>JZKD02S2056442.1:39402-52972 GCA_000966675.3 Picea glauca | reverse complement strand
GTTGTACTTGCCTGTACACATGCCATTGTTGCTATAGTTCTTGCCATCAATGACAAGCATACACTGCCTATAAAACATGCCAACAATCTCCCCCTTTGGCATTGATGGCAACAAAGGCACCCAAACCTGTTCTTTTTCTCCCCCTTTGACATCAATGTCAAAGAAAACACGCTCCCCCTGAGTTGTTGCAGTATTTTTCATAGGTATCAGATATTCAATCAATACAAACTCCCCCTAAGAAGATGGACTCTCTTATTTGAGGCCTGCAGAGTATTTGTATCTAAACTAGAGTCTTCTCTTTCTGATTCTTGGACTTGTTCATCTTCAGCTTCCGCTATATACTCTTTAGAATACTCAAAATTGCTCACCTCTCTTACTAGGACTCCTTCATCAACCTTTTCTTCTCATAATTGGATGACTCCCCCTGTCATTGTTCTCTCTCTGTTTCTGATTGTTTTCCTCCTTTGTTTATAAAAGGTTAGCTTTCCCTAACAAGGTCTTTCCTCTTGTTATCTCTACAAGATGTCATGTATATCATTTTGTAAAACAAAATGTCGTTGTTGAAGATGTTGTTGTCCTACTGGCACACTGCATAATTGTAACTCGTACTTTTCAAACAACCTTTGGATCTCCCCATTAATTCTCATCGATCTATATCACTGCAATTTTCATTTTTCTTCCATGATGCATACAATCCAAGGCTTTTATGACCATATTCAATCAAAAGAAAAAACTGCTACACCCACTCTCATTCCTACTTTTCTTTCTCACAAATGAAGGACCTATATCAGGTTTCTTAGGAGTATTGATTTCTTCATTGTTGTATCCAATACCAAATTTTTCATTTGGTGATCTCTGACTATCCAAGATCTTATCCAGGGCCATGGAGCTGTTTAAGATCTTGCTTTGGGTGTTTTCATTCTCAACCTTCAAGACTTCTGCTTCCAGCTTATGACATGGTTCTTCTCCTATTTCATCCATGGGGTAAAGGCTAACTGAACATGCTTTTATTGTATCTGAATCTTCTTCTTTACTTGCAGGGGAGGATTCAATATTAACATCATTAATTGTCCGTATGCCTTTATTCACCACTTGTCCTGAGTTTACATTTACCTTACGCTCTTTGGACGTGAGCACCTCTTCACTGCCTCTGTCACCTTTTTGACTTGTATTGAGCAAATTATGTTTCAGATCATCCATAAGAAGATCGTACTGGGTATCTCCTTTGTCATTACCCAAACTCACCATCCCTCTTTACTTGATTTTACCTGGTCCATCATTTTCAAGGACCACATTTCCTGTTTTGCTTTTACTTATGGACAGTAGCTTATCCTTGTCTCCAGTCATGTGCTTGGAACATTCACTGTCCATATTCCCAGAGGCCTTTTGTTTCTGAGTTGAGGGTGTTTGACCACATTTTTCATTATCTTTCCTTTTCCATGTGATGGCCATTCTATCTAAGAACTTTATCCTTGGATCTACTTTGTAATTCTTCAGATGGAAGTTTGCAGTGTTGTGGCCAAAGTTGTGACAATTATAGCATTCAATCTCATTGTTCAATAGGTCAAAGTTATTGTTGCAATGTTGTCTACCCATTGACTATTTATTATTTCTTAGCCTCCTTAGTTGCATGTCTCTAGACTTATTTTGGCAATTTGCAATCTGTGATGGTTTGTTACTTGGCTGTATCATTCTTTGTTGTGGCATATATTTATTCCTTTGAAATATTAATTGATCATGTCTAAGTCTTAAGGAACAATTTGCAGCTTTGTGACCAAAATTATAACAGTAGAAACAATATCCATAGAAAAATTATTTTTACCTAGAAAATGGTTGTCTTCATTGAACAAATCAATTTTTTTCTTGTTGATGATGTCTTTGAGCAGGGAGTGCGATATTTCTTTGTTCTACAGATTCAATCCTAGCACCTTTTTCTTTACTCGTCTTGGGCAGCTGATTGTCTTCCTTTGTTTCTACAAGTTTGTTGTTCTCATTGGTTGTAGATTTGACAAACTTGATGGATCCTTTGTTTCTTGGCTGACCACTACTTGATCCCTCTTCATAACCCAAACTGGTTTTTAGCTTTGGATTCCTTTGCTGATTCAGAATGGTGGCTAATCCTTCTGAGGTTTTGATACTTGATAGTTTCTGATGATACAAGGCTTGAAACTTCTCCAAATCTTTCCTTGTTTTCACTACTTCTTCTACCAAGACTTTAGATCTTGCCTTCTTTTCTAATAATTGTTGTTTCAGAATGTCCTCTATTTTCTTTGCCTCTTCTAATTCCACTTTTAGCAGGGCAAAGTCTTCATCAGGCTGTTTACTATCTTTCTTGAACTGTATCAACAATTGTTTTTCTTTCTGATCTTAATTCTGAGTATGTCAATCTCTTCCAGTGCACTGATCAGTTCTCCTTCCAAATCAACCATAGCTTCTTCATCATTATCATCATTGCCTGTGATTTTATTATCATAATCCTCTTTGGCCATAAGCATGAAGTCATTTACCTTATCTTCACAGGAAGAGTCACTATAGGTGTCTTTTGAGGAGTTATCATTGTTTACACATAAACTTTTCTTTTTATCAAATATTTTGGATTTGTACTTCTCTTCACCTTTAGAGTTATGATCATGTTTCTTGTGTGGACATTTATTTGCAAAATGACCTATCTTACCACAGTTGAAACATTTGAAGGGCAACTTACCTTGGTACTTGCCTGATCCTTTCTTTAGTCTTCTCATGAATTTTTCTTCAATTTCATCAGGCTCAGAATCTTCATTCTTATCTGCTTTAAATGATGCTTCTCTAGAGGTGGGTTTATCTGTAAATATTCTCATTTCATATGCAGTCAACGTTCCTAGAAATTGATCAAAAGACAAAGTCTTTATATCATTAAGTTCTTCTATAGTTGAGACCTTTGGGTTGAACCTATCTGACAGAGATCTCAAAATTTTCTGAACTAAAGAGGGTTCCTCAATTTCTTCGCCAAGTGCTTTGATTTCATTTACTAGTTCTTCAACTCTCAGAAAATGCTTCCCAATGGTTTCATCTTCTTTCATCTGTAGCTTCTCAAACTGTACTCTGTAGGTTTGAAACTTGGCATCTTTTAATTTCTCATTACCTTCATAACTGCTAATGAGTTTGTCCNCTTATGACATGGTTCTTCTCCTATTTCATCCATGGGGTAAATGCTAACTGAACATGCTTTTATTGTATCTGAATCTTCTTCTTTACTTGCAGGGGAGGATTCAATATTAACATCACTAATTGTCCTTATGCCTTTATTCACCACTTGTCTTGAGTTTACATTTACCTTACGCTCTTTGGATGTGATCACCTCTTCACTGCCTCTGTCACTTTTTTGACTTGTATTGAGAAAATTATGTTTCAGATCATCCATAAGCAGATCGTACTAGGTATCTCCTTTGTCATTACCCAAACTCACCATCCCTCTTTCCTTGATTTTACCTGGTCCATCATTTTCAAGGACAACATTTCCTATTTTTCTTTTACTTATGGACAATAGCTTATCCTTGTCTCCAGTCATGTGCTTGGAACATTCACTGTCCATATTCCCAGAGGCCTTTTGTTTCTGAGTTGAGGGTGTTTGACCACATTTTTCATTATCTTTCCTTTTCCATGTGATGGCCATTCTATCTAAGAACTTTATCCTTGGATCTGCTTTGTAATTCTTCAGATGGAAGTTTGCAGTGTTGTGGCCAAAGTTGTGACAATTATAGCATTCAATCTCATTATTCAATAGGTCAAAGTTATTGTTGCAATGTTGTCTACTCATTGACTATTTATTATTTCTTGGCCTCCTTAGTTGCATGTCTCTAGACTTAGTTTGGCAATTTGCAATCTGTGATGGTTTGTTACTTGGATGTATCATTCTTTGTTGTGGCATATATTTATTCCTTTGAAATATTAATTGATCATGTCTAAGTGTTAAGGAACAATTTGCAGCTTTGTGACCAAAATTATAACAGTAGAAACAATATCCATAGAAAAATTCTTTTTACCTAGAAAATGGTTGTCTTCATTGAACAAATCCATTTCTTTCATGTTGATGATGTCTTTGAGCAGGGAGTGCAATATTTATTTGTTCTACAGATTCAATCCTGGCACCTTTTTCTTTACTCATCCTGGGCGGCTGATTGTCTTCCTTTGTTTCTACAATTTTTTTGTCCTCATTGGTTGTAGATTTGACAAACTTGATGGATCCTTTGTTTCTTGGCTGACCACTACTTGATCCCTCTTCATAACCCAAACCAGTTTTTAGCTTTGGATTCCTTTGCTGATTCAGAATGGTGGCTAATCCTTCTAAGGCTTTGATACTTGATAGTTTCTGATGATACAAGGCTTGAAACTTCTCCAACTCTTTCCTTGTTTTCACTACTTCTTCTTCCAAGACTTTAGATCTTGCCTTCTTTTCTGATAATTGTTGTTTCAGAATGTCCTCTATTTTCTTTGCCTCTTCTAATTCCACTTTTAGCAGGGCAAAGTCTTCATTAGGCTGTTTACTATCTTTCTTGAACTGTATCAGCAATTGTTTTTCTTTCTGTTCTTAATTCTAAGTCTGTCAATCTCTTCCAGTACACTGATCAGTTCTCCTTCCAAATCAACCACAGCTTCTTCATCATTATCATCACTGCCTGCGATTTTATTATCATAATCCTCTTTGTCCATAAGCATGAAGAAATTTACCTTATCTTCACAGGAAGAGTCACTATAGGTGTCTTTTGAGGAGTTATCATTGTTTACACATAAACTTTTCTTTTTATCAAATCTTTTGGATTTGTACTTCTCTTCACCTTCAGAGTTCTGATCATGTTTCTTGTGTGGACATTTATTTGCAAAATGACCTATCTTACCACGGTTGAAACATTTGAAGGGTAGCTTACCTTGTTACTTGCCTGATCCTTTCTTTAGTCTTCTCACGAATTTTTCTTCAATTTCATCAAGCTCAGAATCTTCATTCTTATCTAATTTAAATGATGCTTCTCTAGAGGTGGGTTTATCTGTAACTATCCTCATTTCATATGCAGTCAACGTTCCTAGAAGTTGATCAAAAGCCAAAGTATTTATATCATTAAGTTCTTCTATAGCTGAGACCTTTGGGTTGAACCTATCTGGCAGAGATCTCAAAATTTTCTGAACTAAAGAGGGTTCCTCAATTTCTTCGCCAAGTGCTTTGATTTCATTTACTAGTTCTTCAACTCTCAGAAAATACTTCCCAATGGTTTCATCTTCTTTCATCTGTAGCTTCTCAAACTGTACTCTGTAGGTTTGAAACTTGGCATCTTTTAATTTCTCATTACCTTCATAACTGCTAATGAGTTTGTCCCACATTTCTTTGGTAGTTTGAAGATGCATCACCTTCACAAACTCGGCTTCTGCAAGTCCATTCAAGATAGCATTCATTCACTTAGCATTAAAGCTAAATTATAACTTATCATCTTTGGAAGCTAGCACAACAGGCTTTGTGTATCCAACCTCTACCACATCCCAAACATCAGCACCTAAGGCCATTAGGTATGTTCTGATTCTAACCTTCCAGAAGACAAAATTTGTTCCATCAAACATAGAAGGTCTAGTGACTGAAGTCCCTTCATGACTTGACATGTTTAAACTCTAGGATGTAACCTTAGATAAAAGGGGCCGCCTCTGATACCAATTGTTAGACAACTGAGATGGGGGGGTGAATCAGTTGTTACCGTACTTAAACAATTATGCTTATTTTAAACCCTTTACAATGGCATTTAATGATAGTCACAATAATGAAGGGAAGTAAGCAATAGAAAATTCAACATCAGTCACACATATGAGATACACAGAGACAAATATTTCCTGAGGAAACCCATAAAGGGTAAAAACCTCTTCTTCTTTATATGATAAGNGAAGATGCATCACCTTCACAAACTCGGCTTCTGCAAGTCCATTCAAGATAGCATTCATTCCCTTAGCATTAAAGCTAAATTCTAACTTATCATCTTTGGAAGCTAGCACAACAGGGTTTATGTATCCAGTCTCTACTACATCCCAAACATCAGCACCTAAGACCATTAGGTATGTTCTGATTCTAACCTTCCAGAAGACAAAATTTGTTCCATCAAATAGAGAAGGTCTAGTGACTGAAGTCCCTTCATGACTTGACATGTTTAAGCTCCAGGATCTACCCTTAGATAAAAGGGGCCGACTCTGATACCAATTGTTGTACAACTGAGATGGGGGGGTGAATCAGTTGTTACCGTGCTTAAACAATTATGCTTATTTTAAACCCTTTACAATGGCATTTAATGATAGTCACAATAATGCAGGGAAGTAAGCAATAGAACATTCAACATCAGTCACACATATGAGATACACAGAGACAGATATTTCCTGAGGAAACCCATAAAGGGTAAAAACCTCTTCTTCTTTATATGATAAGTAATATTTACATTCTTTACATTATCATACATATGAGCATCGACTCATAATGAGGCTGCAACCTTTGTTTTGAAAGCTGCTACTTGCTGAGAGCACCAACTCTCTGGTTTCTCTAGCACCAACTAGAAGGAAGCACCAACTCCCTGGTTTCTCTAGCACCAACTAGAAGGAATCACCAACTCCCTAGTTTCTCTAGCACCAACTAAAGGGAAGCACCAACTCCCCGATGTTCCAGCACCAACTGGATGGAAGCACCAACTCGCCGGTGTTCCAGCACCAACTGGATGGAAGCACCAACTTCCAATCATACAGGCACCAACCTGTAAAAAAGAGAACAATAGTTCTCTCTTGCACCATCCTACCACCCTTGTTTCTCTGGCTGCAACCAGATGGAAGCTACATCTCCCTTTGTTCAAGCACCCACTTGAACCTCCGAGGACAACAATCCTCCCTAGCACCTCCCTTCCTCCCTAGTTTATGAATCTTTGCTAATGAAACTTATCACAGTGATACAATATTTATCATTGGCTTACCAGGCATATCACTATTCTTCTATGCTGCTCTGCTCTCCTATATCAGTGTCTCTCTGTCTACATCTTCCTGGCATTTCTGACCTTTTGTTTTTCTCTACAGGAGCACCTCAACCTCCTTTAGTGTCTCACTGTCTTGTTGCACACTTCCTTGCCCTTTCTTTGCTTCTTCCTTTCATGCTATGTGCCATGTCCATTAAATGCATCATTCCTCTTCTCTGTATTTTAGCTGCTACACACTCCTCCTTCTACACTCCTGAATCCCTCACAACAATAGCAACCACAACAACTCCAATAGCAACAACAACCTCATCTCTTCTCTGTATCATGTACTTGTGGCTTCTGTGCACCTTGTGCATGCAATGTGCGCAATGCCTCTGCATGCTCACCCCACACCAATCTCCTCCACATCTCAAGTGCTCTGTCTGATCATCATGGTAACTCTTCAGATTCTATGGCAGTTTTTCCACGCGTTCAACATCACTGGGTGTTATGCTAAGATTCCTCAGCCTCTCTGGAAGTTGAGACTCTTCGTCTTCTCTAGCATAGTCAAGCTTATCCTTTCTGTTTCAGTTACAGGCTCCAACCTCTTCCAGCTGTGAATCACCTCTATGACAAATCTCCATCCCTCTAGAAGATTCCCAGAGACTCTTCTACTCCTCTGGAAATCACATAGAAGTCTCTTCGCGTCCTCTGGTAGAAACCATCAATGGTTTCTAGCAGTTACACTGTGAGGAGCAACATTAGCCCTCTGAACATGCTCATGTTCACCTCCACCATTGGATTGACTCTGTAGGGTATTGTGTTTATTCTCACTTNATATGAGATACACAGAGACAAATATTTCCTGAGGAAACCCATAAAGGGTAAAAACCTCTTCTTCTTTATATGATAAGTAATCTTTACATTCTTTACATTATCATACATATGAGCATCGACTCATAATGAGGCTGCAACCTCTGTTTTGAAAGATGCTACTTGCTGAGAGAACCAACTCTCTGGTTTCTCTATCACCAACTAGAAGAAAGCACCAACTCCCTGGTTTCTCTAGCACCAACTAGAAGGAAGCACCAACTCCCTAGTTTCTCTAGCACCAACTAAAGGGAAGCACCAACTCCCCAGTGTTCCAACACCAACTGGATGGAAGCACCAACTCGTCGGTGTTCCAGCACCAACTGTATGGAAGCACTAACTTCCAATCATACAGACACCAACTTATAAGAAAGAGAACAATAGTTCTCTCTTGCACCACCCTACCACCCTTGTTTCTCTGGCTACAACCAAATGGAAGCTACATATCCCTTTGTTCAAGCACCCACTTGAACCTCCAAGGACAACAATCCTCCCTAGCACCTCCCTTCCTCCCTAGTTTATGAATCTTTGCTAATGAAACTTATCACAGTGATACAATATTTATCATTGGCTTACCAGGCATATCACTATTCTTCTATGCTGCTCTGCTCTCCTATATCAGTGTCTCTCTGTCTACATCTTCCTGGCATTTCTGACCTTTTGTTTTTCTCTACAGGAGCACCTCAACCTCCTTTAGTGTCTCACTGTCTTGTTGCACACTTCCTTGCCCTTTCTTTGCTTCTTCCTTTCATGCTATGTGCCATGTCCATTAAATGCATCATTCCTCTTCTCTGTATTTTAGCTGCTACACACTCCTCCTTCTACACTCCTGAATCCCTCACAACAATAGCAACCACAACAACTCCAATAGCAACAACAACCTCATCTCTTCTCTGTATCATGTACTTGTGGCTTCTGTGCACCTTGTGCATGCAATGTGCGCAATGCCTCTGCATGCTCACCCCACACCAATCTCCTCCACATCTCAAGTGCTCTGTCTGATCATCATGGTAACTCTTCAGATTCTATGGCAGTTTTTCCACGCGTTCAACATCACTGGGTGTTATGCTAAGATTCCTCAGCCTCTCTGGAAGTTGAGACTCTTCGTCTTCTCTAGCATAGTCAAGCTTATCCTTTCTGTTTCAGTTACAGGCTCCAACCTCTTCCAGCTGTGAATCACCTCTATGACAAATCTCCATCCCTCTAGAAGATTCCCAGAGACTCTTCTACTCCTCTGGAAATCACATAGAAGTCTCTTCGCGTCCTCTGGTAGAAACCATCAATGGTTTCTAGCAGTTACACTGTGAGGAGCAACATTAGCCCTCTGAACATGCTCATGTTCACCTCCACCATTGGATTGACTCTGTAGGGTATTGTGTTTATTCTCACTTTGACATTTTGGGATCTCCATGGTAAAGATTTGTTACACTCCATGTCATGATCCTTGAAACTCCAAAAATGAGCTTGTCTGCACTAGCTCCTTCCCCCATATTTCACTGATGTGACCACAGGTGGTGACCACCGGCTAGTTCGAAACTACATTTCACAATTTCACATTTCGAGGATTCTTCAGTTAGTCCCTTGACTCCTCCAACTCCTGATCCCTGAAATGGGGTTTAGCATGGACTAGCTCCTTCCTCTATATGACCATGGCCAAGACCAAGTGCTTATCCATAAAGTGATTTTCGTGATTTCACATTTTGGCACTTCGGCTTTCCTGTGGTGAAGTGTTCTTGACACCTCCAAGTTTCGGTATCCAAAACTTTGAAATGGAGTCGGATCAATGGTCCACACTCCTGATGATTTGATGGTCCAGATCTCTTCACGATTTTGTATATCGCGATTTCAACATTCTTATGATGAAGGGTCTCGAGCCTTGACCCCTCCATGTCGCGGTGCCCGAAACTCTGAAAAGGAGCTTAACTTTGCGCACTCTTCTCTACATCTCTTCGACGATGTGACCACTGGCTATGACCACAACCTTATTGAAAAACTACATTTGGCAATTTCGCATTTAAGCACTTCAGCATTTCGCGACTTCGGGACTCCTTATGATGAGTGTCTTTGTCATTTCCATCTCCTGGTATCCAGCACTCCAAGCGATGTGCCTGTTTTGGGTTTTTTCATTTCGACACTTCAGGACTCCTGATGATGTGAGTCTCTGACATCTCCATCTATCGGTAACTGAAATCCCGGTATCCAACACTCCAAGCGATGTGCCTATTTTGGGTTTTCTCATTTCGGCACTTTGGGACTCCTGATGATGTGAGTCTCTGACATCTCCATCTCCTGGTAACTGAAATCCCGGTATCCAACACTCCAAGTGATGCACCTGTTTTGGTTTTTTGCATTTTGGCACTTCGGGACTCCTGATGATGAGAGTCCGTGACATCCCTATCTCTCGATATCCGAAACTCCGGTAGCCAAAACTTTGAGCGATGCGCCTATTTCACAATTTCGGGGTTTCGCATTTCGTGATTTCATGACTCCCGTAGTTAGATTCCTTGACATCTCCATCTCCCGGTATCCAAAATTCTGGTAGCCGAAACTCCAAAATGGAGTTCGACCAACACTTCGATCTTTCCATTTGATCATCTTTGCGCTGGTGGTCTTCCTTGTCTGCTTGTTTTCCATCAAATGAACAAGCACACCTTTGCACTGCGTTCAACTCTGCGCTAATTCCTCCTGAGCTTACTTTGTTACTTTTTTTCCATCGATGCATACTCTGATCTTTCCATCAATGACAAGAATACTCTTCCTGTTAAACATGCCAACAATCCTCTGTATTATCAATCGATGATCTTATCGAGCTTGTTTTGATGCGTCTTCCCAAGCTACTTCTGGTGCCCGTTTGGCACATTATACTTGTACTCAAGCAATCATCGCTGTTGTACTTTCATGTACACTTGCCATCATTGCTACTATTATTTCCATCAATGACAAGCATACACTGCCTGTAAAACATGCCAACAAAAACTCCCTACGAGCTATGGAAAAGAAGACCAAAAAATGTGAAGCACTTTAGAGTTTTTGGAAGCAAATGCTACATCAAAAGAGAAGATGGCAGAATGGGAAAGTTTGACTCTCATGTGGACAAAGGAGTACTTGTTGGTTACTCAAGTATAAGGAAAGCATAAAAGTGTTACAATCTGAGATTGAAAAAAATAGTGGAAAGCATCAACGTAACAATTAATGAAACAGGTAGAAGAGAATGAATCAATGGAACAACCTTCTGAAGAAGAAGCAGAAGATGAAAAATAAGTAGAAGAGGAAGATTAATATGAAGAGAATTTGACATAAGCAGAAGAGAAAGTTCAACAAGTATCTCCAAAGACACCTAGCAAACGAGTACAGAAGAATCATCCTTCAGATTAGATTATTGGAAACAAAGATGCAGGAGTTGAGACTAGAAGAAAAATCCGTTCACTAGAACAAACACACCTAGCACTCTTATCTACAATTGAACCAAATTGTTTTGAAGAAGCCAACAAGGATGGATTTTGGAATAAGTCCATGGATGAAGAATTGGATCAAATAGAGAAAAATGACACTTGGGAATTGGTTCCAAGATCAAAGAATAAGAATGTGATCAGAACAAAATGGGTTTTTAGGAATAAATTGAATGAAGATGGATAGATTACAAGGAACAAAACTAGATTTGTATGTAAAGGATATGCATAGATTGAAGGAATCGACTTTGAAGAGACATTTTCCCCAGTTGCCAGAATGGAAGCAATCCGTTTACTTTTAGCTTATGCATGCTCCAAAAATGATAAAGTATATCATATGGACTTAAAATCAGCTTTTCTGAATGGGGAACTTGAAGAAGAAGTCTACATTGAACAACCAGAAGGATTTCAGTTGTCAGAGAACACAAACTATGTATGTAAATTAAAGAAGGACTTGTATGGTCTAAAACAATCTTCTAGAGCATGGTACTCTAGACTGGATATGTATCTGCATCAGGCAAGGTTCAGAAAAGGAAGTGCAGACATCAACCTCTACATCACGGTAAGTCAAGGTAATATTTTATTAATTGAAGTTTATGTTGATGATATTATTTTTGGTAGTGATGATGACAGGTTAAGCTAGAAATTTGCAAAATACATGCAGAATGAATTTGAAATGTCATTACTTGGAGAACTATCTTTTTTTTCTGGGAATTCATATACATCAAAGCAACCAAGGAATTTTTATTTCTTAAACCAAGTATATCAGAGAAATGCTAAAGAGGTTCAGAATGGAAGATTGCAAACCAGTTATCACTCCCATGCAAACCAATTGTAAGTTGAGAAAAGATGATGATTTGAAGTCTACAGATAAGAGGTAATATAGGTCAATGCTTGGCAATCTACTATATGTGACACCATCCAGACCAGATGTAATGCAGGCAGTTGGATAGGTGGCACGGTTTCAAGAAACACCAAAGGAATCACATGTATTAGCAGTAAAGAGGATTTTAGGATATCTCAAAGGAACAAAAGAGTTTGGATTATGGTATCCAAAAGGAAAAGATCTATCACTTATTTCCTACACATATACAGATTGGACAGGTTGTATTGATGACCGATGAAGCACCAGTGGAGAAGCGTTCTACTTAGGTGAGTGTTTGGTATCATGGCTAAGCAAGAAACAATCATCAGTATCTCTATCTACAGTCGAGGTAGAGTATATTGCAGGAGCGACATGTTGTACACAGGTTCTTTGGATGAAACAAACTTTGACAGATATACAGGTTGAGTATGGTGAGCCCATTCCAACATATTGTGATAATACAAGTGGCATCAGTATCTCAAAAAACCCGGTGATGCACTCCAAGATAAAGCACATTCCAATCAAGTATCACTTTCTACAGGAACAGGTTGTAGAAAAGAACATCAGAATTGAGTATGTGGGCACAAAAGAATAAGTGGTAGACATATTTACAAAACCACGTCCACAAGAAGCCTTTGAATATATTCTCCAAAGACGTGGAGTTATTTCTACTCCAAAATGAATTCTTTTTGAATGTTTTTTGAATGATTATCTTATATGTATTAGATGTACACGAGGAAGCACCATAAGAAGATAGTTCATTCAGGGGGAGAAAACCCAGATGGAAATATACCTTTACCATTGATGACAAAGGGGGAGAGATTTATCATATGCAGAGGACAGAGGCATGGTTTCAGGGGGAGAAGATTTATCAGATGTAGAGGACAGAGGTATGGTTCCAAGGGGAGAAGATTTATTAGATGCAGAGGACAGAGGAAAATTTATCAAATATAGAGGATAGAGGCATGGTTCCAGGGGGAGCATGAGTGATATGATTTTAGTATTGCATCAGAGTGTTTCCATCAATGCCAAAGGGGGATATTGTTGATTAAGTTTGGTTGTCATTGATGTCAACCCTTGAAGAAATCCCCATAGCACAAAGGTTTGGGTAATGGACCCAATATTGTTTGATGTAAAGATGAATCATTATTGTCTTTTCATGGTTGATAAGAAGTAAATATGAATGAACTCCAAAGTGGTCCCCTTATGGTGAAATCCCTCATGGGAAGACGCTTTGCGGAGTAAGAGAAACCATGCTTAATTGTGGAATAATGAGATGAAGGAAAATGAATTTTTTAGGTAAACTATACAATATGGATAGTTATTCTCATTCCATTTCTGGTGGTATGTGGAACGTCACATAACTCCTCACGGTTAGAGAGTTATGGCCATGAGAAGTTGGAGACCCCAGGTTTGGGTAATGGACCCAAGTTTGTTTGATG
>JZKD02S2056442.1:0-14984 GCA_000966675.3 Picea glauca | reverse complement strand
CCAAAGAAGGGTAGGGAGCATTGGCACTCCTTGACAATGGGTAGGGCAGCGTTGGCCTCCAAAATTGACTTTTGAGTGGTTTTCTTCATGCAAAATGCTTTGTACTCTTCATTAAACGATTTCTCTTCCTAAAACCAGTCTTTGAGGGTGTGTTAAGTGTCCTTGTGATGTTGTTAGAGACACGACATAGGCAAGATGACAGTATGATGTTTGCGACACTTGTGGTCAAGATGAGACACTTGCGACACTTGTGGTCCAGATGCGACACTTGTAATGATGACACTTGCGACACTATTGAAGTGAGTAATTTTGATGTGTAACAGATTGCCCCCCAAAGTGTGAAGTTAGAAGACATGATGACTGAAGTACTTTGTAGACTTTTTCATCAAGGGTATGGACTCGAAGAACCTATTAGAAGCTACACACAACCATCAAACAAATATCATGATATGTTTCAAACCCAAGGAAGGCATACCTATGCTTGGGTGATAAAGACTTGCAAGGTATGGCCGCCATAAAATACATTGTGGATCCATAATTGTATTAACAAAAAGGTATAGCCATTGAAGATACAATGTGGATCTATACTCCTATGGCCTGAACTGATCGTAGCCACGAATAATACACAATGGTCCGTGGATCTACGAGACAACAAGACATAGCCATGACCAATACAAAGTGGATTTATGTGACAGTATATGTGTCAATGCTCAAAAGAAACTCCTTCGCAACATGGGCAAAGTACATATAAGAGTGATGACTCAACCCAGGGTCTTCTTACCAATCCCAAAGTAGTACGAATCTAACCATGTGAATAGATGTCTTGAAGTCGAACATGGCAGAAAACACTTGATTACTGGTCAATGAGGTCAACCACTAACAAGCGTGAGGGAAATCACCATTGATGTTAATTATTCCCAATGTAATCTAGTACATTCCAACAAATGTGAATGGATGATCTGAAGTCGAACATTCATGGAATCATATGATCGGAGGTCAATGATGTAAACCCATTGTCGGACGCAAGGAGGACAACCATTGAGGCATGCCGGTCCCAAGGTACTAACTAGTTTCTAAGTCTAGTTCTCAGATAATGTACTAAAGTCGACAGGAACAGACTCATCGAAGGAGGGCCTTGATGTATCCCCCATCAATGACACGAAACTGACACAGAGATGTAAATTGGTGGATCAAAAGAACATGGACTGACATGGGTATTGAAACATAAATTTTTTATGGTTGACTCTTGAGGCAGATACTTCCATTGAACACTGAGGCATGACAACATAGACATGACATGGACCAAAACACGATAATGCAGTGGATACTGTGACTTTCATCGGGTGACCCAAACGAGTAAGAAAACTTAGAGGATTGGCTCAGTGTAGAGGTTCAATGGATTAAAACATGTGCAAAGACAAAGTTTCGTGTTCAAGGGCTACTGTAAGAGTTACTGGTAATTTTCTCAAAAACTTCTTGGCTTGCTTCCTTCAATATTTTCCCCCATCCAGATAGACGAGTACCTATTTTTAATTTAACGAGATCGAGGAGGGTAACACATGCTTGATATAACTCACCTTCGGTCAGTCCCTCTTCCTTTGTTTAATGAACTGGAAGAAGTAAGGGTTCGATCTCATATGGTCCCTTCAATGTATGATTGTTTAACGATTCTAGAGAAGGTAAACTCGGTGATTTTTCATGTTTAGAGACTCTGAAAAGAACTTAAAGACGACTCCAATGTGGTCCTTTTTCATAATTTTAGTCTCTCGAGGTCGAAAAAGTGATAAGCTACCACTCAAAAGATGCCCTTTCAAACCTTTTAACAAGTGTGAAATGAAGCAATATCACTCGACAATCTTTTCATGTTTAGAGAGTTTGAAAAGAGCTTAAAGACGATTCTAGGGGGTTCCTTTTTTCGTGTATCCATGCGAGTCCGAAAAAGAGATAAAAGTTTACTCGGTTACATTCTCATGTATTAATGAGCATGGGAAGGAACAAATACTAAGCTCGGTATGCCCCCAGCTTGAAAAGCTATTGGCTTAACTCCATAATGATAATCAAAGGCTGGAGACAATGCCCCCCAAGCTTCAATTCATTCACTAACTTTGAGGTTGTCACCAATTTTTGTACTAGATGGAGAAAAAGGATACAGGTGGATGAAAAGAAGGTTCAAATATGAGAGTTAGCAAAAGACTCGACTCAACATCTACGAGATCTGGAGAAAGAATCGACCTGACAAGAGAGGTGACTGTTTCATTTTTTAACGAGCTTGACACAAGAAAAGAACTATGCTCAAGGCTTTGGGTTGAATCCCTAGATTTTTGTTTCATTTTTTAATGAGCTTGCCACAGAGAAGAGAAACTATTCTCATTGAATCTTCTTGATCATGGCTTCCAAGAGGATAATGCTCTGGAAGGACACCATGTCAAGGGACAAAACTCGGTCATGGCTTCCAAGATATCTTCACTGGATGGAAGAAGAATGATTCGAAAGGAACACATGTCGAGGGTCTCATCAGGGGTAAGGAGATCAGGATCCAATAGCCCTACTGAAGAGATCACCATGTCAACATTGGATCCAAGTCATTGGAATTTGAATTAATGGGAGACAATGCCACATACTTGACCTGTGGCAGGGGTGATACCGATTGCATATAAGACTCGTTTAGGGAGGTCATTGGGTTGATGGTCAAGTCAGGGTCAACAAATGAAAGTTGATCAATAGTCACCATTCTTCCATTGTGCAGGTAATATATCACATGAAAAAAAGTGGACACAATAGCTTTCATGGCATAGACATAATCTCACCCAAGGAGTAAATCGAAATACAAGGGGTCCTAGACTACCATAACATCAATAAAAACAGTTTTCCCTCCCAAAGTTACAGAAAACTGGGGAAGGATCCCTAAAGGGTGATTGGTTCTTCTGTTAAAAGTGAACAAAGTCTGGGTAACCGACACAAGCTGAGGATAACTCAAATATTTCCAAGCAATAGAGGACAAAATACTAATAGACGAACCTTCATCTATCAACGCATGAGGAACAACCCGACGAGAAACCTGTACTGTAATATTGAAAGGAACGTGAGAGGGAAGAAGAGGTCCAATTAGCACACCCCAATAAAAAATGATGGCCTCATTACTTGGTGGGGTTTTCATGGGAGAAGGAGGAAGGCCCCCCAACTTGGTAGATTCTATATCAACGAGAAAAACATGGGAAATATTGGGTTTACTCTCTAGCTGGAGAGTAGGATCGATCGATAACGACATCAAATCGACCACTTTGGTTTCATTCTCCAAGGGGAGAATGGGGTCAACAGGTGAAAATAGATCGACCACTTAGGTTGCACTCTCTAATGGGAGAGCGGGATTGATCGAAGATGGGATCAGATCAACCATTTTTTCAACTAGTTCAACTAAGGACGTGACCAGATTGACAACATGATCAACTGGACTAATCGATGAAGGGACCATTGCAACCACTTTATCACTCTTTAGAGGAGGAGTGGGATTGACCAATGATGTAACCGGAGCAACCAGTTTGGCACTCCTCAAAGGAGGAGTGGGATTGACCGATGATGTAACTGGAGCAACCACTTTGGCACTCTTCGGATGAAGGGTGGCACTGACCAATGACGGGACTGGATCAGTCACTTGGGTTTCACTTTTCAGATGAAAAGTGGGGATGATCAATGATAGAACTTGGTCAGCTACTTCGATGAGTGGTTCAACTAAGGATGAAACTAGATTGACCACCTCATCAATTGGACTAACCGGGGATGGAACTGGATTGACCATTCTATCAACTAACAAAGGGTTGGGGGAAATATTATGATAACCGGTTGGAAGTTGAATCTTTTCCAAAAGAGAAGAAGCCTAGTCCATGCGAGAACAAAGGTGAGAATAATGATCACTTTCACATAACATACAGGGAAATTTGATAGTTGTCTTCTTCTTACCAACCTTAACATCACTAGTTGACGGGGTGTCACCAACATGTCTAGTAGGGGCCGATGAGGACCACATTTCTAATACCTTGGGAAGACCAGGGAAATCCCTCAGAAAGTGGTATCCCTTACAAAGATTGCAAGGAAATTTGGGTTTCAGATTCTTCATTTTGATCTTGTTGACCTCATCAACACTCCCAGAACTATTAACAGCAGCTAGTTTCTTAGATCCAACATCTAGTATGGTTGGAGGCTTGGTCCTTTTCAGGTTCTTCTTCTTCTTCTCTTTCTGTTTCTTCTTCTCCTTATCAACTTGGCTACTCTCTTTAGATCTTTCAGTTGGCGAAGAAGGAGAAAGGGAGGGAGACTTAATGGGTGAAGAAGGAGAAAAGTTGACATGAGGTTGATGTGTGGGTGGTGTACTGACATTTGAAGCATTAGGTACAGCTAAAGCACTGAGAAGACTCGAGATCACCAGAGTGGGGAACAACCAAACCGGTAATCCGATGGTGAGTCCTGGAAGACTCAGTGTGGCAATGTACGAAGGACCAATGTTTCCAAAAGAAGGAAAGGTGAAACCCGAGACAAGGGGTTCCTCCATTAGTAATCCCAGGAGTTGATTCCATTAACACTAACTTGACCTGAGGTCCACTAAGTAAAAAAAACAACACATGCTATGAATCTAAGAAGCAAACAATCAAACAAAAAATTCCCACAATGAAACCACTACTTGGTGATGAAATCCAACGTTGCGAGATCAATACATGAAGGGGCAGGGAGAGAGCAGGTGGATCAGTTACGTTGGCAACCTGCTTAATGGACTTACGCCTTAGTGCAAGATTCCACGCAGTAAATGTGGATTTACCCTCCAAGGAGCCTGAGTGAGTTTGACCAACGTCTGTTCCAGGTATAGTGAGACTTCCCTTCACCGTCACCTTGTGTAAGACCCTAAATATTATGGCTACTAAGGTCACCAACTCGCAGTCAGTCCCTGGGTGGGTACAATTGACAGTCCAGTCTGAACGTATGGGCAGGATAACAAGTTTGAAATCCTTCAAGAGAACTAAGGACAAGTGGACTGGTATAACTCCAGAGGATCCCAAATGGATTCAGAGTTCACGAAGCACCGAGACCAAATGAAGACAATTGAACCTCAAGAAGAACCCCCAATATACGATCTGACTACTATGAACAATTGAACCATGGAGGGACAATCTTCATAACTCTTTTGAACGCGACCTCGTGTGTAACCCCTGTGTGAGAGGGGGATCCGAGTAATCTAATACGAAAATTGGATTTTCTCTCCCTATCACAAGATGCTAAGTTTGTTTGACATCTTTGGAAATTTATCCTTTCAACCTATTCCAAATCCCTACACCTTAAGCTAATGTAGGTTTTCTAAAAAAAATGTAAAAAAATATGATAAATGTTAGTTTAGCACTTGATTTTAAGGTTGTTGTTTACTCAGAGGTGTATGAGAGTGAAAATTGATGATGTTATGACTCAATTCCCAAAAACTTGCATAAGAAATGATAAGCAGTATTTTCTTTCAATGAATTTCTATTTAAGGGAAGGAGAATGGATTTTGTTTTCACTGTCAAACACTAAGATGCAATGACCTCATGCCATAGTCCTCAATCATGAATCTAATACAATGCTAAAAAGTTTAGAAATTGGTTCTAATATCCAAAAACTGAAAATGAAACAATATCCTTTTGTTTATATGTGACTGATAATCAGTTTGATGTAAAGCTTCCCATGTTAAGAAAACTTCAAGATCTATAAGATTTAAGCAATTGGAAGCAAACTTCACATAAACAAAAACACACCCTCGTTGTGATAAAACAAGAAACAAAAAGAAAAACAAATGCAGACAGGAGGAAATGCTTGGAGAAAAGACCTCAAAGATCAAAATGAAAAAGTCAATAGATCTTTGAATTTCCTTACAACAACTTTCATTCAATCAGATAAACAAGAAAGTAGTAGATCGACTCCAAATCTCAAGGAAGAAAGCTTCCAATTTAGAAAATGAAGCACAAAATGCTTCCAATTCAGAAAACGAAGCTCAAAAGAGATAGCGTAGAACTTTTGTATGCAGTGTGTGCATATCAAGCGCAAGGAGTGCATTTAGAGGGAACTTGTTTTAAGTTCGAAGGACTCAAGGAGATGAGTGTAGAGTGTGCCAGGAGGGCACCATAAAGTATTTTTGAAAACAAGGAAGGGTCAAGTCCCTTTGAGACTGAGTAAGCTAAATCTCAGGGAGAAACAATGCAAGTTCGCACACAGAGCACCAGTGTGCTCCGGGGTGAAGTTAAAATTTCATTAATAGAAGATCGGGAGGGAAAACACCGTCAAAGCCTTTGAAATATTTGAAATCCTTCAAGTTAGGGAGGAATTCAAGTCCAGAAGAATTGACGCCAAGATATTTGGCAAGAAGTCATTGAGAACATGAACGGGCAGTAGGAATCCTTGGAGGGAGAAGCGTCGATAGTCATGCATCGTTAGATCAAAATAAACTGTGAGGAGGATAATGATGAGAGTCATTCAACACTCAAAAACTCAAGAGAGGTAGTGAACTGTCGATCTCAAGGAAGATCGAACCGTTGATTCTTTTCATCAGGAAATCAAAAGTCGAGAGTTGGGAGAATGAAGGAAGTTGCTCTCGAAAGTCCCGAAATGCGAACATCTGATTCGCGAGGAGAGATATAGTCCATTGAATCATGGCGAGTGTGAGTCGTTGATCTGACGCACTTGAATTTTGTGAAGTCGGAAGTTGGAAAGGGGAAGAGAACTGTTTTCTGATTTCGCGAACCGCGAAGTATCGATTCATGAGAAAGGATCCACACAGTTGGATTATGAGGAGCTGTGAGTCATTGGATCTGACTCACATGGATTTTGAAAAACTAGAGATCAAAAGAAAAGAGGGGAACTGCTTTTCAAAACCCTGAAACGCGAATTGTCGATTCACGAGGAATTGATTTGGACCGTCGAACCTGGAAAGTTGTGGACCATTGATCTGAGGCGAACAAGGTTTAGGAGTTCGGACCTTTGGAGAAAGGAGGAGAGCTAATCCTCAAATTTCAAGAAGGGTAAAGTCTCGTTGCACTTGGAAGTTGGGGCCCCAGGTCATAGCTAGAGGTCACGCCGGTGGAAGTTAAGGGAAGAGCTAGCATGCGCTAGACTCTTGTTTCAAATTTTGGGGATAGAGACAGTCGAGGGTGACTCATATCGAAACACTCGGTATGCGAAATCCCAAAACACCTTGTGGATAGGCGCGTGGTCATAGTTGGTGGCCACGTAGGAGAAACTTGTGCCGCCACTAGTTCTCGTGGGTGAGTTTTCGCACAAGGCCTATGGATTTGTTCCATGGAGGTTCTAGTAGGGACTTGAAGAGCTGCTCCAGCTCCAAGAGTTGAAGATCCATTGACTGGGAGGTCAGCAGACCCCGCTGAGGTGGGGGAACTGCGTCGAAAGTGCTCAAGGAAGGAATAATCATGCATAGTTATTACAGTGGAGAGCACAAGAAGATTCAGGAATCCGGGAAGAATTGAATACTTCTGGGATTAAAAAAAAAGTAATGAAGTTACAGATATTACCGTGAACATGCATATGCATAGAATGACGAGTCGTTCTAGTTTAGTAGTTGTTTGATAATTGTGATTGAATTGCTAGGTGAAGGAAATTCTAAGATCATTGCATAAGATGTTGTACATGTTGAATTATGATGTATAGAAAATACTGACAATTTGTTGGCAGTATGCAAGATGAAGTCTTGCAGGAAAATTGTATGCAGTTTGGTGCTTGTGGAAAATCACAAGGATGGTTGCATTCATAATATGGCAACAACCAAGATGAATCATGAAATAGAATGTCATGTTTTGGGGATAAAAGTTGAATTTCCTTTTGAACTAATTGGAGTTCCTAAATGAATTATTTTATGTTCTTTCATGATAACTGCATGTGGTTGATGCAGATGAGATGATGTTGATAAAAGTTAAAATGTTGACTACAAAGAGTATCTCAGGAAGATGCTGCTTGGAAACCATTGAGGGCAATTGGAACTCCTCGAGCCACGATGCTCTAAGACTTCTGGTCTGGCCTGTTGTTGAAGCCCAAGGAAATGGAGGTGTAGCATGATGGACTGTGGTTATGAAGGTGTATACTCCTGGGTGGGACAGGCATGTGGGGAATGAGAGACCGTTGGTTGGAGTGTTGTTGAGGTTTGAATGGTTGGAGTGTTGCTGAGGTCTGGTATCTTGGCCTAGACCATGTGGATAAGGATTGTGGACCATGGCTATCTGGGTAAGCCATTGCTCCGATGGAGTCATATCCCTGCTCAGGGGTGGAAGGTCTTCTCAATCAAAAGATAAGTACAATTCTCTATTTATTGTATGTTGTGTATGTTGTATACAGTTATAATGTTATTAAAATTGTCTGTATATACATATATATACATTGCATATATGCTTTCATTACTGCATCCATGACTGTACATAATGTGTTTCATATTTCATTACTTAAGAAATATATATACATGATGTTAATCATGTAATCGATTGGAATGTGATTCAAGTGGAGCAAGAAGGTGTCTTGCAAGTGCATACGATGCGCATATTGGACCGGAAGATAAAACAACTTTGAATCGAGCCATAGGGATTGTAAAGGTCCAATGGACCTGGTACGGTCCTGAGGACGTGAAATGGGAGCATGAGGATGCTATGCGGGCAGAATACCTGTATCTTTTTGAAGATTTTGGAAATCTTGTTGATGTTGTGTAAAGAGTTGCACTGAGGATAGTGCAAAAATAACGGGAAGGGATTGTCATATTCCCCTGTAGAGCCCCAGTTGTAATTATGAATTGTAAACATATTTGATAGGCTGGTGAGCCGAGTTATAATCAACTAGGAGGCTTATGTGGTGATTAGGCCAGAGAGCCTAGGATGCTAAGGCCACGAGCCTATTTTGTATTGTAATTATGAAAAAATCATTAATAAAAAATATAAACACCACTGTGTGCATACCGACCACGATGAATGAGTGATGGGGGACTAAGCTTCAATAGAGTAGGTAAGGGATTGGGGGCTGGAAGGTTGGAAAGAGAGGCTAAGTGTTGAGCCTAAGGGCTAAGCCTAGGGTCTTAAGTCCTTAAGAATAATATTTTATTATTATTCCAAAACCATGTGAAATTTATGTTTTATCCTAAGTCCTCGGAAGGACAGGTGACTCCAAGGGGGAGGATTGTGCTTCATGGATGATATGTGTCAGCCCAAGCACATGAAATTTAACCCAGGAAATGAGCAATATTGAGGGTTCGACCTCCCATTCTCCATCCTCGGTCTGAACTCGTGGGTGTCCATGATTGATCTTTGTTTCGGTGTTTGTTCTAGGGAATCCTTACCTGAACCGTTAAGTCTCTGCGTGGGATCTCTGTACACCCTAATGCATCCTCGAACCTGAGTCGTGACTCTGTCCTGTATTGTTGGTTGGGGAAAACTGAATGTCCTATAATTACTGAGCCTTGTTATGTTGTACCATTTGTCTGTCACCAGTTTTGGGAAGCCCGTGTCTGTGTTTCCAATGGACTATTGTGGTCACACAGTGCTTTACTATGTGTGGCTTGTGGACAATTGTATGTTCGTGTGGAGCCTCATGGTTATCCTCACCGTGCGGGAATTGAGTCAGAAAGGGCTGAAGAACTGGGTTTTAAGGCCCTTAGTTGAAGAGGCAGTTTGTCAGGCCTGTGAGAAGCTATTTCCAAGTGAAGGAGTCTGTTGGGAAGTGGTATTATTCCAGAGAGAGTCCAACACCAACTACAGAGCTCTAAGACTTCCTAATCCAACTTGTTGCCGAGTCCCAGAGAGGGAGGTGAAGCACTGATGGACTGTGCTTGTGAAGGTGTATACTCCCGGATGGAACAGGCATGTGGGGAATGAGAGTCTGTGAGTAGTGGGCATAAGAAGGCATCCTGGGAAGAATCCTTCCGGTTGTTCTGTGTTGTTTTCCTTGTAACCTCAACCTAGACTAGGATTCCTTGCCTTGGGTGGAGCTTAGTCCCAGCTCGGGGGTGACCCACTACTGATCATGATGAGTAGCATGGTCTAAGGCTGGGAGGTTCGTGGAAGGCCTGCACATGGTTGGTGGAATTACCAAGATTTCAAAGATGAGTATCAGCTTATGCTTAATATTATGTTTTGCATGCCTGTGATGCTTATATGTATCATGTATTTTGTTGTGCATATGAATTATTGTTAATGACAGGGATTATTTATGTTAGCAGTAATGTTGTGCTTACTCTGAGTTAAATGTGTTTAATATGACTTAAATGCATGTTACTAATTAAGTATGAGAATGATGTTGTTCCACACAGTAGCTTTTTCCTGGCTAGTGGGATGACAGTCGGGGGCATTACAAACAACCTCTCCCATCTCTCCTTGTCCAACCCTTTGCTCAAATAATCCACACAAAATGATGATGCTTCAATGATATCTCCCTTATGATATCATAAGTTTGATGCCTTCAAATCTCTTTAATACCACTCATGACATCATAAGTTTGGTATCTCTAAAAACTCCATGTGCTTTCACCATGAGAAGGCCTCCTTTTATAAGCTTGGAGAGGCCCAACCACCTTAGAGATTCTTGGGATAGGTTGAGGATATTTCTCCATCAGTTGTGGATACTCACTAATATCCATCCTTGACCTCAGATTCGAATCCAATTAACTCCAGAGATGAGGGGGATTTATCCCTGATTTTCCTCAACAATCAAAGATCTCCTGAAACAACCCAACGCTCCCTCAGAATGGGGCACAGAGTGTTGCAATGCTCCCCCAAAGAAGGATAGGGAGCATTGGAACTCCTTGACATTGGTTAGGGGAGTGCTGCCCAAATTTCCCTAAAACATTCCAGCGCTCCCCCAGAAGGGTGCATAGAATGCTAGAACGCTCCCCCAAAGAAGGGTAGGGAGCACTGGCACTCCCTGATAGTGGGTAGGGGAGTGCTAGCCTCCAAAATTGACTTTTGAGTGGTTTTCTTCATGGAAACTGCTTTGTACTCTTCATAAAATGATTTCTCTTCCTAAAACCAGTCTTTGAGGGTGTGTTAAGTGTCCTTGTGATGTCATTAGAGACATGACATAGGCAAGATGATAGTATGATGTTTGCGACACTTGTGGTCAAGATGTGACACTTGCAACACTATTAAAGTGAGTAATTTTGATGTGTAACATTTACATTTTCATTCCAAGAGGAAGTACTAGCCAAATATGACAATTATGGAAATATATAATAAGTAGTAAAAATGCCATGAAAACTAAAAATTAAACCATCAAAATCAAGTGTATGATGTTGGAAAATTAAGCTAAGAATTAGTAGACAACCTTCCAATATTTAAACCAAGACTTTGATAGCAAGAGAGGGGTGTTAATAAGTGTTTTTAGCAAAGTTTTATAACAACCTTATGGTTGTATAATTTTTTTTTTGTAGAAGCAAGTTCTAGCCACTAAAATCAATAAGCAATCCACCCAAACAATAGCCTTTGAACAATAGATCAATTATGACAAATTGCAAGTAAATTTCAGCGGTAGAAAAGTTGTAAAAGAGTAAGAGGGAGTGAGTTTGTTTCACCCCTAATGGTTGTAGCTTAATGCTTGTTACAACAACTTAATAACTTGGAAATCAAGATGCCCTTAGGGAACAAGATAACTTAAATCATGTAAAACTTAATTTTAAACTTGAACAATTCAATGTCTTTAAAATCACGTTTACCAATGCAACAATATACAATATCCAATGCAAACATTAGTATTTATCTATTGGGTAATGGAGTCTCTTGTTTATGAGATAGGTTTTAACACTCTTCTAGGGGTGTAATCCCTCTTACTCCCTAGAGAAGATAAACCTTAGCAAGGTCTTGCTACAAGGGTGTAAGGCCTTTTACTCCTTGTAGCAATACTTTAAACCTTTTCAATAACAATTAAAGAGAAATTCCTTGATGGAGGGTATATGCCCTTATACTCCTCCAAGAGTTCGAAAAAATAATCTTGAAATCAAGAAGAAACACACAAAATTACATAAATTCCTTACCTAATCTAAGATATAGCATGCAAAACCCTTACTTATCAAAGATATTCCACCCAATTGACAAGAAAAAGCATCCAAGAGAAGTCACTAGCCTTTATTCCACCAATAGACAAGTATTCCATCCATGTTGCACAAGATACAAGAGATAGATAATTTCCCAAGTAGGGAAAACATTTCATCCAAGAGTTATGTAATTCTCAAGTGAGTTATGTCTAAATAAAATGAAAATGAGATGGCCTCTATTTATATGAGGCCATATAAACGAATTTGTCCATATAAAAAAGTCAACAACAAATTAAAAAGAGGACTGACCCCCTTTATTTTCCTTTAAAACTTACAAATATAAAAGTACATAAATTAAAACCCTCAAAAGGGTGATGTCATGTCCCAGAAGGGTGACGTTGATCCTCAATGTGAGACATTGAGCGTCAAGATGCAAATCATTGGGCCTCCAAAGGCCATGTGTCAATCTCTCATGTGCTAGGTTGTCATTCCATGCATCTTCTTCCTTCAAACCACATCACATCACCCCTAGAACCATCAATCCCACCAAAACCCTAGCCTCCACATGACATCAAAGGCTTAGAAGGTGACTTCCTAGGCCTCCCAAGGACAACGTCCAAGTGCAATGGGATACAATGTCATCCTCCAGTGATTTCAAAGTGTCTCCAAAGGGAATGTTCATCATATCATGCGCATACGATATATGGGGTCCTCTTCCCATCCAGTGGAGTATGGCATCCATCCTTGGGGTATTCAACCCCCCATGAAGGTCAAAATGGAACAATTCCTCCATGGATAGATTTCACCGTGAAAAACAAGTATGCCCTCCAAGGGTCCACAAGTCACATGTATCATTCCAAGTAAGACACATTTAATAAAAGAACCACCCAAACATGTGCATTAAATCCCCCCTTTTCAAACTAAACAAGTGCTCAAAGACCTTATAAAATTTTCCAAATTTAAGTATGGGAGGGTTGTCATGGTGCCCTATTAGGTAGACCAATCCCCAAGTTAAGGAGTGTTTCCTAACAAGTCATGAAATGAGTCTAATGTGGATGAGGGTATGAATTTTGGGCATGGGGTTCTTGACATATCAAATGATCATATTGTCTCATTTACCGGTGCCTTTGCAGAGGTTGTGTTGCATCCTTCGTTTGCAATGCAACATTTTTCTAAGCCCCTTTATTATCGTTAATTTATTATGGTCCAAAGAATTGAATACTATGTGAAATGGAAAGTAAAGAGCACCGCAATTCCACTTGAAGTTAGGAACACATTGAGTTCCATCTGCAAGGAAAGTAAAAGACATTGCAAACGCATTCCCCCAACAAGCGAGACGTTTATTAATTATGTGTTTTCTTTTTTAAAGGTACTTGATTTTGTATGGAGAAGCGTTTCATTTATCTCGAGACCTTAGGGTGATCATATAGAGGGATAATTTATGGCTTT
Organism: Picea glauca; assembly: GCA_000966675.3. Lineage (NCBI taxonomy): Eukaryota > Viridiplantae > Streptophyta > Pinopsida > Pinales > Pinaceae > Picea > Picea glauca. Next base: position 1,508 of record JZKD02S2056442.1, on the reverse strand, counting down.
AAACTTTTTTCCAACTACAACACCTATGTTCATTTATCCCCTTCTTCAGATGAAATGAAGTACAAGCCCTTCTTAGGGTCAATAAGGCCAAAAACAAAAAATATGAGGAAATAAAAGGGAAGAGGTGTGGAGAGTGGCAAGTATGTGTGGGAATGGTATGATGACCCTTCAAGGAGACACCCTAGTAGAAACCCTTTTCCCGATGGATACCTACTTACTAGGAAACCATGTTAAACACCAAGGTGAAATGAGGCAAAAGGTATAATTTCCAAGAAAACGTTTTCATAATCGAGAAAGGACTCTTTGAAGCATGCTCAAATGATTCAATTATTAAAGAGACACTCACCACAAGACTAAAATTGTTACCTCATGATCCATATGGATGTCAGTGGCCTCCCACCTATTCCAACTGGCTCATTTTGGCAGTTTTCCAGTTCAACGTTTTTTTTCCTAGTTTTCGGGTCCCTGACTTTTGAGGCCATTTTGAGGCCCTAAACAATGTTTTTAGGGATCGCCACAGTCAACATGTTTATTCCTAGGATAGACCTTTTCAATGGGATATCATGCACCTAAAACAAAGATCGTATGCAAAATTTACGACCCCGAGAAGTTGATGTACTAACTTACCCAAATGGGGTCCACATGACTTTTGGTGCTTCATCTCCTAGGGTTAGGTTTTTGGATGTCTAGGGTTTTTGACATTCTTGTTTATTGTAAAAATTCCTTGAGAGCCTCATTGTAATCATATTCTTGCAAATGAGTGTAACCGTCACATCTCTTCTCAGAGATAAGTCGCTGCCATTTTAGAAATCTTGTTTTCCGCTGCATTTTACAATTTCATCTTATTTTCTTATTGAATAGAAACCATTTTTACTGTATATCTATTATTCTGTGTTAAGAATATTTTGATAATAATATGTATTCATTCCATTCTTCTTATGAAATCCGGATCACCTCATGAAGCAATACCTATTGTCCTTTGTGGGCCAAGATGGTGTGGTGAGCATTGTTATGTTGTTGTCAATGAATGGTGATGTAGTGGATAGGAGGGGCTTTGTCTAGTCATTTGGCTCTCAACACTCCATGTATCCAACCTGTGTGCCTCGAGACATCATCTCCTTAGTTACCCATAGCCTAGGGGGGTAAATCTTGGCTCCTACATGGGGACATCTGCTCGTCGTAAAGTACATGAGAACCTCAACATCTCCTAATAAGACATGTTCCTACACATACTCAATCAAATATATTAGAGCATCGAGGGGTGTATTTCTGTAACATCCCCACTATAGTCCCCAGTTTAATTAATTCTTATGTAGATATAATATGTGGCTATAGCCAAGTGATGTAATATGCAAATTGTATTTCCTTGTTTTATTAATAAGATGTGAAGTCAACTGCTAAGGGGAAATGGAAAATAGATGGGGGTTGAATTAATCTACAAGACATGGGAGTGTCTAGGATAATGGCCAAGAGTGGTTCAAGGGGGAATTACCCATGTATATTAATTC
>JZKD02S2056431.1:0-19792 GCA_000966675.3 Picea glauca | reverse complement strand
TTCAGATTGGTTTGGATATCAAATTATTTACAGTTTTTCCTCTGAAATTGCTATCAGTGATTTTAAGACCTGTAAATCATTTGAACCTTAATACTTAACTTTCATTAGAAACCTCATTTTATTTCATTATTATCTATCGAAATATGAGATTCTTTCTTGATTAAAGCCTCATATTTTTCTATAGTATTTATTTGTTATTTTATGATCCTCAAATTGTTACAAATCCAGGAAACGACCTCGAATGTATTTATGTTAGTGTTTTGAATTTCAAAATTGTTTTTCCTATTCTCATCTCTGGAAAGTTTGAAGTAACGTTTGATTAAAATTCTTTTACAAATAAATAAAGTTTTATCCTCCATGACTGTTCCAAGTAGCAGACAACCCAACATTGAACCCGACCTTCAAGATCAAACCAGTATTGCCTTGAATCTATTTAATACCATCTTACAAACAACAACTAACCGGGTTGAATTAGAACGTTCATGGGATGCTATTGAGAGAGATATTAGCATCCAAGAACAACAGGAAGCAAGACAAAGATAGTTGAGAAACTGATTCTGCTTCACCCTTCCTTTTAAATTCTTATTCTCAAATTATTCCTTTAAACATTTACAGATGCCTTGACGATATACTTTACAGCCTTGAAGTATAAACTCAAGAACAATAGGATGGGTAACACCAACTGAGGGAGTCATGGGGGCTCCACTAACCATAGAAATGAAAACTCACAACACAATACAAAATCCTAAGGTCAACTAATAATCAAAGAGCACACCAACGTAAAGTAAAAAGGCCAATATGCACACAAACATGATAAAGTGGATGAAAGGGGCCTCCCTCACTAAAGTAGGTATACCTCACCCAAGAGGGCCCTGGGACACCCTAAAAAAGATCAGAGGTATCAGAATCAATTATAAGGGACCTCATCAACTTAACAACCAGTCGGTCAGATCCCCTCGAAGAGGTAATGCTCCATACAGGATATGTATTTTCCGACCCTTATCTGACCCAGGGTACCTATAGAATAACCCTTGCAAGTAACATATGTGGCTACCTATGTCAAGTAACTAAGCCACCATGATATAACTAATGCGTGGGAGAACAATCGTAAGTCAGGTCCACCTTATGGGAAAGGTAGCAAAGCCCAAAATCTTGAAAGTGACACCTCTCATAGAGGTAAAGGTACTAGAAAGACCCCCATATACAAATATATCCCCATAAATATCTCTGACGCTAAGAAGGTATTGGAGGGATATCTCCTCAACCAAATTCGCGCGACCTCATGATTAACTCCGGTGTGAGCGGAGCCTCCTGACGTCACCAATTATACAATGGATTTCACCACTCCCTTAGTCAGACACATATGTTGAGTTTAATATCCTTGGAGAAGTTTACTCACAAAATCCTATTCCAAGGCTCTNTTTTCTGTAGTATTTATTTGTTATTTTATGATCCTCAAATTGTTACAAATCCAGGAAACGACCTCGAATGTATTTATGTTAGTGTTTTGAATTTCAAAATTGTTTTTCCTATTCTTATCTCTGGAACGTTTGAAGTAACGTTTGATTAAAATTCTTTTACAAATAAATAAAGTTTTATCCTCCATGACTGTTCCAAGTAGCAGACAACCCAACATTGAACCCGACCTTCAAGATCAAACTAGTATTTCCTTGAATCTATTTAATACCATCTTACAAACAACAACTAACCGGGTTGAATTAGAACATTCATGGGCTGCTATTGAGAGAGATATTAGCATCCAAGAACAACAGGAAGCAAGACAGAGACAGTTGAGAAACTGATTCTGCTTCACCCTTCCTTTTAAATTCTTATTCTCAAATTATTCCTTTAAAAATTTACAGATGCCTTGACGATATACTTTACAGCCTTGAAGTATAAACTCAAGAACAACAGGATGGGTAACATCAACTGAGGGAGTCATGGGGGCTCCACTAACCATAGAAATGAAAACTCACAACACAATACAAAATCCTAAGGTCAACTAATAATCAAAGATCACACCAAAGTAAAGTAAAAATGCCAATATGCACACAAACATGATAAAGTGGATGAAAGGGGCCTCCCTCACTAAAGTAGGTATACCTCACCCAAGAGGGCCCTGTGACACCCTACAAAAGATCAGAGGTATCATAATCAATTATAAGGGACCTCATCGACTTAACAACCAGTCGGTCACATCCCCTCGAAGAGGTAATGCTCCATACAGGATATGTATTTTCCGACCCTTATCTGACCCAGGGTACCTATAGAATAACCCTTGCAAGTAACATATGTGGCTACCTATGTCAAGTAACTAAGCCACCATGATATAACTAATGCGTGGGAGAAAAATCGTAAGTCAGGTCCACCTTATGGGAAAGGTAGCAAAGCCCAAAATCTTGAAAGCGACACCTCTCATAGAGGTAAAGGTACTAGAAAGACCCCCATATACAAATAGATCCCCATAAATATCTCTGACGCTAAGAAGGTATTGGAGGGATATCTCCTCAACCAAATTCGCGCGACCTCATGATTAACTCTGGTGTGAGCGGAGCGTCCTGACGTCACCAATTATACAATGGATTTCACCACTCCCTTAGTCAGACACATATGTTGAGTTTAATAGCCTTGGAGAAGTTTACTCACAAAATCCTATTCCAAGGCTCTAAATCTTAAGCTAGTTTGTGCACCCTAAAAAATAAAATCATTTCTAATCAATTTTAAATTTATCATCGTTAATTTTAGTGGATTTGTTTACTCAAAAGGTTCAGTCATGAAACTGATGATGTTATAACTCAACAAGTAAAATAAATGAATATGAATATAATGCAAAGTCCCAACTTCAATTCTCAATAAATGATAAGCTTTTTAAAATGCAACTTTCAATTCAATTCTGCAATTTCAAATAATATGCAATCTTTCCATACATGTACTAAGATCAACGATAAGAACCCAAAAGACCAAATGCCAACAATGCAAAATGTATATTTTTGCATTTTCAATATAAAAGATTGAAAATGTAAGGACGGAACAACAACTTGATATAAATACCTTACTGTATGCAAACAGAGACAAACCAACAAACCAAGTAGAATATCAAGAAACAAACACCCATCCCTAGATGCAAGGACAACCAATGAAAATGATGATGAGAAAGAAAAACAACCCAAAAATTCAAGCAAAAGAAGGTTTCCTATCACTCTGCAGGCACTTAAAAATCATGACAAGACTTAAGAATACTCATCAACCATCAATACTTACCCAATGAATATCAAACTCAACAATGAAGAAAAAAAGGATGATGTATGTGACTATTCTATAGAAAACAACATATGTACGCACCTTATAGAACGAAAACTCGTGTATGTACGCATCTGTCAAGAGAAAACCCACGTATATGTATTAAAACACTTTCATGTTAAGGATAAGGCCAAGAGAATCAGACTCAAAATAAAAAGAGGCTTTCAAGAAATTATACGAAAAAAAACTCAAGGTAAATGAGAGCAATCAAAGGAGAAAAACACTCCAAACCGCGAAAAAAAGATTCCCTTTCCTAGTATGTTTACCAATTATTTTATGAGGAAAATCACTCTATGGCATGGGGTAAACCAAAATAGACAAAAATTACTGCAAAAATCAACTCTAATCTCAAATATGATATATAAAAAAACATGCTAACAAGACAAGATAAAGAGCCTACCTCGTCTAGATGTTCGATGGAGTCCACCGTTGAGCACTTGACTCAAAGCAACACACCTACAGCTTGTCCTCAACAACCAAGATACACAAGCATATGGAGATAATATATAAATTTATCACATATAATAGCATAATCCATCAATATTCATAACAAATACGTCCATGGAATAACAATTCAAATATTTTCAAAACATTAATTGGACGAGAAAATAGTATTTCTATTAAAATGTAATCAACAGAACTGTATGAAAGACAAAATTCTGTGTCGACATGTTTAGAACCGAGAAACTAAGTCCCTTCTAGTTGGGCCTCCACCACTTCAATCCTCCACCAAAGGCAAGATCATATAAGAGAGACAATGAGGTTCTCTATAAAATAGGGAAGAGCTTGGGGGTTGAACAATGTGTTTAGAATTAAAAGAATAAAGAGATGCATACTCAATATGAAGTGAATAATTTCTCGAGAGTAACTTTGCTCTCAAAGTTGAATTCTTCTCTTCTTCTCCACAGCTTGGATATGACCCATTTATAGCCTTCGAATGGAACCGAAGGGCCGCGTCGGAGCATTTCTAGTATAAGGAAGGTCAAGGATCATGGATCCTGTGATGTGGCATGGAAACCCAACAACATTTTTTAATTTTGAGCACAAAACCCGATGTACGCGGGTTGTAATGGTGAAACCTGCGTATACACATGTTGTATAGTTGTTAGGGTGTGTATATGTGGAAAAATACAATTTTTGTCTCTGGGAACTGCAAAAGGGGACTTCAAGTCTACATAGGGAAATTGTAAAGGCCTTCTGAGCAAGTTGCACGGGGTGAGACAAATCTTGCTATAACAATCCACCTCCCATGCTAAAACCAAGGCTCGACCCCCAATTGGAAGAGGATCGATAAGTGGGAATCAAAGTGTATGGGATGGATGTATGGATGCTAGGTATACTAATTAATGGAAATGATGACATAGTCGGTGTGCCCTAGATCAAGAGACCAAATGGAAAATGGTATAGATAACATGGGTCCAATAGAGCTAAGGGGTGGTAATGTGGACATCACTAAGATGCCTTCGAGGGGATTTCCCCCATTCCCACTTGATGATGTTCTCATAGGCTCGACTACACTGGATGACACACTTGGTCCAAACATCCTGGGAAGATGAATAAACAAAGAAAAAGGCTCACTAAAAAATTTCCTTACTTGGACAAGTACAGATGTGTCTGACTTAGTCAAAGGAGGATTAAAATTTGGTGGAGAACATTCATCTACCGCTTCTACTTTGATGAAATTAGTCTCTTCAAACCAAAGTTGAGGCCCTTTGAACTCATTTTCACCTATCTCACATCACTTTAGAGGAGATTGCACCTCCGTGATGCGATCCAATACTTGTATTCGAAGGGACCGACGTGGTCATTCATCCATGGTGAATGTAATATGCGTGAATCCAAACACAAAACCTAAGTCTGACCTAGATTTAGAATCAAAGAGAACACCCCTAATCAATATAGGCTAACAACAAGAAAACCAATTGTCTTAGGGTCCTTTTGAAAAACAATGCTATAGGGGAGATAAAGTCCCCACAAGATTGGCTAGCGAAGTTATGAGGAGCAGTTACGATGATCTACATGAAACAACCCTAATCAATGCAAGTTCCATTTATTAAGGTGGGCACCCTCCAAAGGAACTGAGACTATGAACATACATCTACCCCAGGTACTATAGGCACATAACACCTGCAGTCACCTCTGTAGCTACCTAGGAAAGGTCAGTATGGCTACCACCTCACAATCAATGATCGCGTGAAAAGTTGTAAGTTCGACCGCACGTAAGGGAAGGGTAACTGACCCTGAAGCTCTGAAGGTGTAAATCAATGAAACCCCTATATGTATTGCAATCAAAGTGATATTGCAAACACCAAAACAAGTAGAGAGAGGTAATCTCCCTACTTTCCCCGATGCAACCTCGCGCTTGACTCCTATGTTAGAGAAGCTTCTAGAAACACTGGTTACAAGAATGAATTTATCACTCTTTAATGCCGTCTAAGTTTCATTTTCATGGCCTTGGATATTTTACTCTCAATCCTAATCCAAGGCCCTAAGCCTGTCTAATGTTGGATCACTATAAAAGAAATTTGTCTAATAGATTTTTGATTACATGTTTTCTTTTTTATGGTTGTTGCTTAAGTCCAAGGGAAGAAAATGAAACTTTTGGTGCTGTTATGACTCTTGACCCAACCAAGAAAATGCAAAGATGATAATGCAAAATTTTCACTTCGATGAATTCTAGCTATGGGAGGGAGAGACACTTTTTCCTTTTCTTTGCAAGCTTTTAAAATGAAACCTCACACACACCAAGAAACCAATTTTTTTTTAGATCTAAAATACTTACAATAATTTGAGATCAAATAATGATCCTAATGTGGTCTTTTCACTAATGCTTCAAAAGCAATCAAGCATGCAAAGTATTTTTTTGTTTGTTTGTTATTTTTTCCTAATTTTATTGCAACAAGATTCCTGATCTAAACAAGAATACAAATGCAAAAAAACAAAAACCAACAACAACAAGAAGAAAAAGGGTTGTAGGAAATTGGAAGTGATTCTAGATCAATTAGATTTTTTTAGATTAGGTGGGTTATTTTCCCAACTTCACTGAAATTATCAGAAAAATACAGAACCTATCTAAGAAATGGAAATCAAACCACACAAATGCACTCAAACAACACTTGAAATAAAATTATGTGACCAAATGACCAAAATAGAGACAATAAATTTATTAGATTAGAACACTGCACGACCCTATGGATCAGAAACACAACCAAATATCAAAGGCCTGGCTTTGTATGCAAATCTGCAGTTTTAACCGATCATCATGGTACACATGATAGTCAACCAATGATGGTCATCGCATGAAAACTACGTTGAAACTAGCGATGATGCGTAATTTTTTTTTTAAGAAAATATGGATTTGTTCTAGATATGTTAGATCTTTGTTAGATCCATATCAGATCTATCATATCTTATAGATCTAGGCTTTGGAGAAATGAATGGAATATAATCAAAATCAAATCACAATCAACAAAGGAAAGGATTTACAAAGAGACTCAAAGTAGATAATATTCTTCCCTAGTATGGTCGCTAGTTTTGTTATGGGATAAAATATTACAGGGATCTCACCAAGTAAACAACATGGATATCATATGATCAAATAAGTATCTTCAATCTCCCTAAGATCAACAGAAAAATTTTGTAATATATTTTCAATGTCTTCATTCTTATTTGTATATTCGACAAGCCAATTATCAATGTCATCATGTTTGAATTCCACCATATTATTTAAATTTTCAACGAATGTCCTTTTTAATCCTTCAATATGATCTTCAAAATCCTCTCGATTCATGAGAATAGAGTTTTAAATATACTTAGGGTCTAGGACTTTAATGGTAGTTAGAACTATGTCCAAATCAATAATTTTTAAATATGCTTCATTTTTCCTCCTTGATAAGTCAATCAATTGGGCTATTAAACCTTTTAATACATTAATTTTTTCTATCCAGCAGGGTTTCAATTGTTTGATGTAGCTTGAAGAAGGTATATTTTCTTGCTTTCTCATCTGCTCTGATGTGCTTATGACAGTTTCTATGTCTTCAAAATTTTTGTCGGCTTCTTGATCACTAAGATGATGACTGTCATTTTCTTCTTCTTTAGTAATGACTGATTTTAAAAATGAAGGGCCAAGCTCAACTAAAAGCAAGTGGTTATAAAAAAGGTGATATGGGTCAAAACCATTGATTTCTTCTATAAATTTTAGGTTGAAATTCTCGAAATAAGAAACATATTCATCGATTTTGGAAATTCCGTAGAGAAGAATTTCACCAAGTTTCCATGGAAGAGGTATGAATTCTTTTTTCATTTTCTCAGACAATGTATGGAACCAAAAATTATATTATTGAGCCATTTCAATGACAAATAGTTTGTCAGGTATATAATAGGGAAGGAAAATATGTTTTTCAATGGAGCAGATAACCCTAATGATGTTATAATCTTCCATTTTTTTCCAGAACTCTTCTTCCCTTTAGAAAAGCTGCAGCTTCTAGCGACAACCGTGAAGTTTCTTCTCCAAATAACAATTTCTTGAACTTAGATACAAAATATGAATACACCTCATAAAAATGATGACTTCCCCTCTCCTTCCATAATGCTTGGTACCACATAGTCATAGGGTCGACTTTTATTTTAATTCTTTGGGCAATTCTTAAGCCCTCAAAAGTATGACAATATGTAATGGGAAATATAAAATAAGATGACATCTAAAACCTTTTATCAGACTTGAAATTAATGAGTTGTGCTTTTATTTAATTTAAGATTATCTTTTCCCAGTCGAAGATAGAATTTTCATGAACAACGAAATGTAATATGTACAATTCCAGTCGAGGAATTGTTTCTGGAGAATCCTAGCCAACAATTCGAGAAAATAACCAAGAAATTTCCTTATAGGGATCCTTTAAAGAGATCACTTGAATTATTGATATGTCTTCAAGAGTTGTGGCAGGGTCATGCAAATATTATTGAAGAATCTCCAATCCATTATTCTTTCTTTTTAGGAAATTTCTTTCTTCCTCTCCTTTGTAGACCAGGTTCACCTCTGGTAATTTCAACATTTCTCTAAATATTGAAGGTGCCAATGAGATAGGAGAACTATTGTGTAATGAAATAACTCTTTTGTTTTGAATGAGATTGTCAACACACCAGGTGATGATGTCCTTGCACTCAAATACTTCTGGAACACACCCGGCTAGAAATATTCCCGATGTCCATACTTTGTTGTTTTCTCTATCCAACAATTTCGAGTAATACTACTAGGAGCATGACCAATGATAATTTTGATCTTCTCTAGAAAATATGTTCAAGGTATCCCCATATAATGATTTCTTTCTCATGGTTGTCACATCGAAGCTTTCCAGTTTTTTCTTGAGCTATTATTTTGCACTTCAAAATGAACTTGAATTAGATTGTTTTACGAAAACATTAACTCAAAATAACTATTAGTAGCCTTGGTAACAACATTATTAATTAACAACCTTCTCAATAGTAAATTTGGTAGTTGGGTCCGTAGGGATAAAAATAAATGTGACATCAAACAATGTGAAGGGACAAGTAATGGAAGATCACTGGGGTTGGCGACTAGTATGAAAAGGAAGGTATGTAAGTTTGAAGGTCCGCAAGTCCGAAATTATGGAATGGATAAGTATAAAAAATTATCGGGTAAACAATGGAGAGAGTGAAAGTGCATCACGTAGGTCCGCAGGTCCAAAAGCCCAAAATTCTGAGACGCAAAAAAGTGTTGGGCAGACTTATGCATAGGTGAATGGACGATAATGCAACTGCAATAGTCTGTGAGTTTGAAGGTCCGTGAATGTGGAAATGATTAAGTATAGTAACTCCGAGAAAGGGAAAATGAAGGGATAAAGACAAAATGGGAAAAGGGGAAATATATAAGGGGGGAAGAAAGGGTATTAAAAGAAGTGGGAAAATAGAATAAGGGTGGAGGAAAAGAAAAGAAAGAAATGGGTTCAACAATACCTTAATGAATTAATGCTCTCCTTTTAGTGGGTCTCCTTCCATCAACTTCAACTATCTATTCTTGAATTGAGATCTAGAGTCCTATGAGTACCTAGAGGCTTATAGTCATCAGTGGCAGTTTATCCCGCCATCAAAAGTTGGGAATACATCAATATCTCTTGATCGATGGATCCTTCAAGTGTTCAACCACAACACCCTTATTCACACTTGTTGAATGTACTTGGTGCCTTGACACCTACTTTCATTATCGATGGGTTGTCTCATGTTTGTTAATGATATACCTTAATAAACGATAATCAAATGAAGTCTCATTATGTTCGAATTCAACTCCTCTATTCACATAATGTAGACTTGCACCTTCGACGGATAATGTAGAGGACATCCAACTTATAGTGGAAACACCCCATATATTTTATTTTCTTTCATTGGAATAGTACCTACATGACTTCAATGATCATGGAAGATCATATTGTACTCCATTGTATACATATATCTTCGATTGATTTTGAGACTGGACTCCACTGTCTCTTGTTTTTTACTATGACAAACTATGGCATATGTCCACTTTGTATTGCCTATTCATGGCCATGAAAAAATATTTGATATATATCAACATGGATCTGTAATGTAATTCATATTGGCATCCATGTGTACAAAGTCAATATGGATTGTAATATTCTCATGAGTATCTAGTACTCCCAGCCGAGTCTTCATTACTCCACTACTGGGAATTATAATGTATTTCGACCATCAAAGATACTTCTCTGACCTGGCACATTAGGGGGCATATGTTATAGAAAAATTTTCCACACTCCATTCATGTTGCTCTGATGGACTTCCATTTCCCTCTGCAGACTTCATTTCCCCTTTTTGTATCACTCTAGATCTTAAAATACTCATTTTTATACATGTACATGACTTCCCAGTTATGAAACACACGTATGTATGCGAGATCCACCATTACAATCCGTGTACATCAGGTTTGGCTCTCAAAAAATTAAAATTGCATCAGGATTCCATGCCATGTCATGGGATCCATTATCCTTGACCTTCCATATACTAGAAATTATCCGAATCGACCCTTCAATTCCATTCAGAGGCTATAAATTGAGCCATAACCAAACCTTGAAGATACACAATTCATCATAGAGAGAAAACACACTCTGGATGAATTTCACCTTAATTGAGTCTGCATCCCTTTGTCCTTGAAAGTATGAACCTCTTGTGTTCAGCCCCTAAGCTCTTCCTATCTTGTGATGGAGAACCTCATTGACTTCGACATGTGAGCTTTCCTTTGTGGAGGATTGAAGTGGTGGAGGCCCAACTGGAGGGACTTAGTTTCTCAGTTTCGATATTTTCCATTGCATAATTTTTTCACCGATGTAATTCTATTGATTACATTAATAGAAATACTCTCTTCTCATCCAATTGATATCTTGCAAATATTTGTATTGATTTCCAAGGGCGTATTTGTTATGAATGCTAATTTATATGCTAATATTATATACCATTACCATATGCTTGCGTTTCTTGGTTGTTGAAGACAAGTTACAAGTGTAAATTTTTGGTTCACGTTCTCAACAATGGTCTTCTTCGGACATCCAGACGAGGTGGGATTATAGCCTTCTCTTTTTAGAATTTCATTTATATAGAATACTTGATATTAGAGTTGATTTATGGGTTTCATTCCATCTGTTGTGGTTTTCCCCCAGCCATAGAGATATTTTCCTCATAACAAACCTCCTATAGTATCCTGCTAGGTCCATAAAGGATATGATATCAGAGACATCCCTTGGTGTATTCCAATCCATGATGGATCTTATCTTGTCAGGGTCAACTCCCACTCCTTCCTTAGTGATGACATGGCCTAAGTAGATAACTCTTTTAGAAAAGATATCACACTTACTAAACTTGGCATAGATATTATGCTCTCTTAGCACTTGAAGCACTGAATTGAGGTGCTCTTCATGCTATTCTCTACTCTTAGAATATATCAGAATGTCATCTATGAAGACCAACAAAAATCTGTCCAAGAAATTACTGAGTACATTATGATGATGTTTTGGTAGCAGCAGGAGGTATTTTTCTCCTAGACAACTTTTCTTAGAGAAGAAGAAGATTCCAAGAAGTCAAAGGAAGACCATTGAACAATTGAAGAAAACCCCGAAAAAGAATAAATTGAAATAGAATACCACAGAAGAGAAGTTGACCCACAGGAAATAATAATAAAGTGGAAATATAATTTCTAGGAAGAGAAGTCGATCCACAGAATTAATAAAGTAAATTTGAATACCTAGAATAAGAAGTTGGCCCCATAAAGATGCCTAAATTAGTATAAATATAAATTTGGGTTAGTTCATTTGTACTGCCACAAAGTTCTCCTTCTGTAGTGCACACTAGGAATTGGCAGCTGCAACTGCAACTGCGGTTTCACTACTTTTGATTTCTGGTTCTCTTGGAGAGTGCGCCCTACTTAGGGAATGATATTCTTAGTTGTTCTTGGTAATCTCTCTTGTGTGCTACCTCTGGAATATTTGTGCTAAGGTTGTGTGGTTTTTCCCATTTTCTCCGTGCCATTTGCAGTTGTAGTAGTAGTTGTAGTTACAGTAGCAGTTGCAATTACAGTAGCAGTTGCAGTTGCAGTGGAAACTGCACCTACAGTTTTCAGTTGTGCTAGTTATGTGGTGTGCTAGTGATGCACCTATATTGTGACAGTTCTGTGGTGACTCAATTGTCTAACCTCGCTAAGGTTTGACAAGAAGAAGATACATATTTTTTTATCAAGATTCTTCATTGTTGGATTTTCTCTTGTGATTAGATCATGTTAATGGTTGTATTGGAATATTATCTCTAAGAAAAGTTGGTTGGGTTTTTCCCAGGATAAATATTTGTGTCCTCTTGTGCTTGTTTATCTACTTCTTATATATATATATATATTTCAGTATATGATTATTAAATGTTAAAATAAGATAAAAATGCTATGCAAAATCTAATGTTAACGAAACTAATGAAAATCTAACATGGGATCACAATAGGTTTCCTTCATAACAGTCTAACCACTAGAAGGAAGATTGTGATATTTTCCACATTTTTGAGATTTGTCGTTGCACATGCAATTTGTCGTTGCACAGTTTTTGTTATCAATCTCATTGAGAACTTATTATAAAGTCAATTGGGACAAAATCCATCACCGATCAACTCTCCCCACTCCAATGCACCTACTGCACTTCTCAGATTGACTTTCCGTCAAAATTCAATTTTTAGAGTTTTTAGGCTTGTTGACATTTTCCTGGGCATTGAAACTTCTGATTCACATTTTTAACTTATTCTTCTTAAATGTATCAGATTAGAAGAAAATCTAGATGGTGATACAAGTTCAAAATATTAGAAGATAAGCTGGATGGTGCTACAATTTTAAAAGGTATGCACTTGTATATAAGTTACATCATGAGGGTGTTTGCAGGAGACGTACACTTGGAAAAAGGACATTTATCCAATAAGTGAGTATATCCAAAGGGATATTAGATCTAGCGCACTCATATTTGGAGGCATCAATGAATATGTCTCCTACAATACATGACAACTGAAATGGGATAGTAGCAACTAGACTCCATGTTTTCATATTGGGGTTGATATTTTATATTGCTACAACTAAAGTAAGTGTTGTAACTAGAATAACAGTCTTTAGAGTTCTAATACTACTATTTCTATAAAATATTTTTGTAACACTTGAATATTGTTGGTATGATGATCATTAAGTAAATGCTCATTGTTCAGTATTAATAAATGCACTTATTTACAATATGAATTGATATCCTATAGGAGATGTTCTTGGTTGTTGACTTTGTCCAGGAAGGTTATATTGTAAATTCCATGGAGGTTACCATGGATATGTTGTTTTTATTGTTTCTTGTTCTGGGAAGGTCACCGATGACATCTCTAAGAAGGAGGTATAATGATAGTTACAGGAGGCAACAATTTAGATGGTCTCTAACTGAGACATGGAGAAGACTATCTAGACATATAGTTGTGCACATGACCGTACACATCCGTGTAATAAAGGAGAAGAGGACAAGGTCAGAACCTTCTAGAAAGAAGGGTAATTTCATAGATACAGACTATCTCATATAGAGATCAATTATAAGGAGTAGAAGGCTCTGAAGATGACCATATAGATTCCTCTAGTTAAGTTGATTACCCTTTAGATCATCAGGAAGATTTAGTAGAGCTAGAAGGGCTTATCGAGAATCGTTGCAGTGACCAAGAAGAGACCAAAATGGTCTCACAATATTTTTTAGGATGAAAAGGGTATGTAGATATATGGAATCGATGCGCCATATCATGAGAAGGAGAATATGGATCCACAAGTGGTGAGGCATGCACCCCCACCAAGTACCAACTTAGAAGGAGATAGAGTTTAGAGGGAGTCAGCCCTCAGGATTCAGTAGGGAGGAGAAGCCTCCCCAGGACAGTCCATAGGATATTAGAGGAGTTCAACATATGTAGAGGGAGAATATGAATTCATAGATTATATAGACTTAGAGGGATTCAAGCTTCAGAGGGAGCATGTAGACTTAGAGTGAGATTGATCTCAGAGAGAGTCAATGGCTTAAAGAATTTCATTTAGAAAGTATTCCTCCTCATATTCAGATGGGGGAGAGAGACGTCTTCCAGGATTGATAGACAAGTGGCATGATTTGAGAAGGATAGATCGAAGCTTCATAGGATTCGAGGAGATATGAGACCTCCTGGGAGGATTTCCTTGTTTCAGTAGATTTTTCTACAGTGATAGAGGATGAAGCCAGTCATAAGGAATGGGATATGGATTCCGCCTTAGTTCCAAGACTAGAAGGGAAGTCAATGGTGACTTCTAAGTTTATATATAAGATCAAGCATGTTACAGATGGAAGCATATAGAAGTAAAAAGAAATATTTGTGGCTAGAGGATTCTCACAGTAAGAGGGAGAAGATTATGACGAGACACTTGCTCAAGTAGCATAGAAGAAGTGTACATAGA
Organism: Picea glauca; assembly: GCA_000966675.3. Taxonomy (NCBI): domain Eukaryota; kingdom Viridiplantae; phylum Streptophyta; class Pinopsida; order Pinales; family Pinaceae; genus Picea; species Picea glauca. Next base: position 5,502 of record JZKD02S2056431.1, on the reverse strand, counting down.
GAAGCCATAAAGATACATGAGAAGGAGTCTCATGTATGTGGATTGAAGGAAGATTTGTACCAGTAGGAACCTAGGGCATGATATTCTATATCAAACTATTATTTGATGAGCTTGGGGATGCTTTCCCATTGATCATATATGTGTATGACCTATTTATTACAAGGAATGAGAATCTCAAAGATGGGTGCAATAGGGAGCTCACTTCAGAGTTCGTGATGAAGTATCTAGGTCTGGTGTATTACTTCTTGGGATTGGAGGTGTGGAAAAGGCCAGATGAGATTATCCAAGGAAAATATATTGATGAGATCATACAGAGATTTGGGATGATGGACTATAATTCCACACCTATGATGATAAATATGAAGCTCTTGAGTGATTCATTTTCATATTTGGTGGATCCCACGATGTACATAAAAATTATTGGATCCTTGATGTACCTGGTTAACACTAGGCTAGACATATGTTTTGTAATGAACACCTTGAGTCAGTACATGGTTGAGCCTAGACATATACATGGGATAGCAATAAAACATATGTTGAGGTAACTACGTGGTACAATTGGATATGGATTGAGATATGTCTCGAATGGATATGTGAAGTTGCAAGGATATACATATTCTGATTAGGCAGGGAGTGCAAATGACAGAAAGAGAACTTCAAGAGTATGCTTTAGTTTGGGCTCTGTTATGCTCTCTTGGACTAGTAGGAAGAAGAATTTTGTCACATTGAACACTTCAAAGGCAGAGTATATTGCAGCCTGTGATGCATGTACGGAAGTAATATGGCTTCATAAGTTGGTTTCTAGACTATTTGATCAGGTGTTGGATTTGACCGTGATATACTGTGATAATCAAAGTTGTGTGAGGATTTTAGAGAACCCTGTGTTCCATGACAAGTCGAAGCACATTGAGATCAAGTACTACTACATCCATGATAAATTCTAGAAGGGAGAAGTGAAGCTCCAATACATCTCCATCGACGAGCAGACAACAAATATTTTGACAAATCCCTTGTCCAAGGGGAAGTTTGTATACTTCAAGGACAAGCTGGGGCTTGTGGAGATTAATATCTTGGTTGAGAGGGAGTGCTGATATTATTGCATCATGGATAGTCAGTGTGGTGTTGGAATGACATTCTCCCCATGGAGAATGGTCTAGGATGTACATATTGTTGATGTATCATGGACTGACATTTTTTGTGGAAAATGGTCCAAGATTGACATTCTCTTATGGAACAGCTGGTGACCCAATCAAGATGAATGGTCTACCCCCTAAGGCACATATGGTGATCTGATTAGGGAGGTTGATACATGACTGGAATTTTCTCTATGGTATATATGGTGACCCAATTAAAGAAAATGGTATCGGATTGACATTATTCTATGGCACATGTAGTGACCTAATTAGAAGAATGGTCCCTGTATCCCATGCCATGGATTTCAACATCTAGGAGGACTAACATTCTTCCCGTGGCACAGATGGTGACCCAACCAAGATGAATGGTCCTTGTAGTCATGGGACACTCAATTGAGTGCATGAAAAATGTGGGACACTCAGTTGAGTGCACAGGTTTTATCACATGACTTATTCTATCATCATGCCCGATTACTTCAGACGGAGTATGTCCCAGAGAGTTGATGTTGGATGATGTGCATGTATTATGCCAAATGATGCTTTTCATGATGACTTGATATAACCCTTTAATAGATAAATTTTTCAACATTGAGAATATTTAGATGGTCATTCTGAATACCTCCCTAGTTAAGAGGGAGTGTTGAATTTTGTAACTATGGATCAACGCAGTCATGTTCTATTTGGATGACATTGTAGTAGTTGTGTGATACTCTATGATTGTCATGGAGACTACCAGATAAATTGGGAGTAGTTGTGTGTTTCTTCATCACATAGACTATGACAGATGATTCGAGATACCAATGGAATGGTAGTAGTTGTGTGCTACTAGTTGATTGCAGAGTAGTCAGTGAACTACTGGTTGAAGACACCATGGAAAGATACCTCCCTAGATAAGAGAGAGTGTTGATTTTTTGGTAGTTGCGAGAGGTATTTTCCTCCTAGACAACTTTTCTTAGAGAAGAAGAAGATTAAAAGAAGTCAAAGGAAGACCATTCAATAGTTGAAGAACACCCTAGAAAAGAATAAAGTGAAATAGAAGATCATAGAAGAGAAGTTGACCCACAATAAATAATAATAAAGTAGAAATATAATTTATAGGAAGAGAAGTCGGCCCACATAATTAATAAGTAAATTTGAAGACCCAAATTAAGAAGTCAGCCCCAGACAGGTGCCCAGAATAGTATAAATATAAATTTTGTTCGAATAATTTGTACAACCACACAGTTCTCCTTCTGCATGCGCACTAGGTAGTTGCAGTTGCATCTGCAACTACAGTTTCACTATTTCTGTTGGAGAGTGTGCCCCACTTAGGGAAGTATATTCTTGGTTTTTCATGGTGATCTCTCTTGTGCACTACCTCTAGAACATTTGTGCTAAGGTTGTGTGGTGTTTCCAATTTGCTTCATGCCAGTTGCAGTAGCAGTTGGAGTTATAGTAGGAGTTGCAATTGTAGTGGCAACTACCACTGAAGTGACCAATTGTGAGAGTTATGTGGTACACTAGTGATCCACCTATCTTCCGTCAGTTATGTGGTGGCTCAATTGTCTACCCTCGCTAGGGTTTGACAAGAAGAAGATAAGTATTTTTATAAGGATTCTTCATTGTTGGTTTTCTCTTGTGATTAGAGATTTTTCATGGTTGTATTGGAATATTCTCTGTAAGAAATGTTGGCTGGGTTTTTCCTCAAGTTTGGGGTTTTCCCAGGAGAAATCTATGTGTCCTCTTGTGCTTTTTTATTTCTTGTTTATATATATATTTCAGTATATGATTATTAAATGTTAAAATAATATAAAAATGCTATGGAAAATCTAATTTTAATGAAACTAATGAAAATATAACACATTATTCATCAGGAAAATAAAGGCGGCTGGTGCATTGGTAAGCCCAAATGGCACTACCACAAATTTATAACGCCCATAACTTGTCCTAAAGGTTGTTTTATATATGTATTCATCCTTAATTCAGACTTGATGGTATCCATATCTTAAGTCAATCTTGGAAAATATTGTATCACCCCTCAGCTGGTCAAATAGGTCATCAATTCTCGACAAGGGATACTTATTCTTAATGGTCATGTTCTTGAGTTCTCGATAGTCTATGCAAATTATGAGTGTGCCATCCTTTTTTTTCACAAACAAGGCTGATACTCCCCAAGGTTACACACTAGGCTAGATGTAACCCTTTTCCAACATCTCCTTCAGCTGGAATTTGAGCTCAACAATCTATGGTGTACTCATTATATAGGGTGCTCTAGACATTGGCACCACTCCAGGTACAAGTTCTATTGAAAAATAAATATCTCTTCTTGGAAGACCTGACACCTCTTCTGGAAACATGTATTTATACTCCCTTAATATAAGATGGTCCCCTAGTCTTGGTTTATTGTCCTCAACATATTTCAATACTTGTATTGCATACAAAGGACATCCTTTTCTGCAATACTTCTTCACTTGAAGTGTTGATATTTGTCTCACTGAGACATGATTTTGAATTCCTTGTAGGGTTATTTTCCTCCCTTCCTCATCTTCACACTTCAAAGTTTTATTATAACAGTACAACTTGGATTTATGGGAAGACAACCATTCCATGACAATCAATAGGTCATAATATCCTAAAGGAAGTATGTTTACAGTTGTTTGGGTGGCTAGCCCATTCACAATAAGTTTGAATGCTGGTAAGACCTCTGTTATCTTTGTTTTTGTTCTAGTGGCTAGCTATACTAGTCATGGTTTAGCATGTTTTACTGACTGAAATTTACATTTATCAATAGTTTGAGGGGCCACATAACTCATATTAGAACCAGGGTCAATAAAAAAAGAAACAAGATGGTTGGAAATCTTACCTTCCATCTCCACCACTGAAGCTTGGTGATCCGCTTGTCGATTATCAATAACTGCATAAATTTGTGGCATGCTCCTAGCCACATCATTGACTATGGTAGCTTCCCAAATTTTGTATATGCTCTTATTGTCTTGCTACCTATGGGGGAAGTCCCTCAACAAATGTTCCTCCGTGCATCCCCAACATTTCAATGGTTCTCTTCTTTTCTCGTCAGTCTTTCCTGGGACTGATCCAAAGAGTTTAGTTCCACTTGGAGAAGGAAAATTTTGCTGATACACACATTTAGAAGGAAATATCATATTAGAGCCTTTCCCATGGTTCTTAAATATTGAGGGTTTAAACCCCTTCTTCTTGAATCCCAATTTTCTCTTCTTTTTCCAATACTTAGGAGGTTTTTCCTTGTGTTTGAATTGCTCATAGAAGTACCTTTCCTTCCTAATGGTTTCTTTTAAGGTCTTAGGTTCATCAAAATCAATCTTGTCTCGAACGGATTGAGGAAGTCCACCGATGAATCATTGTATCTTCGTATTTTCATCCTTGATATAAGGCACATACCTCATCAACTCAAGGAATTTGTTGACATATTCATCCATTGTAAGTTGTTCGAACTTGAGCTCATAGAACTCCTTAGTATTTTCATCATAGTACCTCTCAGATAGGTATTTTTTCTTAAAGTATTTATCAAATTGTTTCCATGAAAACTCCGTCTCATGAATTCCTTTCACATTCTTAAGGTCCTCCCACTAGATGGAGGGCTTTCCAACCAAGTTGAAAATGGATATTTGGGCCTTTAAGTTTTTAGAGTAGTCATGAACTCTAAAATATTTCTTTAGGCCAAGTAGACAAGCTTATGCTTCTTCCCCCTTCTTAATATCTCCATCAAAAGTGGGTGGTTTGGATTTCTAAAACTCTTTAGGGTCATGGATTCTGGAATGTTTACTCCTCTTTCTTCTCCTCTGAGAAGGTAAACTAGTCTCACTTCTAGAAAATCACTTGGAGTTGTTTGTTCTCTGACTAGAAGATTCTTCATTTGAATCCTTGATGTTAGCATGCCTCTTGGCTCCATGTTGGGACTTCTTTGAGGTGATTCTTCTTGTATTGCTATTTTTAGGGCCATACTTTTGTATCTCAAGAAAACTTTGGGTTCTCTTAGTATTATGTCTATCCACATTACTGTCCATCGATCCATGTTACAATTGCCTCTGTATGTATGATAGGATTTGCAACATGACTGCATTTATTTCAGTTTTCTTTTCTTGTTCTCTCATGAATCTCTCATTGTCTACTTTAAATATTTGTAATTTGACCATAAGGCTTCTTACAGTTTCATCTAAAGCTGGAGGGGTTTCCACCACCCTCCTCTCAATATAATCTTCCTCTCTATTGTGGAAGTTTCCCCCCCAATCATGGTGCGTCACCATTCTTTTTTTTCTGTAGTTTCCTTGCTGTACAATGGCTATTTAAGTGTTGATAACAACATTTTCTGTTAGTCAATTATCCTCAAATTTCATGAACAACACAGGTAAAA
>JZKD02S2056420.1:0-46748 GCA_000966675.3 Picea glauca | reverse complement strand
TCTTCTAGATTAGAAGAATGGCTCTTGTATCACTCTGTGGAGTGAGCATCATGTCTGATTACTCAAATAGAGTATGGTTTCGAGAGATGATGCAGTTGATGACACTGATGATGATTATGGTGCTCATGATATAGTCATGATCTAGTCTATACGACTATGTTGATGCTACTGGGTGAATGGTATGTTTTTGTGCTCAAGACCATTACCTGTAATACCTCCCTAGATAGGAGGGAGTGTTAATATTATGGTAGCTACGGGAGGTATTTACCTCCACATGTAAACATGACGAGGATAGAATACTCCAGGAAGAAAGAAGAAACCCTAATGAGTTGGATAATAACCCTAGAAGACTTATCGGCTCAAGAAGATAATTTATATTAGGTTATTAGCCTCCAAGAGAAGAAGTCAGCCAGAAATAATAATATATACTGAACAGACAGATACCCAGAATGAGAAGTCAGCCCAGGCAGTTAGCCAAAATTAGTATAAATACAGGAGGCCAGTTCTCATTCTGGCAGGCAGTCTCAGAATTGCAGAGCAGCACTTGTGCGCACTGTAGTTGCCCAGTTTCTACGTAGGTTTGGAGGACAGTTGTCGTTGCAGCTGCTGCAGCTAGAAGTTACACTTGGAATATCTCTTGGCTAGGGTTTGGACTATCTGATCATCTCTTGTTGGTGTGTTATTCTTGGGGAAATATGCACTACCCTTTGTTTGGCTATCTAGCCTAAGGTTTTCTTCTGGAGTGATTCTCTGTCAAGGTTAAGGTGCTCGGAGGGTGGATTTGACCTATGGTTGGGTGACAATAGAGATATTGTCAATGGTAAAATGAGCACATCCATTATATTCTAACAATATCCTCATGCATTATGTTATTCGTTTGTGTAGTGTTGCTCTAGCGTTATTTCCTTCAAGCACTACTTTTTCCATCTTCTCTTGAAGCTTCTTGGGTTGTTGTTCTTCTTCATGCTGGCTCTCCCGAAACTGTGCTTCCAGGTTCTCTATGTGAATAGTCAACTCTGAACATGCTCCCTGGAGAATCTTAATATGTTGCTCAGGCTCCCCTGCTGTGCTAGATTCGGGCAGTTGTGATGTTGCCTTTCTTATCTCTGGCCAGGCTTTTGCAAGCTTCTCCTGGACTCTTTCCAGTTTCTGCTCTACCTGGATCTTTACGTATTCCTCTTGTGTCCTGTGTGCTTGGGTGAGGAGTACTTATTCCCTTGAAAACTTTGAGTCTCACTCCACCTGCTGTAGCCTCTGTGCCGATTGATCAGTGGAAGCTCTAATCATACCAATGTTATGCGTTGATGACCACTCAGTGAGGTCACCAGAATAAGGAGTGCTCGGACCTACAGTGGGAGTCCACTGGTCGTTGAATGCTCCGAAGGTGTCTCCACCTCTTCCTTCCCTATATATGGACCTTGCGGCAGCTGCGCAAGTCTTGTCCTCAATGTTGATGGAAGGAATGGTAGGACTTATGTTTTTGTCAGACAGAGTTGCATCAACTCTGCACATTGTTGTGGATTTTGGAGTACTAACTCCAACTGTTCTTGCAATGAGGTTTCACTCTGTTCTGATGTAGTTTTGGTTTCCTTCTGTACCTCTGAAACTTCTTCCTCTTTCTGGACCTCAGCTTCTGGGGTTCCACTTCTTTGGATAGCACCCTTTCCATTGGTCGTTGAGGGTGTGCACTGAGGACTTGGGACTTGTGGTATTGGTATAGATTGAATCTTCGTTGAAGGCAGAGTGTCATGGATTGGTACAAAAGGGACAATCTGTTGGCTCGATACTTTAGGGTTTGTACCATTGAGTTCTGGTCTATGTTTGGGTAGCTCGGGGGGGTCCAATTGCATTAGCTCTGGTTCAGCAATTTGGGATGGGATGGTTATTTCTCAAGGTGGTGACTGGGGTTGTGGGGGTGATGGGGGTTGTTTGGTAATGATGGTGGAGGATGGAGTGGTGTCAAATTTAGGGTAATCCTGAATGTCAATAATTTGGGTCGCTCGAGTCGTTGCTCAAGTATGAGGAATGGTTGATGATATTGACTGAGGGTTTAGAATCTTTACAGGGGAGAGCCATGTCCTAGGTTTCTTGACCAATGGGTCTCCAATGAAGGCAACGTTTAGGATGTCATTGACATCTTTACCTATCAACATGGCTTGCTCTAGCAGCTTTAGTAACATGGGAAATGTTCTCTTCTTGAGTCCCAGCAGTTGTGTCTCTTCCTCCTCCTCTGAGTCTATCTGCACTGGAGCCTCTTTCTTCTTTTACTATAGACCCAAGCTCGGTCCTAACCCTTCTTCCTGTCCCTTATTATTCAAAAGTTTTGTCAGCATAAGGTAGTGCATACCCGACTTGCGTGGGTTGTGTTTCACTCCTGGCCATGACATGACCTCCTTGTCGAAGGCCTCTTTGTCCAGGTAGAATGGCAACATCCAGGAGTGGAAGTCTTCTCACTTAGCATGCCTTGGACAGACAAATGTGTGGTGGCGATTCATGTTGAATGTGATGTTCCCCATGTTCAGGTTGAGAAATTCCTGAGGAATGTGCAACCCCTGAGTTGCGTCCAGCAATCGGTTGTACCATTTCAAGAACGCATTGTTTAATGCAGTGTTCTCCAAGTCCGAACTTGAGTGCCAAGGCTCGAACATCTTTGCAAGTCAGCCTTTGTCTGTTGGTGATAGTGGGCTTCCTATAGGTGGCGTCCACTTCAGCATGGTGAATGCAACTAACAAGTATCCATAAGTGAAGGTGTCGCCCTTCTCCTATGCTTCTTCGCGTGCGACCAGGAGTTCTTCTAGCAAGTAGCTGCACCAATTGAAAACAACGTCGTTTGCACAAAAATCTTCCACTGATAGAGCATCTGATGTGTATTCACCTTTGTAATATGAATACATGACCTTGCTAGCAATTATGTAGCAAGCGGTCATTACTGTCTTGGGTACAATGGGGTCAATATTGGTTGTGCATCCCCCTCTTTGAGTATGAAATCATTCATACAAGTTGGTTTCTCCCTTTTTCTTCCCATGCCTACTCGGGCCTTGAAAACCTTTGGATACATCCTCACCTTCGATGGATAATCCAGTAAGTTGATGGATATCCTCTGCGTGAATTGGGTATCCAACCATAGGCTCTTGTCGTGTACCCTGTTGATGAGGAACTTGGTACATCTCTCAACCTCGCCCGAAGTGTCGAACACTGCTATATATCTGAGATTCATAATGGTGGAGTTAAAGAGGTTTATGAACTCCGGCTTCGGCACGAACTGCATTCCTCCCAACGCATCTAGAGAGACACTCGAGAATACATCAATGTTCAACTGCGGGAACAAGAACTGGTCTGTTAGGTCGAGGTTGAGGAGTTTAACTTGCTCGACCTTCCCTTTGAGATCACCCATGATCTCGACCTGGGGATCACATGGCTCATCCGACACTTCATCCTTAGAAACCTCACTCCTTCTCCCTGTAGCTCTCGGCATAATGATTATGGACTGTCAACCGACTTCAATAGGCTAACTAGTATTGGGGATAGCGACTGGGGCCTGAGGGATTGCACAGGCATGAGAAAAATTCAGAATTCGCAAGGCACTAAGTTCTCTCTGGGAATGAATACGTCTTACACCAAGTTCACACAACCTTATACTCGGGATTAGCTAGCAAGTTCTGTAATAACTGTTAAGGCCATTCATCATTAAACCTATATACGCAACTTGGAGTTAAGTTGTAAATCTATTGGATGATACTGTCATTTACTAAGCAAGTTAGTTAGGGACGTGGCTGACTTCAAACCTTACCATTTAAACAGATGAGAATCCTAGCACAAATATCAATGGCATCTTCATGTATCGCGTCTTTATTGTTTAACAGAGTTCAGACAGGTTACTATAGCGGTCATAAAGGCTATGACTGGACTGGGTTCATGTGGCACATGGACTAGGATTGTGTCTGGATTCGCTCTCCCTCCGACCACAAAGGGGTACCTGTCACATTTAATGATTGTCATTAATGGATTCATGGCTCTTCTAATCCTATGCTGCTAAGTAAGCAATTTTGCATCAAAACAACACTTAGACATAAAAATGAAATACATGTCGCGGTGCAACAATGCACACTCCGACTTTATTAACTGAATTCACATAAATGGCAAAAAATTAAAATCTATCTACTATAAATGCTCCTTTAGACTATAGAAACAGTCCTTTAGCTCAGTTTTGAGAATTATAGGGCTTCAAGCGAGTGCCATTCACCCATCCTGGTTGAAGTATACCATCCAGTTGTGCGAGTCTGACTGCTCCAGAAGGTCGGATCTTTGCAACTGTAAATGGTCCCAACCAATGCATGCTCAACTTGCCTGGATGTTTCTGGTATCGAATCTCATAAAGTAGGACCTTATCTCCTTGCGCAAATATTTTAGTCTTAATGTGTCTGCCATGCCAAGATTTCTTCCTTGATTTCTCAACTGATTGATGAAAGTCTACTAAAAACCTGGTTTCCTCAAGTTCTTGCAACTCTGTAACCCTCTGCGTGACTGATTCATCCTCTGACATGTGTGTAATTTGTGCAATGTATAGACTCGGGGTAATGAACTCTGCAGGTAACACATCCTCTTTCCCATAGACTAGCTGAAATGGAGTATACTTGTGGAGTTTCTTTGTGGTTGTCCTGTAAGCCCATAAAATTGATGGGACTCTATCATCCCAATCTTCCCTGTTTGCGCAACAAACCTTCGTTAATCCTCTCTCTAAAATCTTGATAAACGCCTCTATAGTGTCATTGGCTTGCAGATGGTAGGGGCTACTTTTATGATGTTGAATTAATAACTTTTTTTAAGCTTCACTATTGTACTGCCGATAAAATGACCACCCTGATCACTGGTCAAACTCCTAAGACATCCAAACCGAGTGATAATACTTTCAAGAATAAACCTGGCTGCAGTATCGGTCGAGCAATCCTGAACAGTGGCTTCCTCCACCCACCATGTAAGGTAATCAATTGCAGTAATAATATACCTGGCTTTTGAATGCTTAGCTATGGGGTTGATCGGCCCAATGAAGTCAACCGCCCATTTCTCAAATGCTTGCAGAGCTCGAACTAGTTGAAGAGGCAATTCATCTCATCGTGATGGCTTGCCTACTCTCTGACAGACATATCAAGATCTAGCATATGTATTTGCATCCTTGAAGAGTGTGGCCCACCATAATCCAGCTTGGAGGACCTTCTGCACAGTGGCCTTTCCTCCAACATGGCCTCCCACAACTCCACTATGGTACTCCCACAATATGTCTTGTTTTTCGTGATCTAAGACACACCTCCTGAGGATAATATCTAGGCCCAACTTATACAATTTCCCCGCAATCAATTGATAGTCCACTGCTCTAGCCACCATATGACGTTTCTGAGTTGCAAAGTACGTTTATGGGAAGGCCCATGTGCTTAAGAAGACTTTTATGTCTTCCAAGTATTCTGGTATGACCTCAACCCAGAACATGTCTGCATCTAGGAGGTGATCATCGACTACTCTGCCACTTTCTCCTAATTCTAATATATACAGGTGATCAGGGCCCACGTTGCATCTTACAGGTTTAATGATCACCTCAAATGAAAATTCATGAAACAGTAACAACCATCGACAAATTCTTCCTTCCAAAACAGACTTGTTTACTAGATATTTTAACGCAGAATGATTGGTAAAGAACTTAAAATGAGATCCTAACAAGTAATGTATAAACTTCTGCAGGGCATAAATCATAGCTAAACCATCCCTTTTTGTGGTTGTATAGTTGTGCTCATCTTGTGACAGCTTCCTGCTAGAAAAGTAGATAGGATGACCCATGGATCCATCTCCTGGTTGTGCTAAGATCGCTCCCAGGGCAATACCTAATGCGTCTACGTGCACATGAAATTCATTTTCCCAGTTCGGAAATATCAGAATGGGTGTTGTGATGAGCTTTTCCTTCAGGATGTCGAACGCTTTATCACACTTTGGCATCCACTAGAACACTTCCAACTTCTTTAGCATATTTTCCAGAGGTGTGGTAATGTTTGCATACCTTCTAATAAACCTGCAATAGTACCCTGTGTGCCCCAGCATGGAGAAAAATTGTTTGGTGCTCGTAGGTGGTGGCATGTTCATAATGACCGCAACTTTAGTTGGGTCTACCAGTACTCCTTCTCGGCATACTATCTGGCCTAAAAAATTCCCATGAGGCACACAGAAAATACACTTTCCAAGGTTCAAAGATATTTGCAATTCCCTACATCTATCAAACATCAGACGTAGTAGTGCTACAAGTTCCTTGAGAAGACCGTATATCGTCCAATCGTCCATATAGACTTCTATAAACTTGTGAATAAATTCTCGGAAAGTTGCTATTACAATCCAGGGAAAAACTACAGGGGTGTTCTTTAGGCCGAAGGGTATCACATTGTATGTGAATGACCCCCATTATGTTATGAATGTGATCTTCCTTTTGTCTTCTTCAACAATCCTCACTTGGTGATACCCCCAAAATCCATCTGTAAATGAGTAAGATTCTTTCCCCACAACATGTTCTAGCACCTCGTCAATAAAAGGTGTTGGCAAAGGGTCATGCACATAGGTAGAGTTAAGGCTTCGGTAGTCTATACAAATCCTAATGTCCTACATACCTTTCTTGCTCTGGATCACTATTGGGTTAACCCATTCTGCTTCTTCTACTGGAAATATAAGTCCAGCCTCAAGCATCTTGTCTATTTCCCCCTTAACCTTTTCTTTCACCCTAGGGTTAAGACGATATGATATATGCCTTACAAGCCTTGATCCTAGTTTCAGTTCAATTTTCATCTCTCCCATAGCTCCTTTAATCCCTTTTATCTCTGAGAATGTCTTTGGGAATAGGTCCTCATACTCCCACAATAGGCTATGTATATCTTGGCTAGTTTTCTCATCCCAATAATCTCCTACCATAGCTATATTAGGTTGCTTTGTAGTTCCTATATTGACTTTTCGCAAATAAAATGGATAACTATAAGAACTATCAGTCTGGCTGGGTCTGGTGTTCTACATTTCTCTGCTTCCTTATGTTTCCTTAATGTCTAAGTTTCTCAATTCTTCCAAATCATTCAGGTTCTCCAAATCCTTCTCAACCTTATAGCATTCTACAGGTGTCTTGTTCATTTCTAGGTGAATGCTAGACTGGAGTACTTGGTTATGCTTTGCACATAACACTGGGTCTGATTTCCGTTCAGCAGCATCGATAAAAAGGAATTCTTTAATTCTTTGTAGGACTATCGTAAGCTCAGGGTACTTACTTGTAAACAAGAAGTCCTTGCAAAAATGATCCTCCACTATTTGCCAGTCGTTGTTATGTCTTATAGTTTCTTCATGCATGTAACAAGATTTCATAATCAGACCTAGCAAATGGGGAAATACTTGAACCCACAAGCGAGATGGTATTTATGCAACTTGCCATTGTCTCACGCATTGTTCAATATGTGCTTTAGGATCCAACAGTCCATTGAACATTTGCGCAGCTTGGAAATCCGTCCGCATCTTTGATTCCAACTACTCATTATCTTGAAATCTATATCAGATAGCTTGCTTCACATCCTCTCATTTCTTAATCAAGGCTTTGTGACTAGCCCATCATCTAGCAGGGGTGTCCTGGAGGGCTAAGTCTAGAACTGAAATCCTTTGATCCTCCGCTATCTTATCTTCCATGCTGACTAGAAAACTGTCAAGTTATGAGATACAATCGTATATTGGGTGTTCTATGACCTCGGTTCCAACCATCTAGTTATTCTGACAGTTGCACGTCTTCTTGAAAATCTTTCATATGAACCTTGTTGCCAACAATCAAATGCTAGTTCTGAATCTTCGTCTGTCGATTGTATGCTCCTCCAACTTATTGATCCATCAGCAGTAGGATTTATGTAGTCTTCTCTCATTCCTGCAGTTACAACGTATAACTGATCCAAATCTTCTCCTTCCATATTGTTGTCCATTGGCTCTGTGTATTGAGGGCCTACATACGGATCCAAGGGTTGAACTACTTTTATTCCATATGCCTCAAATTTCATAATGTCCCTCTTTAGGTCAATCATCGCATAGTTATTGTAAGCCCAATTGATACCAAGGAGTGCATGATAAGGGTCCTTATCCCCCATGATTTCTATCACCTCAAAATCATCTATAGTCTTCACTCACGCAACATCTATTTCCCCATTCTCCATTCTTTCTATTGGAAAAATACAATATTGATTGGCCATTCTTAACTGGATTGGGGAATATGTCAACTGGGGTTTCCCTAAAGCTTCCCAAGTCTTTTTAGGCAGTATGTTAACATTACATCCTAGATCTAACATAACATCCTTAATCTCAAACTCATCTAGTTGGGTTGCTAATATAAACTCTTTCCTAGTCTGTATTTTCCTTCTTTGCACTCTTTGAGTATTATTCTCGGGAAGATTAGTCCTTATTCTAGTTTCTGGAGATTCTTCAATTCCTAGGACTAGGTACAGGGCATTTCACAACTTTTCTGTTAGCTGGTCATTCCCAAGAATATCAGAAAATAACTAAAACCAAAGGTCAACTACATTTTGTGACTGCTCAGGTTGTCTTATCGGGACTATGGGGTTTTCGGGTGCAGGGGGTGAAGTAGGTACTTGCGCAATCTTAGGATAAACAATAAGCTGAGGGGGTTTTTCTTCCATCTCAGGGCCAAGGATACTCTGGAATACTTCTATTGCACTTTTAAAGAATAGCTTTTGTTTCAGAGGATCATACTTGTCCTCCTTGGGCGTTGCTTTCTGGATCTGAGGTATATTATCAGCATCTGCACCGGTCTTTGCTCCTCCTTGAGTAACAATATTAAGGTTAGGTAGTTGTCCTTTAGTGACTCTCTTTATCTCTGAGATTATAAGATTAGTTCCTCGTTGTCGTACCCAATCTTCCCATTTCGCAATTAGATCTGTGAAATCTACAGTTGTGTGCCCATTGGTTCTACAGTGAGAGCACCATGGCCACCTTAGGTGAGAACAATCTCTAGCCACGTGACCTTGCTCATCACAGTTGTAGCATCTACTTAGTCCTCTTCCCCCGGTTCTTCCTCCTTTGAATTCTCCTCCAGCTCCACCTCCTCGACCTCTTCTTGGTCCCTGAGGGGTTTCATTCACCCTGAATGATGTTCGATCCAATCTGTCTGCAAGTGCATCCAATGCTCTACACTGATTTGTAGCATGTGTGGTAGATATGAAAAACTCACAATGTACAGTATTCGGTACTATTGAATACTTATTAATAATGGGGCACTGTCTTGGCCCATGCCCATTAATTCGGCAAATCCCGCAATACTCAATCGATGGCGATGCTTGATTACTTGGAAAAGCATGATACAGGGTTGGGGTATGGAATGGTAAATTTGTGGATACTTGCGCAACTCCTCTTGTGGGTCCTAGTGAGGGTCCCATCGGATTCTAAGGAGGTCCCATTCCCCTCGTCCGGGGACATTCATTCACCAAATTTCCTTCTATGTAGCATCTGGTACACCAAGCTTGCGGTCGTCCTGGTCTGGGTATCGTCAATTATTGAATTTTCTCTGTAAGCATCGATATTTGTCCTTGTAGTTGTGCCAAATTTGCATCTGTTGGGGTTCTGGTCACTCTTAGGCTCCCCGGATATCCTTCCATGGCTTCAATCTTCATTGATTGTTCCAACGCATCTGTCAAAGTGGCTATCCATTGTTGCATTAACAGAATTCGTGTCAGAGGTATCAATCCCTAGATATACCATTCTCTTTTATGTTCTTTATGAATTGGATGTGTTAACCTCCCTATAGCATCTTTAAACTTATGGCTATATTCCCAAGCCGATTCACCTTCCCTTTGTTGAATTTCGCGGAACTCATACAAAGCTTGTTGTTCTAACTAAGGTAGCTTAAATTTCGCTATGAATTTTTTCTGTACTTAGTCAAGTGTGAACGCTTGACCTTGCGCTCCTGGAACTCCTGGATCAATAGCCTTCATGTACCATTTGAGAGCACAACCTCTCAAGGTAGTCTAGAACTCGACCAATTTATTTGCATCTAGAGTCCCTCTGGACCTCCAAATTGCTTCACATAAGAACCAATGTTTTTAAACATCCTCGTCTCCCTTACACCAAAATTATGGGTATCGAGCAATCGAACCTCCAGCATTACCAACCATTGCTGATATTACTACTCCTACCAAGATGAAACTTAACAGTCTTGGTTCCGATATACCAGGGGATCCCAATATCCTCCCAGTATTTGTGCTTCCCAGTTGTGACTAACTAACTGCCTGTAATGGAACATGAATGGCATAAGAAGGTAGAATAGAATTTACCACTTTTATAGAATACACTTGGGGTATGGGTGATTTGGGGTTGGTGCCACTGGCTTCGGGGCAGGTTTCTTTGATCTAGGGGGTCTCGTTCTGATGCAGGAGCATCGCTAGCAAAGCGCGAGTGGAGAACAACTGGATACAACAGTGTGCATTTTGAACAAATTTCGAATTTCAAAGGATGGCACATTAATGTAGTATCTAGAAGGATGTATTTGCTTTTAATGATTTGGGGAATTGTAATACAGATCTAGAGCGTTCACTCTCATCTGTCTATTGCGTACATTTATTGTGATAAATGATAAGTAGTTGTAGTCTTTAATATGATAAGATAGTTCTAGAGTAGTTGGAGGGAGAGACTCAAAGGACTCTCTCGTATGAGAATTGTATTAGGAGGATTATCATTATCTTTTGTAAGTTGCTGGAGAAGAGTAGAGCAGAGGTAGAGCAGAGAGGTTGTAGAAGTTGCATGAGCATATAGTTGTTTCTAGTGAAACCATATACAGAAGCACTTGAATTAATATAAGAATGCTCTGATCCAATTGTATGGTATTATGGTTGTTGTATGTATCAATTGAATGGTATGTTTACAGAATTTGTTATGCATTTTGTTTCAATGTTACGTAAATGTGATTTCATGTTGAATGTATGAGTCTGTGAGAATAGTATAAGTTTCAAATTGTTCTCTTCCTGAGAATTCCTGAAAGGAGTGCATTGACAGACTTTCAGTTCATCTTAGAAAGCTCGGGAGTGATATCGTTGAACTTATACCTGCAGAAGTGCAAGAGTAGCACAGAGCCACGCAAGGTGTGTGTAGGCCAGGTTGAGTCTTAGACTTCTCCAACTGAGTGAGTGGTTGAAGAAATTATGTCGCAAGGAGTGCACAGAGTTGGAAGTTTCAGATAACCAGAGGTTATCATGAAGGCTGCAAGGTGTGCGAGTAGGATTCCTAAGAATCCTAGAGTTTGCAGCAAGAATCAAGCTCGGGAAGGGTAGATACATGGAAGAGTTCGAAGGAAGGACGAGGTTCGAAGTCACCTCAAGGAGTTAAGCTCGGAAGGGTTGACGCCAAGTCATTTGATAAGGAGAATTCATCAAGAATCTCGTGGATGGAAGAGATATTTGGAAGAGAAAGGTGTTGACAATCGTGCACTGTTAGATCCAGTGAAGTTGTGGGAAGGATAGAAGCTGGGAGTCATTCAACAACCCGAAGCTTAGGAGAGATAGGTTGAGTCATCGATCCGAGAGAGATCTGACCTTTGATCCCTTACGTCGGGAAGGATATTTCAAAGATCGAGAGGAGATAAGGGAGTGTCTTGTAAAGTCCTGAGACGCGGAGTATCAATTCGCGAAAAGGAGATCATGATCGTTGGATTGCGGGGAGCATGGACCATTGATCTGATGATCAAGGGATCAAATTTTGCTCAAAATTCAAAGTGCTCGAAATTGCTTCAAATCGAACGAGAGCGTAGGCCTCGTCGTTACGAACCCAACGCAAATCGTTTGGGCTCAAACAGATGTCGAGAGCGAGAGATATCGCGTTCTGTTCAAAATGGCAAACAGGGAAAAGAAAGGGATGTTGACTGTACAGTCTGTACAATCAGTACGGACGCTGACGTGGCAGGATGTACGACACATGGCAGGTAGTTATTGGGATAGTTGGCATGTGACATGGTTTTTTGGCAGCGAATGGGATGGCGACACGTGGCCCAATCAATGGTCGCCACGTGTCACCTGTTTATTGGTTAAAATCTTTGCACTTAGCAAGAGTCGACCCCGTGACCTCTGGGCAGGGTAAAGCTTTGGGAAAGGCCACCCAACCAGCGTGCCCACACATGTTACTTAATATATAAATGCATTGTAATATATTTAACATTGCAAAAATATGTGTTGGGGCGTGAACCGGGCCGGGGCTAAGCCCCGGCCCATGGTTATATATTGTATTGCATACGACCGGTGCTACGACGGTTAGACCCACCGTAATATATGTTGTAACCATTTGAATGTGCATGGTTTGGTTAACATGTGACCAACGTGTATGTGCGCGGGTTTAAACCTTACGGTTATGTCAACGGTTTGAAACTTTAGCCATGTTGTGTAATAGCGCGCGGTCATGTGGTGACCATGTGACCACGGGCCTTGGTAGTTAAGGCCGACGCGTAACCGTTCAACAGTTTGGATCGGTTGTGCAATTGTGCCTGGTGCCAATTTTTTACGCTTTAAAATGCGTGTGGGCTAGGTTGAGCCAAGAGAGGTGCGTTTTGTAGATGCAGAGACAGCAAGCTTGAAGGGGGGACTTCCAGGAAGCCTATCTTCTTCATTTTTTGGCCAAACGAGGTGCCGAAAAAGCCCAGCTAGGGGTTTTTGGATGTTCTGAAGCCATTGGAGCAGTCTATTTGTCATTTTGAGCATTGTAGACCACATTTTTGAGCACTTTGAGCAAATAATACAAATGATCCATTGGAAGCTGGACCAGGAGATGTAGCCCAAGAGAGGGGTGAACTCCTTTATCATTTGTTGTGTTATGTGTTTTTTGTTCATTGATTATGTTGTTGTTTATATGCATCTTGAATGAGTAAAACCTATTAAAGTTGTGTTGCAAAGTTGATCCATTTGCATTTTAACAAATAAAATTTACTTGCAAATATTTTCAAGAATACAAGTCTTCTTCATTTTTAGATCATCTGACATGAGTGAAGTTCAAAGTTTGGACTTCAGGGAGAAGGAGGTGAGATAAATTTTGAGTTTGTGAAGTGCGAAGTCTCGAAGTATTCAGGAATTGGGCCCCAAGTCATAGCTGGAGGTCACGACAGTGGAAGTAAACGGGAGGAGCTAGCATGTGTTAGACTTTAGTTCAGAGTTCGAGGATCAGAGAGTCGGGCTTCACTCGCAACAACGCCACCCGAAGTCATGAAGCGCCTTTTGGTTAGGCATGTGGTCACAGCCAATGCTCACATGTATGGGAAATTTGTGCTCAGTGTTAGTTCGCGCGGGTGCAGTTTGCGAGGACCTATGGAATTGTTTCGTGGAGGTTCCAACAGGGACCGAAGAGCTGCTTTAGCTCGGGAATAGGAGAAGATCCATTGATCGGGAGGTCATGTAGACCCCGCTAAGGTGGCACGATGCATCACGTTCTCATTCTATGCAGCGGTCTCTTCTGTCGGATTCTCAATATTTCCTGATATCGGGGCTGAATCTTCTCTTTTTTCTTCAAGATCCATGTCGACTTTCTTTTCCCATGCTTCTACACCTTCTTCTTCTTGTCCACCCTCTTGAGGACTTCTTTCTCTCTGCGCTTCTCTCTCATTTAATATTTGACTGACCAGTCTTTCCAGTCTTCTTATCTTTCACAACTCTTCCATCTGTCCTTCCTTGACTTCTCTTGGTTCGACTTCTTTTCGCAACTTCTCGGACTGTTTCACTGCTTTCTTCATCTTACCGCGCCACCACTTCTCAACTATGGCAGATATTTTCAAGGCTCGCTCATCCCTTGAGTCCATTTGTTGTTGCTCCCTCGTTTGTCAAATTACCCTCTCCCCTCCCTCAGGCCATGATTCCACCCCAAATTCACTCCACCCCAAACAAGGGTGTTTAGGCTGCCATCTCAGTCGGGGACATGGTCATCATCCACAGGGGGATTTCCCTCAACAATATTCCCCTTGCGTCTTTCTTGAAATCCGCTTATGCCCATGAAAAAGATTGGTGATTCTCAGCTGCAAACTCGATAATGTATCCTTTTAATGTTGTATTGACCCAGAAATAGATCGATCACGTTACTGGACGATTCAGTCGATGAAGCGCTGCAATATTTTTTGTATCCCAAGAACATGTCTTCTTGACTCATTCTTGCAATCCCGGAGCTTCTTGGAGCTTATCTATCTAGTGGAAAATCTCTTCTGGAAACTTAACCTAGAATATCTTGTACCGGTCACTCGATCTTTCTAAGTAAAAGACGACCTCCTGTGTATCTTTCACAAATTTTCCTCGTATCTCTGCTTCTTTCCATATAAAGGCATTACAATTTTTCTCCCACCACTGGTGAATATCGGATCAGTGAATCTGCAGAATCATTCTCCCTACACATTCCCTTTTAACGCAGGTCCCGAAAATGGAACCATTTTGTTGGCGCAAAGTTGATCGGACCAAGATCCTTCTCAGGTTACCAACAAAAAGTATCAAGTAGTCTAGAGCGCTGGAATTTTCATCTTCTCCGGAGAGAAGAAGTGTCACCTGAAGCGCAACCAAGACAAAAAGATAGGGAAGGGAAAGGAAAATACTTAGGCAGACTTCCAGAATATTCAAGATTCACCATAGTCTTGCGCAAGATGAACTAATCAAAGAGCAAATCTAAACTCATTCATAACTAGTAATAAAGACAACGGGGTTTCGATAGCATTTGCAAACAGTTATAACATATTGATCTTATCGGACATGAAGAAGTAAAGTAAAGAGACAATTCATAACCATAGACAGAGAATTACACAGAATATTTCAAAATTTTAGGTCCTTCCATATATTATCATCAAAAGAGCTTCTCAGATACAATTTAACAGATACAAGTCATTACTCTATTACAAGCTTTTTTCGCTGCTTCGGACTCATTCCTCGAAGATCTATCTAAAATTTTCCCAAAATGGATATGAATTACAATCCCAGAACCTACATGGAGTAAATGATAATCATGTCTACACCCATCTCACCCAAATGTACCATCTACACCATCTAACCCTTTACAATCATATACATCTCGTATATATGGGTTGATTGGGGTTTTATGGCTTGAGACTTCGCATGGTTTCTTGTTCTTCTTCTGTTGTAACTTATTTATCCTTGTTGGTTTTCCGTTGTCCCTCTTTCCAACCATTTTTTGTTTTCTTGCTTGCTCCACTGTCCAACTCCTTTGTGGCTTGCGCAACTTGAGTTTGACCAAAATTGGGATTGTATTCTTCCTTCCGCAACTTCTAACCAAAAACTAAGGGCCCAGCACCCACCCTAGTAATTAATGGTAATGTTAAATTCTTAAATTCTTAATGTTAAATTTCTCCTTTATCTTTCATTTTCATCCTTTTACTTAAATTTTTAACATTACCATTAATTGTTTCAGGATGTTTGAGAGTGGTTCCAACCTCATTGGACTTCATATGGAGAAAGTAGAATTTTAGGTCCTGTTATCACATGAAGTTGTCATGGGTCATATGTAGTTTTTGCAGGTCGGCCAAGTCCTTTGTTTACACAGGGAAAAACCATGAGCGAAATGCAACATTCAGAGCATTCCTTTTTGAGCTTGAAATACAAGCAAGCAGACATGCTTGATTTTAAAAGGCGGAGATCCCATGTATAGTTTAGATCAACAGCTCTCGGGCAGTCAGAGTTTCAAAGTTCTGAAAGGATTAAAGACTAGACATAACCCCGAAGTGTCGAAGTCCCGAAGTAATGAGAGGTTGCCACGTCAACCGGGAGAAAGTCACTCCAGGAGATCTTCATGCCCGCATTCAAAAGATCCTGAAGCCCAAAGTCCCTAAGTAACGAGAGGTTTCCACGTCAACTACGAGAAAATCACTTCGGGAGATTTCCATCCAAGCATCATGAAGTCCAGAAGAGCTAAAGTCTCGAAGTAACGAGAGGTTTCCACGTCAACTGGGAGAAAGTTACTTCGGGGGATATTCATGCCCGCATTCAAAATCTCACGAAGCCCAAAGTCTCAAAGTAAAGAGAGGATGCTACATCAACCGGGAGAAAGTCACTTCGAGAGATTCCATCCAAGCATCCCAAAGTCCCAAAGTAATGACAGGTTTCCATGTCAACCAGAAGAAAGTCACTTCGGGAGATATTCATGCCCGCGTTCAAAATCTCCCGAAGCCTGAAGTCCCAAAGTAACGAGAGGTTGTCACATCAACCGGAAGAAAGTTACCTTGGGAGATTTCCATCCAAACATCCCGAAGTCCCGAAGTAACGGGAGACTGCCACGTCAACAGGGAGAAAGTGACTTCAAGAGATTTCCATCAAAGCATCTCAAAGTCCCGAAGAGCCGAAGTCTCGAAGTCCTGAAGTAACAAGAGGTTGCCACGTCAACCGGGAGAAAGTCACTTCGAGAGATATTCATGCCCGCATTAAAAAGCTCCCGAAGTTCGAAGTCTCGAAGTAACGAGAGGTTGCCACGTCAACCGGGAGAAAGTCACTTATGGATATTTCCATCCAAGCATCCCAAAGTCCTGAAGTAATGTCAAGCTGACACGTCGCTTCAGGTCCTACCACTCCACGAGTGTTTTTCAACTCAACACATGGCACTCATCCATCACTAGGTGTGACATCATATAGCGTCAGGCTGCCACGTCACTATGGGGCCGTACCACTTCGAGAGTTTTTCATGCTTCACAATCCAAAACTCCCGAAGCCCGAAGTGTCGAAGTACCAAAGACACTTGGCGCTCATCCGTGGAGACAAGTGGCTTCCATTTGGCCCTTACATGTGGCACTCATTCCAGGTTATTTGGTTGCGTCATTTGCCCATTTTCATGTGACACGTGTCACCCTTCTTTCCATGACACGTCAGGCCACCACGTCAAATTCGAGAGATCGTCGTCTGGGAGGTATTCCTGCTTAGCATTCAAAGCTCCCAAACGCCAAAATTGGCTCCATATCTAAACATGGTTAAAAGGATTCTAGAGTTCGCAAATGGATAAATTTTAGTGGGGGTGCTAAAATAGCAGAGTTCCCCAGATCGTAGATTGCAACTGATCGACAACCACACTTCATTGTAGGGACGCAACATGCTCAAGCATTAAAATTCTAGAGTTGTCCCGCAATCGAAACCATGGTATAGAAAAATAGGTACATGGCAGTTGGTGGTGGATTGTGTGGGTCGAAGCGGTGTGGACCCAAACCACCCTTGACAATGTCTGCAATCACATGTTAATGTAGGGTCCATCTCAGAGAAGTGCGTGGCAACAAAAGCAAGGCGTTCCCAGATCGCGGATTGCAACAAGATCGATAACCACACTTCATTATGGGGATAGAAAGTGCTCGAACGATAAAATCTTAGAGCGGTCCTGTAATCGAAACCACGGTATAGCTAAAGAGGTACGTGGCAGTTGGTGGTGGATTGTGGGGGCCGAAGCGGTGTGGACCCAAACCGCCCTTGGAAGCTTCCGCAATCACGTGCTTATATGGGGTCCAATCCGAGATCAATGCATGGAAACATAAACTGGGCATTAAGCCAAATCATCAAAAGACCGTCACAAGGAAAAGTAAAGCATTAGCAAACCGCGACCATTCTATCACTAGAGGAAAGAGAACAGTTGACTACCCCCTTAAATGGAAGCATGGAGGGTCTAGCCAAGGAGACAAAAACCTGTAAGCCCGAATCAGTTAATGAAAGAAGGACTCGTGGTTGAGAAATCGCCTACCCCCTTTGATGGAAGCATGGAGTGTCTGGCTAAGGAGAAAGAAAATTGTCAACCCGATTCAGTTAATGAAAGAAGGATTGGTGGTTGAGAAATCGACTACCCCCTTTAATGGAAGCATGGAGGGTCTCGATGAGGAGACATAAAATTGTCAACCCGAAGTACCACAGAGGGAAATTTTCCAGCAGGCCCAGATTGACCTGAGTTTCCTTCTGAAAGAAAGAACAAGACTGACAAGAGAAGACACCAGCGACTATCTTGATTATAAATACATCAGATGAACGATATGAGAAGTTTGAATGGTTGAGCAGAGCTCCCTTTTTGGTAATATTTTGACTAAGCAGAGTTGTTCTCTAGTTATGTATGGGACTTGAGACATTTTCGTTAATAGAAGTTGGTTTCCTTTCATCATCTTGTTTCCTCTTACTCTAAAATGCTCATGATTGGATGATCCATGTGAGATGTTGTGGTTGTGTTATAATGGATGTTTGATTATAATGTTGCTATGAATGTTTTTTAGTGTTTTAAACTTTAAGTTCAAGAAGTTCTTGTGACTTAGTTTTTCTTCTCCTATATGCTTGAAGGCTTGATGCTTATAGCAAACCTATCCACCTTCCTCACTAAGCCTTCCTTCTATTTACCTTTATCCTTAAACCACTGATTGAAGTTAATCGAAACCTCATTTTCTTCTGCATGCTAGCCCAATTTTATGTGTTAAAACATTCGGATGTTGAGTTTTGTTTGTTTGACCTTTCATCATCAATTTACATTCACAAACCTTTTTGATGGGTACTGGGCTTATCCTCTTGCAATATGAGGGTGACTCTTAATGCTAACAATCTTAGCGTCGTTGTCGTGGAATGAATTGACGACATTTACCTGGGATTGAACAACAAAGCATAATGATTATGAAGGTGAACTAGAATTCAATACATTAAAGATTGCAACTTGCACCTGGCGACTCCATTGTTTCAGTTGTGGCTCCCAAAGGCAGACACATGAGGTCTACTCCACATCTACCTCCAGAAACACCTGAAGCTAACCCAGAGAAGATTATCAAGAAAGGAAAGGCTTCTCAAGAAGGATATTCAGCTATTTTACCAGGTACTCCTAGTCTTTTACATGATTCTACTTTTAAAAATCCAGTAGCCATATCCAATTCTCCTCTTTTACCTTCTGCTAAAGTTTCTAAAAGTTTGGATTTTGAAAATTTTCCTATTGAATACTCTTCTTTTAGCCCCAAATTGAAAGAAGAAAATTTTGAAACCCTTGCTTCTCCCGATGTTGTAAGTTGGTTCAGGCTTGAGAATCTTGAAGATTTTCCTACTTTGGGCCTTCCCACTCCTCCTCCTTTCAAAGTTGTTGTGACTCAAGAAGAGGAAACCTCTTTTCCCTTAAACCTTATACCATCTTCCTCCAAGACTCAAACGCTTCCTCTTTCTCAAAAAATCCAAGTTGTATTTGTATCTGTCAAAACTCCATCTCCCCCTTGTTCTCCTACAGTTCACAACCCAATGTCAAGTGCTAATATTCCTAGAAATAGGATGGATGTCATAGTGGTTGCTAGGTATGTCCCTCTTATTTTATCTCAGCCTATGAATGATCTCCCAGTTGGAGACTACCTTAAGTACATGCCCAAGTTCACAGGGGAGAAAGACAAAACTTTAGAGGAACACCTTGCAACTTTTTATAGTTATGCAAATAATTTTAACATTGAGGATGAAGATGTATGGATGAGGGTATTTGTATAGAGCCTTGATGGTGAGGATAGAAAATGGTTTAGGGGTTTGACTCCTGGATCTATTGTTGGGATTGAAGCTTTGGATGATGCTTTTTTTAGTCATTCGGGGGATAAAAAGGATTTCCTTTATTATATTATAGAATTTGGGTGACTTAAGAGGAAAGAGGGGGTGTAATATCCCCAAGGATGAGCCCCAATTGTACTTATGAATTGTAAACATGTTTTGTAGGCTGGTGAGCCGAGCAATTATAATATGGTAAGATTATGTGTTATTAGGCCGGAGAGCCTAGGTGTTAAAGGCCAGGAGCATGTTTTTGTACATGTAACTATTCATATCAGTAATATAAAAACATCATTGCGTGTAGACCGACCACGAAGAAAGAGTGATGTGGGACTAAGCTTCCACTAGGCTGGGTAAGGGAGAGGGGGCTGACAGGTTGGAAAGACGGGCTAAGATTAAAGGCTTAATTTCAAGAGAATAATAATTTATTATTTTTMCAAAAACTRATTAGAAGGATATGTTTTTATCTTAAGTTCTTTTGGAAGGACGGGTGACTTCTAAATGGAAAGGAGTGTGCTTCATGGGTGACATGTGTCAACTCAGGCACATGCAAATTAAGCTGAAAAGTCAGATTATTGGGGGGGTTCGCTTCCCATTATTCCATCCTCGCCTAACTCGTTTGGCCTCTGTCATCGACCTTTGCATCTTCACGCACCTCTGAAACTGCTAACTGGGGAAGTCGACATGTATTTTTCTGTGAAGCCAGCATATCTGCACTTGCCAAAACTGAGTCGCACTCTGCCTTACCGAAGTTTTGGTTGTTGCCATTCCCTGAGCTGTATTGAACCTTTGTTGTTGTCCTCTCATTAATGGAACTAAGTTGAATATTGGTTGAAGAGGCGGGTTGTTAGGCCCATGGTTGAAGAGGCAGGTTGTCATGCCTGTGAGCAGCTCTCTCAAGGTGAGAGTTTGTTGGGAACTGATTTTCTCCTAGAGAGAGTCTAACACTAGCTACAGAGATCTGAGAATTCTTGATCCAGCCTGTTGCCAAGACCCTGAAAAGGGAAGTGGAGCAGCCGATGGACTGTAGAACAGTGAAGGTGAATATTCCTAGGGTGGAATAGGCATGTGGGGAATGAGAGTTCGTGCGTAGTGGGCATAAGAAGGCTCCTGGAGAGAATCCTTCCAGTTGTACTGTGCAGTTGCCTATAACCTCAACCTAGTCTAGGATTCCCTTGCCCTGGGTGGTGCGTAGTCCCAGCTTGGGGGTGACCCACTGCTGAGCGTGATGAGCAGCGTGGTCTAAGGTTGGGAGGTTCGTGGAAGGTCTGCACACAGTTGGTGGTTTTACTCCTGTTAAAAGATAAGTATCATTTGTGTTCTTAAATATGTATGTTATGCATGTCTGTGATTCTTGAAATGTTATCATGTGTTCCGTTTCATGTAGGAATTACTGTCAATTCCATCCCAGTCTGTATTGTAGCAGTAATTCGGTGTTATTTGATTTAAATTCATTAAATATGCATGTTATATATATATACGTTCTGCAATGGCGTTGCCCCGCCTGTTGGTGGCTGGGGACGTTACAAGATGGTATCAGAGCTAGTTGAGCTAAGTGAAGTGTGTGAGTAGTGGCATTGTTCGGCCTGTTGGTGGTTGGGGACGTTATAAGATGGTATCAGAGCTAGTTGAGCTAAGTGAAGTGTGTGAGTAGTGGTGTTGCCCGACCTGTTGGTGGTTGGAGACTTTACAAGATGGTATCAGAGCCATGGTTTTGACACTGCGCCTGGATGGGCTATGTTAGTGGTTAACGAGACCAAGATTTCAGAGGGAATTGTTGTCGAAAGGGAAAAAAATTATAAGTTCAAAGCATCCCTAAGTGCTAGAAGGGCGATGAAAGAACACTTGGACTTTGTTCGGAACATTCCTGAGTCCCAAGAGGTTACCTTGGTCGTTTTACGAAGCTCAGGAGGTGTAGCGGTATTATAAAACCGTAACAGATGTGGTATTGGGCCACAGAGTAATGTGGGCCGTAGCATCTATTCAGGAGAAGGAGAATCCTTACGACCGTCAGATCTGGAGAAAGTGAAGGAGGGTTAACCCGGAAGCCCTTCGTACTTCGCAACTTTGGTGACGTTAGGTGCATAAATAAGAGAAGGGTCGAAGTCTGAAGCCCCGAAGAGCCGAAGTAGTGAGTCCTGATGACGTCACCTGGAGGTGATGTGGACCTCCCCTCTACCTACCATGTGCCCCCACTTGGAATGTTGTTAGTTGTACTATGTGGACCCAGAGGGTAAAGAAGTCCGTAAATTCAGAATTCGAGAGACTGGAAGGAAGCAGGCGTAAAAACTTCTGAAGCCTGAAATTTCAAAGTAATGTGGCATGATGATGTCATCAGGAATGACGTGGACCCATGGGATGTGTGCCACGTGTTAGTGGGTTTCAAACCCACCAAAGATTGAAATGTCTTTTGGAACGTGACATGTGTCACTTGTCTGAGTGGGCCACATGTTCGTTTCTAATGTTTCACCACGGGGACCTCCTCTCTAGTATGCAGTGGGGCCATGATGGTCACAGTGGTGCGTGACACTAGTTGTGAAGTCTAGAGACTTGACGCTCTGGAAGAATGGTTCATAAAGGAACGAAAGGAAGAACTTTCAAAAGTTTCATAACACCGAGCCAACGAGACGTAATGACGTCACCAAAGTTGACATGGAAGTGTTCGAAGATTAATAGTTTGAGAGAAGTAGGGTGTGTCGATGCACCAACTTTCAAAGCCCGAAGTTCCAAATATCTGAAGCCCTGAAGCTCAGATGCCTGAAGTCCCATAGTGGGTGTCATCCGTTAGATGCTGGGTAGTCATGGATTGTCGACACCCCCCTACTTTGTGATTTCGTCAATCCAAAACTCTGAGAAAATTGTTGTGATGTGCTTTGAAAACTTTCGAGGCCGAAGGCCCGAAGTTCTGAGTAAGTGCCTATTGATATAGCGTTTGGCCACGACCCATGGTCACATGGGTTGGGGGCTAAGATAAAGGGGCTAGTGCCCAAAAATTGTTGCAGAACAGAGAAAATCTCAGAAAGAAAAGATTTGTGGGGATTCTTGACTGCTCGAGAACCACATAATGAAATATGAACGTTTTCTTGAATCGGATTGGTTTATGAATACTGTGGAAATTGTTAAGGACTGTTGGCCTGACAAAATTTGGTTGAATGCACATTGTGTTTCTAGAGTTAACGATTGTCATAATCAAACCGAATTGCCACTTAGTGCAAAGGAATGGAGGAGGCACATAATGCTTCCAGTTCTAAGATTGAAACTAAAGGAGTGGATGTCCATTTGGGAGTTGAAGGATCAAACTCCAATGGGCATGGAGAAGAGATAGATAAGGAGGGGGAAATGATGAGAATCATTGAACGATTGCAGAAATATGCCCAGACTCACCAAGCAGATAACAAAAAGCTCATGAAAACCAGGGAACAACAGGGAGAATTCAACATAAAGTTGATACAGAGCCTGGAAAGGATCGAAATGAAATTGGATAAGGGGAGTGACTCTAGTAAATCAGTAAGTTTTGGGTCTTCTAATGAAAGGAGGAAATAAAGGAGTGTTGGCAGACACCATCATCATTCCCAAGGGCACTCTAAGAGGAGGGAACACAGTAGTTCAAGCCCATCTCCTACCAGAAAGCATAGGAGATATGGAGTGGATGAAATGAAGGGTGAAATGAATAAGATTAAACCTCCTACGTTTGATGGAGAGCACCAAAAGGAGAAAGATGTTGATACATGGCTCCTTGGCATGAGGAAATATTTCCAACTGCAGAATTATTCCTCTCATGCAGAAGGGAAAATTGCAGTGTATCAACTGAAAGGAAAGGCATCCATGTGGTGGGATCAACTTGTGCAGGTGCAACACATTAAAGAGAAAAATGTTACTTGAAAGTAATTCAAGAAGTATTCCGAAAAGAAATACTTAACTAAGAGATACTATGACAAAAAGATGAAGGAGTTCTTTGAACTCAAGCTGGGAAGTATGTCCATTGATGAATATGAGCGAAGGTTTTTGGAATTGTTGAAGTATGTTCCTTTCATCAAATATGAGACTGTCAAAATTCAAAGGTATCTGAGTGGACTACCATCTCCCATCAGTGACCAGATCCAGTATGATGATCCTAAAACTATGGAAGAAACTATAAGGAGAGCAAAATGCTTATATGAGCAGCAAGGAGAAAAGCCCACTTTCCATAAGGCTTGGGATGACAAGAAGGAGTTCAAGAAAGAGCAGAGATAGAAGGGAAACAAGCCTCCCTTTTTCAGAAACAGTCCTCAAGGGAAGCTATCTTTTAGAGAGCAGAGGATGGTTGAGGCAGGGGGACAAAGGCCAAGGCAGGCGCCCATTCAATGTTGGGGTTGTCAAGGGGACCACGAGTATAGAGATTATCCCCACAAAAATAGAAAAATGAGAGTTGTCCACAATGTTCAGCAAACAAAAACAGTGGAGGACATGGGCAGTAGAATACCAAGGATCTATGCAGCATTGGAAAACAAGCAAGCTGAATTTCAATCACACATGATTGAATTTGAAGGTATGATCAATAACCATACCTTTACTATTTTAATTTATTCAGGGGCTAGTCATAGTTATATAGATCCCAAGATGGCAGAAAGTTTGCATTTGCCAAGAAACAAGCATGGAAAATCTTGGTTAGTGTAGCTGGCTACAGGAGCCAAAAGAAAAGTTACTGAGTTGGTTAAGTCATGTCCAGTGGACATGAACGGGCTGAGCACAAGAGTTGAATTGAACATCTTACCTTTAGGTTCCTATGACTGCCTAATTTGGATGGATTGATTGGACCAACACCATGCCATCTTAGACTCTCGTAGCAAGGCATTCACTTTCTTGGATAAGGAAGGAAATTAGAGATCAGTCCAAGGAATTCCTAGAGCAGTTGCTATCAGAGAAATCTCAGCAATGCAGTTGAAGAAGTGCTACAGGAAAGGTTGTCAAATATTTACAGTGCATATGAATGAAGCACCTAAGGATAAGGTGTCAAATATTGAAGACCATGTTGTATTAAAATATTTTGAGGATGTATTGCAGGAGGTACCAGGAATACCCCCAAAGAGAGATATGGATTTCTCTATAAACCCGATGCTTCGAGCAGCTCCAGTGTCAAAAGATCCTTACAAAATGAGTACACCAGAGCTGAAAGAACTGCAGTTGCAGCTTGAAGAACCTCTAAAGAAGGGGTATATATGCCCAAGTGTGTCACCTTGGGGTGCCCTAGTCTTATTCATTAAGAAAAAAGATAGAACATTGAGATTGTGCATCGATTTCAGACAGTTGAACAAAGTGACTATTAAGAACAAGTATCCTTTGCCAAGGATTGATGATCTCTTTGATCAAATGAAGGAGGCCAAGATATTTTCAAAAATAGATCTCAGGTCAGGGTACCATCAAGTAAGGATAAAGGATGAATACATCAGAAAGACCGCCTTCAGAACAAGGTATGGTCATTATGAATTCATAGTGGTGCCATTTGGGTTATCAAATGCACCTGTTGTATTCATGTGCCTAATGAATGGTGTATTCAAAGAATATCTAGACAAGTTTGGCATAGTATTTTTGGATGACATCTTGGTGTATTCCAATTCGGAGGAAGAGCATGAACAACATTTGAGGATGGTGTTGCAAGTGCTAAGAGAGCATCAACTGTATGCCAAATTGAGCAAGTGCTCATTTTATCAAAACAAAATTCATTATTTGGGGCATATCATTTCAAAGGATGGGATAATTGTGGATCCGAAGATAGAAGCCATTAGAGAATGGTCAACGTCGAAGAATGTGACAGTAGTCAGATCCTTTATGGGTTTAGCTGGCTATTACAGAAGGTTCATTGCAGGGTTCTCAAGGATATCTCACCCCATCACTTCCTTGCAAAGGAAGGAGAAGAAATTTCAATGGACAGAAGAATGTGAGAGAAGCTTTCAACAATTGAAGCAGTTGTTAACCAGTGCTCCAAACCTGAGGATTGCAGATCCAAATGAAGATTTTGTAGTGTGTGCAGATGCATGCAAATAAGTATTGGGAAGAGTCCTCAACCAGAATGGGTTTGTAATATGTTATGAGTCCAGAAAATTGAAAGAGCATGAAAGGCTCTATGCAACTCATGATTTGGAGTTAGAAGCCATTGTACACGCGCTAAAAAAATGGAGACATTACCTCATGGGAAGGAGGTTTGAACTTAGGACAAACCATCATAGTCTGAAGTATCTATTTGACCAACCAAATCTGAATGCTAGGCAGAGTAGGTGGTTGGAATTCCTTTGTGAGTATGACTTTGATATCAAGCATATCAAAGGAAAGGAGAACAAAGTGGTTGATCCACTCAGCAGAAGAGTGCATGAACTACATTCTACGACCATTAGCATGTATCAAACTGATATTAAAGGCATAATTTCGGAAGCTGCAAATGCAGATTTGTAGTACAAGGAATTGGTATCAAAGCTACAACAACGTAAGATGCTACAGAAAGTGGAATATTATAAATTGGAAGCTGATGGGACACTCTTGTACAAAAACAGAATTTATGTACCTAACTCCAAGGAATTGAGAATTATGATCTTGAAAGAAATGCATAATGTGCCTTATGTTGGGCACCCTGGATATCAGAAAACAGTGGCAACAATAAAGAACCATTACTTTTAGCCAAGTATGAAGAAGGAAATTGCAGAATACATCACCAAATGTATGGAGTGTCAGAAGGTCAAGGCTAAGCATAGACACCCAGCTTGGTTGCTACAGCCATTGCCCATTCTTGAGTGGAAATGGAAAGTGGTGACACTAGATTTCATCAGAGGATTACCCAGAACAAATAAGCAACATGATTCCATCATGGTGGTGGTGGATAAGCTTACGAAAGTTTCCCATTTTATTCCATTGAAGACTACTCACAAGGCAGCTAATGTTTCCAATATCTATATGAGGTAAGTAGCACGATTGCACGGTGTTCCCAAAACAATTGTGTCTGACAGAGACCCAAAATTTACCTCAAAGTTTTGGAATGGGTTATTCAAAGGGTTCAGAACAAATATGAACTTTAGCACTACTTATCATCCTGAGTCTAATGGGAAGACATAAAGGGTGAACCAAATGATAGAAGATATGTTAAGGATGTATGTGATGGACAAACCATCTAAATGGGAAGACTACCTACACTTGGTAGAATTTGCTTACAACAATGGGTACCAAGCATCATTGAAAATGAGCCCATTTGAAGCACTTTATGGCAGAAAGTGCAACACCACAATAAGCTAGGATAACCCAACTGATAGGGCAGTGGTTGGGCCAGAGTTGCTCAAGGAAATGGAAGAGAAAATGATGAAGATTAAGCATAATTTAAAGGCTGCCCAAGACAGGCATGAAAGTTATGCTGATAAGAACATAACCCACAGGAAGTTTAAAGTGGGTAATCATGTTTTCTTGGAAGTGAAAGCCAACAGAAGTTCCCTGAAGCTGGGAAACTGTTCCAAGTTGGCACCCAGATATTGTGGGCCATTTGAAATCCTATAAAGGATTGGACTAGTTGCATATATGCTTGCATTGCCTGCATCCATGACTGTACATAATGTGTTTCATATTTCATTACTTAATAAATATATACTTGATGTTAATCATGTAATTGAATGGAATGTGATTCAGGTGGAGCAAGAAGGCATCTTGCAGGTGCATCCGGTGTGCATATTGGACTAGAAGAGAAAACAACTCGGAATCGAGCCATAGGGCTTGTAAAGGTCTAGTGGACTTGGTACGGTCCTGAGGACGCAACATGGGAGCATGAGGATGCTATGCGGGCAAAATACCCACATCTTTTTGAAAAATTTTAAAATCTTGTTGATGTAGTGTAAATAAGTTGCACTGAGGACAGTGCAAAAATAAGGGGAGGGGATTGTAATATTCCCAAGGACGAGCCCCATTTGTATTTATGAATTGTAAACATGTTTTGTAGGCTGGTGAGTCGAGCAATTATAAGATGGTAAGCTTATGTGTTATTAGGCCGGAGAGCCTAGGTGTTAAAGGCCAGGAGCATGTTTTGTACATGTAACTATTCATATCAGTAATATAAAAACATCGTTGCATGTAGACCGACCATGAAGAAAGAGTGATGGTGGACTAAGCTTCCACTAGGCTGGGTAAGGGAGAGGGGGTTGAGAGGTTGGAAAGAGGGGCTAAGCTTAAGGGCTTAAATCTAAGAGAATAATAATTTATTATTCTTCCAAAAACTGATTAGAAGGATATGTTTTTATCCTAATTTCTTTTGGGAGGACGGGTGACTTCCAAATGGAAAGGAACGTGCTTCATGGGTGACATGTGTCACCTCAGGCACATGCAATTTAAACTAGAAAGTCAGCTTGTTGGGGGGGTTCGCTTCCCATCCTTCCATCCTCGCCTAACTCGTTTGGCCTCTGTCGTCGACCTTTGCATCTTCATGAACCTCTGAAATCACTAACTGGGGAAGTCGACCTGTGTTTTCCTGTGAAGCCAGCATATCTACACTTGCCAAAACCGAGTCGCACTCTGCCTTACAGAATTTTTGGTTGTTGCCATTCCCTGAGTTGTATTGAACCTTTGTTGTTTTCCTCACCTTGTTAGAACTGAGTTGAAGATTGGTTGAAGACGCGGGTTGTCAGGCCTATGGTTGAAGAGGTAGGTTGCCAGGCCTGTGAGCATCTCTCTCCAGGTGAAAGAGTTTCTTGGGAAGTGATTTTCTCCTAGAGAGAGTCCAGCACTAGCTACAGAGCTCTGAGAATTCTTGATCTGGTATGTTGTCGAGACCCTAAAAAGGGAAGTGGAGCAGCCGATTCACTGTGGAACATTGAAGGTGCATATTCCTGAGGTGGAACAAGAATGTGAGGAATGAGAGTGTGTGAGTAGTGGGTGTAAGAAGGCTCTTGGAGAGAATCCTTCCAGTTGTATTGTGTAGTTGCCTATAACCTCATCCTAGTCTAGGATTCCCTTGACCTGGGTGGAGCTTAGTCCCATCTCGGGGGTGACCCACTGCTAAGTATGATGAGTAGCGTCGTTTAAGGCTAGGAGGTTCATGGAAGGTCTGCACGCAGTTGGTGGTTTTACTCTTGTTAAAAGATAAGTATCATTTATGTGATTAAATATGTATGTTATGCATGTCTGTGATTCTTGAAATGTTATCATGTGTTCTATTGCATGTAGGAATTACTGTCAATTCCATTCCAGTCTGTATGGTAGCAGTAATTCTATGTTATTTGATTTAAATTCATTAAATATGCATGTTATATATATACGTTCCGCAGTGGCGTTGCCCAACCTGTTGGTGGCTAGGGACGTTACAAGATGGTATCAAAGCTATTTGAGATAAGTGAAGTGTGTGAGTAGTGGCGTTGCCTGTCCTATTGGTGGTTGGGGACGTTACAAGATGGTATCAGAGCTATTTGAGCTAAGTGAAATGTGTGAGTAGTGGCGTTGCCTGGCCTGTTGGTGGATGGGGATGTTACAGGGGGAATCTGTTTCAGATTTCTCGAAAAGATTTAATAGAATGTACAACAAGATTCCCAATGAAATAAAGCCTACAGAAACCTCGGCCAAGATTACCTATGCCAGTGCTTTTGACCTTGAGTTTTGCCTCCTTTTGAGAGAAAGAAGATCTACCTCTCTAGCTCATATGCAAGATGCAACTTTGGAAGTAGAATCTAACATATTGGCAACTAACAAGCTTAGGGGGAAATCTTGTAGAGACATAAGGAAAGGTAGGGCGGAAGCTTCAACCTCATAATCCCATGTTGTCCACCATCAAGTTGATGAGCTTACAAAATTGGTAAAATCACTTTCTGTTGAAATGGAGAAGTTGAAACTTGAAGGAAAACAAAACTATAGCAACACACAAAATGTTGATAATAGAGGTAATTTTAGAAGACCAAATAATGCCCCTCGGGTCCTCCCAAAAGATCAAAGAAATAAGGATAGGGATGATCAAAAAGTCCAAGCCCCTCTCCAAAACAACTTTGTTGTTGATGAAGAAGGAGAGGATGAAGAAATCGATCCTGAAATCCATTGTATTGGTGACACCTCTTCATCTCCTCATTTAACTCAATCTGCATATGAAGAGTCTCTCATGGATAGTCATTTAAATGAATTGAGTAAAGGGCAAAAAACAAATGGCAATCCAAGTAAATACAACCTAAGGTCAAAAAAGAAAGAGGGGAAGATTGACACTTCTAATCAACCCACTAAAACAGAAAATTCTACTAAGGCTGTGGCAGCTGGCAACAAAGAAAAAGATGCGCAAAACCCCCAGGCATTGGCTAAGAGCCCTACCCCTGAAGTTAAGAAGATTATGAAATCTCCATTCTCTTTTAGCTTTAAGAGTGAGATTCAAAAAATTAAAATCCCTATACCTTTTTTGGAGTTGATTAAGAATGAGGAATTCAAAAGATATATTTCTAAAATGTTGTAGCCCAAGCCTTCCTCTAATTCCACAGATTCAGTCAACCTTCAAGATGACAAACCAGTTGTCATCCTGGGACCTTTGGTAGAGGATAAAGATGACTCTTCCCCCCCTTTCTGCACATCATTAAACATTCATGATAAAGTGTTGCACAACTACTTGATGGACTCAAGGGCATCTCATAACCTCATGCCTAAAACTGTCATGGATGAGCTTGGGTTAGAAATTACAAAAACCTATCATGAACTATACTCATTTGATTCCAGGAAAGTGAAGTGTGGTTATAAAAGACCTGGTTGTTACCTTGTTCCAATTGCCAATGAAAAGTGTGGTCATGGATATTGTGGTGGCTAATGTCACCCCTAAGTTTGGGATGCTCTTGTCAAGATATTGGATCAAAATACTAGGGGGAACTTTGCAGATGGACCTTTCATATTCCACCATTCCTGTGTTTGGGGGAGAACATAGAAGGATTTATAGGGAGGCACAATTATCCTACATCATCAGTGATGAAGCAAATCCTACCAACCACCCCATTTTTTCACTTGATACTGATTTAGGATCCAGTATGTTGCAGCTCATTGATGCTCCTCAATCACTTATTGAGATCAGAAAGTAGTCCATCACCTCTTGTGAAGATCCTCCTCCTAATACCTCTGTTTGGAAGATGTTTTTTAATGGGGGCTCTTCTAAGGAGGGTGCTGGTGTTGGGGTAGTATTTATTTCTCCTGCCCAATAGATCACATCTTTGTCCTACAAACTTGAATTTGAAACTACAAACAATGTGGCAGAATATGAGGCTCTTGTTTTGGGTTTGAGGGCTACTAAACACACGAGGATTGAAGATGTTGAATTAATTGTTCATCACGTTAAAAATATGTATCAAGATAAACACCCCAGGTTAAGGACTTACATAAATGAAGTTTTGGATCTTGTTGATAGTTTCTTCTTAGCTTTTAATATCTCATTTGTTCTAAGAGAGGAGAAGACTATGGTAGATTCCTTCGTTGTTTCAGCAAGTAATTTCAGAATTCCTTTGCCCCCTAAACTCAAATATGATGTGGAAGTGAAGTATAGACCCTCTATACCCGACAATGTCAAACATTGGAAGGTTTTTTAGGATGATCTTGAGATAAAAAGATTTCTTGAGACTATGGATGAGTTTTCTACCTGACATATTGATCAAGATAACGATACTGAAAAAAACCCTCATGCTGATATTTTTTCTGAATAAAATTGTTGACCATATTGTTCAGTTGCCTAGTAACCATATTCCAAAAGGACTAGTCCCCTTGGAGAGATTGTTTGATAGAAATGATGTTGTTGTAAAGTTTAAAGGTTCAACTGAAAATGTTGAGGTAACTGAATGTGATTTAGGTACAGAGGAGGATCCAAAGTGTGTTAAGTTTTCTAGCAGCTTGTGAAAGGAACAAAGGGTTGAGTATGTTAAGCTTTTAAAGGAGTTTGCTTATGTGTTTGCCCAGAAATATGAAGATTTAAGAACATATGACACAAACATCATTGAACATAAGATCCCTTTGAAAGAGGAGACCAAGCCTTTTAGGTAGAAACTCAGACAGATAAATCTCATGTTGTTGCCTATTATGGAAAAAGAAGTGAAGAAGTTGTTGGATGCCAAAATTATCATTCCTTTGAGATACTCTGAGTGGGTAGCTAACTTGGTCCCTGTAAGGAAGAAAAATGGGGAAATTAAACCATGTGTTGATTTCAAGAATTTGAATAGAAGCTCCAAGAAAGATAATTACCCCTTGCCAAAGATGGAGCACATTTTGTAGAGAGTCATTGGTTCATCTAGGATGTCTATGATTGATGGATTTTTTGGCTACAATCAGATCTCTGTCTTGCCTAAAGATAGAGAGAAGACATCCTTTACTACTCCTTGGGGCACATTCATGTATGCTAAAATGCCCTCTGGGTTGATGAATGTAAGAGCAAACTTTCAGCGAGCAATGGGCATTGCCTTCATTGGGGAGAAGGACAAGTTTGTAGTCATCTATCTATATGACATTATAGTGTTCTTGAAATCTAATAAAGAGCATTATCATCATTTGAAAAGGGTCTTCCTAAAGTGCAAAAAGTTTGGTCTCTCTCTCAATCCTAAGAAGTCTTTGTTTGTTATGAAGGAAGGTAAGTTATTGGGGCACATTGTATCAACAGAAGGGGTAAGAATTGATCCAAGCATAGTAGAGGCCATCCAGGCCTTATCTTTTCCTAGATCCAAGAAAGAAGTTCAGTCTTTCTTGGGAAAAATCAATTTTATAAGAAGGTTCATCTCTAACTTTGTTGAATTAGTAAAGTACATTACAACCATGCTTAGGAAAGGAAATGAGGTGAAATGGACTATTGAGGCTCGAGAAACTTTTGATCAGATCAAAAATGCCTTGTCTGAAGCACCTATGCTCATCAGTCATGACTATTCCAAGGAGTTTTTGATATTTTCCTTTGCCTCATTTGACACATTGGTTGTTGTTTTGCTGTAGAAAAATACAGAGGGGTTAGAGCAGCCTATTTCCTTTTTCAGCAGAGCATTGAGGGATACATAAATGAGATATGATATCATGGAAAAGCAGGCTTATGATTTGGTCAAAGCCCTCAAATCTTTCAGAATATATGTTCTGCACTCAAAGATTGTTGCATATGTCCCTTCAGCCTCAATGAAAGAGATACTCATCCAACCTGACATAGATGGGAAAAGGAGCAAATGGATTGCTAAAATTTTGGAATTTTACCTTGAAATGAAGCCCACTAAACTAGTGAAAGGCCAAGGTTTAGCCAGGTTGCTGGTTGAATCAAATTGCAAAGCGTTAAGGGTTAATTTCATGAACATAAACTCAAAAAATCAACAAGTTGAGTTTGTTGATAAAAGAACGCATGCCAGCCCAAATTTGGAAAAATGCACTTGGTATAAAGACATCATATATTTTCTGCAGAAGTTGCAACCTCCTGATGGTTTGAACAAGAACAAGGTGAGAGATTTGAAGCTTAAAGCAATCATATATTGTCTCATTGATCATATATTGTATTGGAAATATCCAATAGGAGTTCTTTTGGGATGTTTAGATCCACATGAAGCACAAGTGCCATGGCTGACTTTCATGACAACTTATATCGGGGCCATCGTTTTTAGAGAACTTTCATGACAACTTATGTGGGGGCCATCGTTTTTAGAGAACCACAGCCTATAAGATCCTCAGAGCTGGTTATTTCTGTCCTAGCCTTTTTACTGATGTTTGTGCAAAGATTAGAGCTTGTGTCAAAGGCCAAAAGTTTTCTGGAAAGCAACAACTCAAATCTTTGCCTTTGAAGCATGTGGTGGCCCCTGGACCTTTTCAACAGTGGGGTACTGACTTCATTGGGGAAATCCATCCAACTTCAACTGGTCAGCATAGGTGGATTTTGACTGCTATTGATTACTTTACCAAGTGGATAGAAGCCATTCCTACAAGGAATGCCTCCCACAAGGTAATCATTAGTTTTCTCGAGGATATCATGTCAAGATTTGGTTGTCCAAGCAGGATTGTTACTGACAATGTCACTTCCTTCAAAGATGAACCATTGATCGATTTATGTGAACAATATGGGATTACATTAGTCCATTCTACTCCTTACTACCCCCAAGGAAATGGTTTGGCAGAGTCCTCTAACAAGAGACTCATAAATATCATCAAGAAATTGTTATAAGACAATAAGAAAGCATGAGACTCAAAGCTAAAATTTGCCTTGTGGGCTGATAGAGTTACAACAAAGAGGTCACTTGGTGTTTCCCTTTTTCAACTTGTATATGGGGTTGAGGCTATATTTCCTACTCGGCTTTCCTTTCCCGTGGAAAAATTCCTCCAGGACTACCAAGGGGAACCTGATGATATGGTCAGGAGGATACAATAGCTAGTAGAAGTACAATAGACTAGGGAGAAACTACTTGGAAAAGCACGGGACCATCAACAGAAGATCAAGCAAGCTTTTGACAAGAAGGTAAGCAAAGAATATTTCCAGCAGGGTGATCTAGTGCTCAAGTGGGATGCGCCTAAGAAAGACAAAGGTAAACATGGTAAATTTGAAGCTTTGTGGACTAGTCTGTTCAAGATTTCTAACGTATTTTCAAATAACACTTATAAATTGCAGAACTTGGAGGATTCTGAAGTCTTTGGTGGCCCTGTCAATGGGCATTTTCTAAAAAAATATTTTTCTTAAGCCATGATTGGCTTTTTGTTCATTGTAAATATCACTTTTTCTTTTTATTTTTGTTTGAATAAGTGACCCCATATCCCTAGGATAAGACACTGAAGTTGTTTGTTCTTGGCAGCTCACAGAGAGCATACCATCCCCTATGGAGCCAATGTTATCACATGAAGTTGTCATGGGTCATATGTAGTTTTTGCAGGCCGACCAAGTCCTTTGTTTGCACAGGGAAAAACCATGAGCGAAATGCAACATTCAGAGCAGTCCATTTCGAGCTTGAAATACAAGAAAGCAGACAGGCTCAATTTTCAACGATGAAGATCCCATGTACAGTTTAGATCAGCGACTCTTGGGCAGTCAGAGTTTCAAAGTCGTGCAAGGATTAACGACTAGACAGAAGCCCTGAAGTGTCGAAGTCCTGAAATAATGAGAGGCTGCCACGTCAACCGGGAGAAAGTCACTCCCGAAGATATTCATGCCCACATTTAAAAGCTCTTGAAGGCCAAAGTCTCGAAGTAATGAGAGGCTGCCACGTCAACTAGGAGAAAGTCACTTCGGGATATTTCTATCAAAGCATCTCGAAGTCCCGAAGTAACGATAGGTTGCCACGTCAATCGGGAGAAAGTCATTTCGGGAGATATTCATGCCTGCATTCAAAATCTCATGAAGCCCAAAGCCCCAAAGTAACGAGAGGCTTCCACGCCAACCGGAAGAAAGTCACTTCGGGAGATTTCCATCCAAGCATCCCGAAGTCCCGAGGAGCTGAAGTCCCGAAGTCCCAAAGTAACGAGAAGTTGCCATGTCAATTAGAAGAAAGCCACTTCGGGAGATTTTCATGCCCGCGTTCAAAAGCTCTTGAAGCCCAAAGTCCAGAAGTAATGAGAGGCTACCACGTCAACCAGGAGAAAGTAACTTCAACAGATTTCCATCCAAACATCTCGAAGTCCCGAAGGTAACGAGAGACTTCCATGTTAACCGAGAGAAAGTGACTTCGGGAGATTTCCATCCAAGCATCATGAAGTCCTGAAGTCCCAAAGTCCCAAAGTAACAAGAGGTTGCCACGTCAACTGGGAGAAAGTCACTTCAGGATATTTCCATCCAAGCATCTCTAAGTCTCGAAGAACCGAAGTCCTGAAGTAACGTCAGGCTGACACGTCACTTCGGGCCCTACCACTCCATGGATGTTTTTCAACTCAACACATGGCGCTCATCCATCACTAGTTGTGACATCATATAACGTCAGGCCGCCACGTCACTACAAGACCATACCACTCCGAGAGTTTTTCATGCTTCACAATCCAAAACTCTCAAAGCCCGAAGTGTCGAAGTACCAAAGACACTTGGCGCTCATCTGTGGAGACAAGTGGCTTTCATCTGGCCCTAACACGTGGCACTCATTCCAGGTCACTTGGTTGTGTAATTCACCCATTTCCATGTGAAACATGTCACCCTTCTTTCCATGACACGTCAACACAGTGACGTCAGGCCACCACGTCAGATTCGGGAGATCATCCTCTGGGAGGTATTCCTGCTCAACATTCAAAGCTCCCAAGCGCCGAAATTGGCTCCATATCTAAACATGGTTAAAAGGATTCTGGAGTTGGAAGACAGATAAATTTTAGTGGGGGTTCTAAAATAGCAGGGTTACCCAGATCGCAGATTGCAACAAATCGACGACCACACTTCATTGTGGGGACAGAACATGCTCGAGCATTAAATTTCTAGAGCAATCCCGCAATCGAAACCATGGTATAGCGAAAGAGGTACATGGAATTTGGTGGTGGATTGCGGGGGTCGAAGCCGTGTGGACCCAAACCGCCCTTGACAACATCCACAATCACGTGCTGGTGTAGGGTCCATCCGAGAGCAGCGCATGGCAAAAAAAGCAGGGCGTCCCCATATCGCAAATTGCGACAAGATTGACGACCACACTTCATTGCGGGGACAAAAAGTGCTCGAACGTTAAAATATTAGAGCAGTCCCACAATCGAAACCATGGTATAGCTAAAGAGGTACGTGGCAGTTGGTGGTGGATTGCGGGGGTCGAAGTGGTGTGGACCCAAACCGCCCTTGGCAACTTCCGCAATCACGTGCTTATATGGGGTCCAATCCGAGATCATCGCATGGAAACATAAATTGGGCATTAAGCCAAATCATCAAAGGAGCGTCACAAGGAGAACCAGAGCATTAGAAAACCATGACAAGTCTATCACTAGAGGAAAGAGAACAATTGAATACCCCCTTAAATGGAAGGATGGAGGTTCTAGTCAAGGAGACACAAAACTGTCAACCCGAATTAGTTAATGAAAGAAGGACTGGTGGTTGAGCAATCGACTACCCCATTTAATGGAAACATGGAGGGTATGGCCAAGGAGACAAAAAA
Source organism: Picea glauca (assembly GCA_000966675.3). Taxonomy (NCBI): domain Eukaryota; kingdom Viridiplantae; phylum Streptophyta; class Pinopsida; order Pinales; family Pinaceae; genus Picea; species Picea glauca. Next base: position 10,204 of record JZKD02S2056420.1, on the reverse strand, counting down.
ATGTCAGCCTGAATCAGTTAATGAAAGAAGGACTGGTGGTTGAGCAATCGACTACCCCCTTTAATGGAAGCATGGAGGGTCTGGCCGAGGAGACAGAAAACTGTCAGCCCGAAGTACCACAAAGGGTTGTTTTCCTGCAGGCCCAGATTGACTTGATTTTCCTTCTAAAAGAAGGAACAACACTGACAAGAGAAGACACCAGCCATTATCTTGATTATAAATAAATCAGAAGAACGATATGAGAAAGTCAGATGGTTGAGCAGAGCTCCCTTTTTGGTAATATTTTGACTAAGCAGAGTTGTTCTCTGGTTATGTATGGGACTTGAGACATTTCCGTTAATAGAAGTCAATTTTGTTTCATCATCTTGTTTCCTCTTACTCTGAAATGCTCATGATTGGATGATCCGTGTGAGATGTTGTGGTTGTGTTATAATGGATGTTTGATTATAATTTTGCTATGAATGTTTTTCAGTGTTTTAAACTTTAAGTTCAAGAAGTTCTTGTGACTGAGTTTTTCTTCTCTTGGTTGCTTGAAGGCCTAATNTGGGGATGTTACAGGGGGAATCTGTTTCAGATTTCTCGAAAAGATTTAATAGAATGTACAACAAGATTCCCAATGAAATAAAGCCTACAGAAACCTCGGCCAAGATTACCTATGCCAGTGCTTTTGACCTTGAGTTTTGCCTCCTTTTGAGAGAAAGAAGATCTACCTCTCTAGCTCATATGCAAGATGCAACTTTGGAAGTAGAATCTAACATATTGGCAACTAACAAGCTTAGGGGGAAATCTTGTAGAGACATAAGGAAAGGTAGGGCGGAAGCTTCAACCTCATAATCCCATGTTGTCCACCATCAAGTTGATGAGCTTACAAAATTGGTAAAATCACTTTCTGTTGAAATGGAGAAGTTGAAACTTGAAGGAAAACAAAACTATAGCAACACACAAAATGTTGATAATAGAGGTAATTTTAGAAGACCAAATAATGCCCCTCGGGTCCTCCCAAAAGATCAAAGAAATAAGGATAGGGATGATCAAAAAGTCCAAGCCCCTCTCCAAAACAACTTTGTTGTTGATGAAGAAGGAGAGGATGAAGAAATCGATCCTGAAATCCATTGTATTGGTGACACCTCTTCATCTCCTCATTTAACTCAATCTGCATATGAAGAGTCTCTCATGGATAGTCATTTAAATGAATTGAGTAAAGGGCAAAAAACAAATGGCAATCCAAGTAAATACAACCTAAGGTCAAAAAAGAAAGAGGGGAAGATTGACACTTCTAATCAACCCACTAAAACAGAAAATTCTACTAAGGCTGTGGCAGCTGGCAACAAAGAAAAAGATGCGCAAAACCCCCAGGCATTGGCTAAGAGCCCTACCCCTGAAGTTAAGAAGATTATGAAATCTCCATTCTCTTTTAGCTTTAAGAGTGAGATTCAAAAAATTAAAATCCCTATACCTTTTTTGGAGTTGATTAAGAATGAGGAATTCAAAAGATATATTTCTAAAATGTTGTAGCCCAAGCCTTCCTCTAATTCCACAGATTCAGTCAACCTTCAAGATGACAAACCAGTTGTCATCCTGGGACCTTTGGTAGAGGATAAAGATGACTCTTCCCCCCCTTTCTGCACATCATTAAACATTCATGATAAAGTGTTGCACAACTACTTGATGGACTCAAGGGCATCTCATAACCTCATGCCTAAAACTGTCATGGATGAGCTTGGGTTAGAAATTACAAAAACCTATCATGAACTATACTCATTTGATTCCAGGAAAGTGAAGTGTGGTTATAAAAGACCTGGTTGTTACCTTGTTCCAATTGCCAATGAAAAGTGTGGTCATGGATATTGTGGTGGCTAATGTCACCCCTAAGTTTGGGATGCTCTTGTCAAGATATTGGATCAAAATACTAGGGGGAACTTTGCAGATGGACCTTTCATATTCCACCATTCCTGTGTTTGGGGGAGAACATAGAAGGATTTATAGGGAGGCACAATTATCCTACATCATCAGTGATGAAGCAAATCCTACCAACCACCCCATTTTTTCACTTGATACTGATTTAGGATCCAGTATGTTGCAGCTCATTGATGCTCCTCAATCACTTATTGAGATCAGAAAGTAGTCCATCACCTCTTGTGAAGATCCTCCTCCTAATACCTCTGTTTGGAAGATGTTTTTTAATGGGGGCTCTTCTAAGGAGGGTGCTGGTGTTGGGGTAGTATTTATTTCTCCTGCCCAATAGATCACATCTTTGTCCTACAAACTTGAATTTGAAACTACAAACAATGTGGCAGAATATGAGGCTCTTGTTTTGGGTTTGAGGGCTACTAAACACACGAGGATTGAAGATGTTGAATTAATTGTTCATCACGTTAAAAATATGTATCAAGATAAACACCCCAGGTTAAGGACTTACATAAATGAAGTTTTGGATCTTGTTGATAGTTTCTTCTTAGCTTTTAATATCTCATTTGTTCTAAGAGAGGAGAAGACTATGGTAGATTCCTTCGTTGTTTCAGCAAGTAATTTCAGAATTCCTTTGCCCCCTAAACTCAAATATGATGTGGAAGTGAAGTATAGACCCTCTATACCCGACAATGTCAAACATTGGAAGGTTTTTTAGGATGATCTTGAGATAAAAAGATTTCTTGAGACTATGGATGAGTTTTCTACCTGACATATTGATCAAGATAACGATACTGAAAAAAACCCTCATGCTGATATTTTTTCTGAATAAAATTGTTGACCATATTGTTCAGTTGCCTAGTAACCATATTCCAAAAGGACTAGTCCCCTTGGAGAGATTGTTTGATAGAAATGATGTTGTTGTAAAGTTTAAAGGTTCAACTGAAAATGTTGAGGTAACTGAATGTGATTTAGGTACAGAGGAGGATCCAAAGTGTGTTAAGTTTTCTAGCAGCTTGTGAAAGGAACAAAGGGTTGAGTATGTTAAGCTTTTAAAGGAGTTTGCTTATGTGTTTGCCCAGAAATATGAAGATTTAAGAACATATGACACAAACATCATTGAACATAAGATCCCTTTGAAAGAGGAGACCAAGCCTTTTAGGTAGAAACTCAGACAGATAAATCTCATGTTGTTGCCTATTATGGAAAAAGAAGTGAAGAAGTTGTTGGATGCCAAAATTATCATTCCTTTGAGATACTCTGAGTGGGTAGCTAACTTGGTCCCTGTAAGGAAGAAAAATGGGGAAATTAAACCATGTGTTGATTTCAAGAATTTGAATAGAAGCTCCAAGAAAGATAATTACCCCTTGCCAAAGATGGAGCACATTTTGTAGAGAGTCATTGGTTCATCTAGGATGTCTATGATTGATGGATTTTTTGGCTACAATCAGATCTCTGTCTTGCCTAAAGATAGAGAGAAGACATCCTTTACTACTCCTTGGGGCACATTCATGTATGCTAAAATGCCCTCTGGGTTGATGAATGTAAGAGCAAACTTTCAGCGAGCAATGGGCATTGCCTTCATTGGGGAGAAGGACAAGTTTGTAGTCATCTATCTATATGACATTATAGTGTTCTTGAAATCTAATAAAGAGCATTATCATCATTTGAAAAGGGTCTTCCTAAAGTGCAAAAAGTTTGGTCTCTCTCTCAATCCTAAGAAGTCTTTGTTTGTTATGAAGGAAGGTAAGTTATTGGGGCACATTGTATCAACAGAAGGGGTAAGAATTGATCCAAGCATAGTAGAGGCCATCCAGGCCTTATCTTTTCCTAGATCCAAGAAAGAAGTTCAGTCTTTCTTGGGAAAAATCAATTTTATAAGAAGGTTCATCTCTAACTTTGTTGAATTAGTAAAGTACATTACAACCATGCTTAGGAAAGGAAATGAGGTGAAATGGACTATTGAGGCTCGAGAAACTTTTGATCAGATCAAAAATGCCTTGTCTGAAGCACCTATGCTCATCAGTCATGACTATTCCAAGGAGTTTTTGATATTTTCCTTTGCCTCATTTGACACATTGGTTGTTGTTTTGCTGTAGAAAAATACAGAGGGGTTAGAGCAGCCTATTTCCTTTTTCAGCAGAGCATTGAGGGATACATAAATGAGATATGATATCATGGAAAAGCAGGCTTATGATTTGGTCAAAGCCCTCAAATCTTTCAGAATATATGTTCTGCACTCAAAGATTGTTGCATATGTCCCTTCAGCCTCAATGAAAGAGATACTCATCCAACCTGACATAGATGGGAAAAGGAGCAAATGGATTGCTAAAATTTTGGAATTTTACCTTGAAATGAAGCCCACTAAACTAGTGAAAGGCCAAGGTTTAGCCAGGTTGCTGGTTGAATCAAATTGCAAAGCGTTAAGGGTTAATTTCATGAACATAAACTCAAAAAATCAACAAGTTGAGTTTGTTGATAAAAGAACGCATGCCAGCCCAAATTTGGAAAAATGCACTTGGTATAAAGACATCATATATTTTCTGCAGAAGTTGCAACCTCCTGATGGTTTGAACAAGAACAAGGTGAGAGATTTGAAGCTTAAAGCAATCATATATTGTCTCATTGATCATATATTGTATTGGAAATATCCAATAGGAGTTCTTTTGGGATGTTTAGATCCACATGAAGCACAAGTGCCATGGCTGACTTTCATGACAACTTATATCGGGGCCATCGTTTTTAGAGAACTTTCATGACAACTTATGTGGGGGCCATCGTTTTTAGAGAACCACAGCCTATAAGATCCTCAGAGCTGGTTATTTCTGTCCTAGCCTTTTTACTGATGTTTGTGCAAAGATTAGAGCTTGTGTCAAAGGCCAAAAGTTTTCTGGAAAGCAACAACTCAAATCTTTGCCTTTGAAGCATGTGGTGGCCCCTGGACCTTTTCAACAGTGGGGTACTGACTTCATTGGGGAAATCCATCCAACTTCAACTGGTCAGCATAGGTGGATTTTGACTGCTATTGATTACTTTACCAAGTGGATAGAAGCCATTCCTACAAGGAATGCCTCCCACAAGGTAATCATTAGTTTTCTCGAGGATATCATGTCAAGATTTGGTTGTCCAAGCAGGATTGTTACTGACAATGTCACTTCCTTCAAAGATGAACCATTGATCGATTTATGTGAACAATATGGGATTACATTAGTCCATTCTACTCCTTACTACCCCCAAGGAAATGGTTTGGCAGAGTCCTCTAACAAGAGACTCATAAATATCATCAAGAAATTGTTATAAGACAATAAGAAAGCATGAGACTCAAAGCTAAAATTTGCCTTGTGGGCTGATAGAGTTACAACAAAGAGGTCACTTGGTGTTTCCCTTTTTCAACTTGTATATGGGGTTGAGGCTATATTTCCTACTCGGCTTTCCTTTCCCGTGGAAAAATTCCTCCAGGACTACCAAGGGGAACCTGATGATATGGTCAGGAGGATACAATAGCTAGTAGAAGTACAATAGACTAGGGAGAAACTACTTGGAAAAGCACGGGACCATCAACAGAAGATCAAGCAAGCTTTTGACAAGAAGGTAAGCAAAGAATATTTCCAGCAGGGTGATCTAGTGCTCAAGTGGGATGCGCCTAAGAAAGACAAAGGTAAACATGGTAAATTTGAAGCTTTGTGGACTAGTCTGTTCAAGATTTCTAACGTATTTTCAAATAACACTTATAAATTGCAGAACTTGGAGGATTCTGAAGTCTTTGGTGGCCCTGTCAATGGGCATTTTCTAAAAAAATATTTTTCTTAAGCCATGATTGGCTTTTTGTTCATTGTAAATATCACTTTTTCTTTTTATTTTTGTTTGAATAAGTGACCCCATATCCCTAGGATAAGACACTGAAGTTGTTTGTTCTTGGCAGCTCACAGAGAGCATACCATCCCCTATGGAGCCAATGTTATCACATGAAGTTGTCATGGGTCATATGTAGTTTTTGCAGGCCGACCAAGTCCTTTGTTTGCACAGGGAAAAACCATGAGCGAAATGCAACATTCAAAGCAGTCCATTTCGAGCTTGAAATACAAGAAAGCAGACAAGCTCAATTTTCAACGACGAAGATCCCATGTACAGTTCAGATCAGTGGCTCTCGGGCAGTCAGAGTTTCAAAGTCATGCAAGGATTAACGACTAGACAGAAGCCCCGAAGTGTCGAAGTTCTGAAATAACGAGAGGCTGCCACGTCAACCGGTAGAAATTCACTCCCGAAGATATTCATACCCGCATTTAAAATCTCTTGAAGGCCAAAGTATCGAAGTAACGAGAGGTTGCCACGTCAACTGGGAGAAAGTCACTTCGGGATATTTCTATCAAAGCATCTCGAAGTCCCGAAGTAACGATAGGTTGCCATGTCAATCGGGAGAAAGTCACTTCGGGAGATATTCATGCCTGCATTCAAAATCTCATGAAGCCCAAAGCCCCGAAGTAACGAGAGGCTGCCACGCCAACCGGAAGAAAGTCACTTCAAGAGATTTCCATCCAAGCATCCCGAAGTCTCGAGGAGCTGAAGTCCCGAAGTCCCAAAGTAACGAGAAGTTGCCATGTCAATCAGAAGAAAGCCACTTCGGGAGATTTTCATGCCCGCGTTCAAAAGCTCCTAAAGCTCGAAATCCAGAAGTAATGAGAGGCTGCCACGTCAACCAGGAGAAAGTAACTTCAGGAGATTTCCATCCAAACATCTCGAAGTCCCGAAGTCCCAATGTAACAAGAGACTGCCATGTTAACTAAGAGAAAGTGACTTTGGGAGATTTCCATCCAAGCATCATGAAGTCTTGAAGTCCCAAAGTCCCAAAGTAACAAGAGGTTGCCACGTCAACCGGGAGAAAGTCACTTCAGGATATTTCCATCCAAGCGTCTCTAAGTCCCGAAGAACCGAAGTCCTGAAGTAACGTCAGGCTGACACGTCGCTTTGGGCCCTACCACTCCATGGGTGTTTTTCAACTCAACACATGGCGCTCATCCATCACTAGTTGTGACATCATATAACGTCAGGTCGCCACGTCACTACGAGACCATACCACTCCGAGAGTTTTTCATGCTTCACAATCCAAAACTCTCGAAGCCCGAAGTGTCGAAGTACCAAAGACACTTGGCGCTCATCTGTGGAGACAAGTGGCTTTCATCTGGCCCTAACATGTGGCACTCATTCCAGGTCACTTGGTTGCGTAATTCACCCATTTCCATGTGAAACATGTCACCCTTCTTTCCATGACAAGTCAACACAGTGACGTCAGGCCACCACGTCAGATTCGGGAGATCATCCTCTGGGAGGTATTCCTGCTCAACATTCAAAGCTCCCAAGCGCCGAAATTGGCTCCATATCTAAACATGGTTAAAAGGATTCTGGAGTTGGAAGACAAATAAATTTTAGTGGGGGTGCTAAAATAGCAGGGTTACCCAGATCGCAGATTGCAACAGATCGACGACCACACTTCATTTTGGGGACAGAACATGCTCGAGCATTAAATTTCTAGAGCAATCCCGCAATCGAAACCATGGTATAGCGAAAGAGGTACATGGAATTTGGTGGTGGATTGCGGGGGTCGAAGCCGTATGGACCCAAACCGCCCTTGACAACATCCACAATCACGTGCTAGTGTAGGGTCCATCCGAGAGCAGCGCGTGGCAAAAAAAGCAAGGCGTCCCCATATCGCAAATTTCGACAAGATTGACGACCACACTTCATTGCGGGGACAGAAAGTGCTCGAACGTTAAAATATTAGAGCAGTCCCACAATCGAAACCACGGTATAGCTAAAGAGGTACGTGGCAGTTGGTGGTGGATTGCGGGGGTCGAAGTGGTGTGGACCCAAACCGCCCTTGGCAACTTCCGCAATCACGTGATTATATGGGGTCCAATCCGAGATCATCGCATGGCAACATAAATTGGGCATTAAGCCAAATCATCAAAGGAGCGTCACAAGGAGAACCAGAGCATTAGCAAACCATGACAAGTCTATCACTAGAGGAAAGAGAACAATTGAATACCCCCTTAAATGGAAGGATGGAGGGTCTAGTCAAGGAGACACAAAACTGTCAACCCGAATTAGTTAATGAAAAAAGGACTGGTGGTTGAGCAATTGACTACCCCATTTAATGGAAACATGGAGAGTATGGCCAAGGAGACAGAAAATTGTCAGCCTGAATCAATTAATGAAAGAAGGACTGGTGGTTGAGCAATCGACTACCCCCTTTAATGGAAGCATGGAGGGTCTGGCCGAGGAGACAGAAAACTGTCAGCCCGAAGTACCACAAAGGGTTGTTTTCCTGCAGGCCCAGATTGACTTGATTTTCCTTCTAAAAGAAGGAACAACACTGACAAGAGAAGACACCAGCCATTATCTTGATTATAAATAAATCAGAAGAACGATATGAGAAAGTCAGATGGTTGAGCAGAGCTCCCTTTTTGGTAATATTTTGACTAAGCAGAGTTGTTCTCTGGTTATGTATGGGACTTGAGACATTTCCGTTAATAGAAGTCAATTTTGTTTCATCATCTTGTTTCCTCTTACTCTGAAATGCTCATGATTGGATGATCCGTGTGAGATGTTGTGGTTGTGTTATAATGGATGTTTGATTATAATTTTGCTATGAATGTTTTTCAGTGTTTTAAACTTTAAGTTCAAGAAGTTCTTGTGACTGAGTTTTTCTTCTCTTGGTTGCTTGAAGGCCTAATTCTTATAGCAGACCTATCCACCTTCCTCGCCAAGTCTTCCTTCTATTTACCTTTATCCTTAAACCACTAACTGAAGTTAATCAAAACCTCATTTGCTTATGCATGCTAGCCCAGTTTTTTGTGTTAAAACATTCTGATGTTGAGTTTTGTCCATTTGACCTTTCAACATTAATTTACATTCACAAACCTTTTTGATGGGTACTAGACTTATCCTCTTGCAATCTGAGGGCGACTCTCAGTTCTAACAGGTCCCATTCAAAATTCAACAGACTTAACAGTTTTTAGGATTTCAAGATTCGCAGGATTACAATGTTTCCACTCGATTCTATCATGTATGAGGGTATGGAACTTGCATTTAATCAAGAGAACCAAGCTCTTTATGTACCTCGATGTTGGTCGCATTGATTGTTGAACTCTTTTGTTAGGACCCCTGTAAAAATGTACCCTTCACTCAAGTATAAACTCTTCTATTGAACTCTTCTCTTTGTCATCGTGTCAAGTGACTTAGTGGTGTCTGTGCACACCAACCTTTGTCTTAATACAGGGAGGGATAAGAGTGGTTGAAGGGAAAGACAAAGATGTGGGATGTGTTTCCTGATGATATGAACAACAGTGTTGAGTTGGCATTATCCAACTTGGATCTTAATGAACTAGTGCTAGCGCCGATCAATTTTGATGATGGTGATCCTCTTGAGGGGTCATCCTCCACATCAACAAATGCACAAATTGCATTGGATATAGGGGAGGAGGAGCAGGATGGAGGAGAGAGCAATTGTAGTGATGCCAATCTTGATGATTATGACATGGAGGACTACTAATAGTCACGACTCATGAACTATGAGATTCTTCCATCTATGGTTCTAGTATCTACCCTATGGCTATTTTGTATTTGTCATTGGCATTCCCACCTATAGTATCATTGACTCTAACTCAGTATCTATCTACATTGTAATACATTTTTATTTTGATGACTTAATGAGATTGAGAATGTTGCAACTCATGGTTCTAATTTCTCATGTGTTTAGTGTTTGTCATTTGATCATCATTGATGTTACAATGTATTATGTTACATGTAAATCTTCTAGTTTCTAACAAAATATGAATCTTTATGTCAATATTTCATTTTTATATGTGTAATTTAAAAGAAAAAATCATGTGTGTGTGTGTGTCCTCCGCATCCTATTTCTGGGGGTCGTCATGTCCATGTTGAATACTCGTATTTCCGTGTCCTTCGTGTCCCATGTCCAATGACTTAGGAAACTAACTTATGATAATTCCTCAATATAAAAAACAAACAAACTACCATTAAGAATTAAATTGGAAATGAACACCGTGGCATCCTAAAAGTTTCCCTCACACAGTTAAAAGAATTGGACAGAAATAAATATGTATTTAAAAAAAATAAAAATAAAAAGATAAATATCCACAAGAGCAACTAAAAAAAATAATGAGACATTGTAATCAAAGAAAGTTAAATGCCTAAATTTCCAATGTGTCAATTCATTCATATATATTGTTTTGCATTCCTTTTTATTAGGTAATTGTATTAGTGCCTCGTCCAATAT
>JZKD02S2056409.1:23396-33983 GCA_000966675.3 Picea glauca | reverse complement strand
CTTCCAGTTGCAGCTGGAAAACAAAGGAAGTTGGTGCTTCCAATGAATGTAATTCTTCAAGACATATAATAAAAATCATTATGTGGTTTTCTCCCGATTTGGGTTTCCATGTAAAACACTAGTGTACTATGTATGTGTGTGATTGTTTATTTCTTATTGCTCATTATTGGATAATAATTCTACATTGACATAACATTTGAATAAAAAGGATTATAATTATGCTATTACTTATTCACCCCCGCTCTCATTAATCCGACACCCACTAGAAGGAAGCACCAACTCCTTGAGTGTTCCAGCACCAACTGGATGGAAGCACCTACTTCCACTTATACATGCACCAACTTGCATACAAAAAACTCTATGTTTTCCCTAGAACCACCCTGCCACCTTGTTTTCTAGCCACAACTAGATGAAAGCTACAACTTCCACTATTCAAGAACCAACGCGAATAACAGAGGACTACATTCCTCCCTAGCACCTCCATACCTCCCTGATTATAAATAAATGATTGAATAACCAACAATACAGATATATCAATTATTACCACCTCTTCTATGTTCTGTAATTCTTCTATGCTTCACTATTCTTCTGTTTTGTTCATACTGGGCTTGACTTGTTGTCTCTTCTATCTGTTCTTTCTCTATTCCTCTCATGCTCTTTGGTATGTGTACATTCTGTTGTCTTCACCTTTTCTGTTTTGTTCAGCTTCTATTTCTCATCTCTGAGTTTGATATCACATTGTGCATACTGTGATTTTCCTTTCTCCCAATTCAACTCATTTTTCCAGTGAGAACAGCCAACCTCACTCAGTCACGAACTTTATATTTTATAAAAATGCGTCAATTTCATTACACCTCACATCTCCAAGAAAAACTACCAAGCAACCAAATTGTCAATCGCCCAAGAACTATGATTCAGTTTTGCTAACTGAATCGTAACTGATCAATAATCTTTGAAGTGCAATAGTAACCCTTCAATCAAATTTTTGAGATAATCAGCGTCGTTGGATTAAACACATGGAGACTTATTGATTTGTCAAATATGTTCCTTGCGAACTTTACCTGCGCGAACTAGCACTGGGAATTTTTCTCCCCACATGCCCACTCATTGTGACCATACGCCAAACAAAAGTCATTTCATGATTTCGAATTTTGGGTTATCAACTGTGAGTCACCTCAATTTTCCCAACTCATGAAACTTCGAAGTGGAGCCTAGAAACACTAGCTCTTTCCCTTCTCTTCCACTAATGTGACCACTAGATATGACCAAGGGCCAAGCAATCAAGCGTTTTGCAACTTCGTGACTCATGATGTCAGAGGCTAGAGCACCTCCCTTCTTCCGATTCCTGAACTTCGGACTTCAATCACCTTAGATCAACAATCTGAGATTTCCCGTGACTCAACGATTGTGATCACCTTCTACATTTCGGGATTTCACGAGTTCCTATCTGATGTGGTCTGTAGTTGTCCTTGCTGACATGGATCTCCTCTCGTGGAACATGTTCTTCTCCTGGATCTAATGACCCAGATTAGTCCTCGATCCAACGGTCAAGATCTCCTCTTCGTGAACTTGGACTTCATATCATATCAATGGTCCATAGCCCTTTGTGATCTAACAGTCCAGGTCTTATCATGATTTTTCGTTTTGGATGTTTGAACGTGAGCCAACCCTGACTCTTCTAACTCCCGATATTCAAAATACTCTAGATCAATGGTCCACATCCCTTTGTGATCTAATGGTCCATATCTTATCGTGATTTTGTGTTTCGTGACTTCAAAGGTTAGAGCACCTCCTTCCTTTGACTCTTCAGTCAGCAAAATGTTGATTTCTCGCCACACTACCTCTGAATCAAATGACACATATCATTTCGTGACTACGCATATCGCAAGGTGGAGGATGGCTCTTAGCCATTGTCCTCTTCGTAGTTATACTAGATCCAACAATTTCTATTCCTTCGCGCTCCGATCCGACGGCTGAGGTTTAATCTCATCCTTTGTGCTCTTTTGAGTGTCCTCATTGTTGTTCTTGCCATCAATCTTTTGAGTGTCATCATTGTTGTTATTTCCATCAATGACAAGCACATTCTTTTCTTGAAAGATATGCCAACAATCTCCCCCTTTGGCATTGATGGAAACCCTAAAAGGCTGCACCTGCACTAATTTTCTATAGCATCCAGACAACTAACCATAACTTTTGCAGCTAACCACAAATTTTCTCCCCCTTTGACATCAATGTCAAAGAAAATATGCTCCCCCTGAGATGTTACAATACTTACCAAAAATACAACAGATATTCAATAAGTACTCCCCCTGACAAGGTGAACAAATTAGACAAAAGAAGATATGAACCCCAACTTCTAACAAAGATATTCAAATGTTATCACTGCTAATGGTTTAGTAAAGATATCAGCTATCTATTCTATGGAAGGAATATAATTCAACTGAACAACTCTACTTGTAACTTGTTCTCTAAGAAAATGGTATTTTATTGGTATATGCTTAGTCTTTGAATGAAGTACAGGATTCTTGGAGACAATAATGGCATTGGTGTTATCACAGTGAAGTGGGATGGGATCAATATAAGTTACATTCAAATCTGCAAGAGTTTGTATCATCCATAAAATCCGAGTGCAACAAGTAGCAACAATAATGTACTATGCCTTTGTATTTGATAAGGAAATATATCTCTACTTCTTACTAAGTCAGGCTACTAACGACTCACCCAGGAAGAATGCACCTCCACTGGTGCTCTTTCTCTCATCCACACAATTTGACCAATCAACATCTGAATAAGTAGTTAACTAAAAATTCTGATTTCTAGGATACCACAAACCATAAGTCATTGTGCCGTTCAGATATTTGAATATCCTCTTAACAGTTGCTAAATGACTTTGTTTAGGAGTGGACTGATAACGACCTACCATTCCAACAGCTTTCATTATATCAGGACGAGATTTTGTGATGTACAGAAGACTACCTATCATTGATTGATATGGTCTTTGATAAACATCAGGTGAAATATCATCTTTACTGAGCTTGCAACCAACCACCATAGGTTTACTAATAGGAGAGGAATCTTCCATCTGGAACTTTTTCAACATCTCTTTTAAATATTTTTCTTGAGAGATAAATATTCCTGTAGAACTCTGATTTACTTGTAAAACAAGAAAATATGACAGTTCTCCTATCATTGACATCTCAAACTCTATTTGCATAGAATTAGCAAACCACTGAACAGAAGATTCATTAGTGCAACCAAAAATAATTTCATCTACATAAACCAAAACAATTAATAGATCATCACCTTCAGACTTAATATATAGATTTTTGTCAACAGTACCTTTCTTGAACCCTTTGTCTTGTAAAAATTTATCCAATATATAATAACAAGCTCATGGTGCTTGTTTCGGTCCATATAAATCCTTCTTCGGCTTGCAGACATAGTCAGAATTATCTATCAGTGAGAATCATTCAATTTTCTCCATATATACTTCTTCTTCTAGATCTCCATTAAGAAATGTTGACTTAACATCCATCTGATATACTTTAAAGTTCTTATGACATGAATATGCAAGAAACATCATGATGGTTTCCAATATTTCCATTGATGCAAAGGTTTCATCAAAATCCTATCCTTCAACTTGTGCATACCCTTTACAGACCAATATGGCTTTATTCCTAACAATTTGTCCTTTTTCATTCATTTTATTCTTGAATACCCATTTGGAATACATTCTTATCTTCAGGTCTAGAAACAAGCTCCCAAGTGTTGTTCTTCTCAATCTGATCAATCTCTTCATTCATAGCTCTAATCCAATCGCCATGCTTGCTTGCTTCATCAAAAAAATTAGGTTCAATAATAGATAGGAAAGAAATCTGAGATTGTCCTGAGTCTTTAATCAATTTCCTTCTTGTCTAAAATCCTTTATTCATATCTCCAATTATCTAATTTTCATAATGATTCTTTCTAACAATTTTGAGAGGTGGTTTTGTTTCTGTCTGTTTATTTGAGTCTGCCTGAGTATTTGTATCTTCCTCTGAATCAAATTCTTCTCTTTTTTATTCTTGGACCTATTCATCTTCAACTTCAACTATATCTTTTGTGGTTGATTCAAAACTACTTACATCTCGTACCGGTATTTCTTCATCAACTTTTATGTCAATACAATCAACCATTTTATGCATCCGATTATTATAGCATCTGTATCCTTTACTATTTGCAGCATACCCTAAGAAGATACCTTCATCAGCCTTGTCATCATATTTACCGATATTTTCATCATTATTCTTGATATAACACTTATTCCCAAAGACTTTAAAATGTTTGATTGAAGAAGGTCTTCGAAACCATAGTTCATAAGGAGTCTTGTCACTGTGTGGACTAAGATGAACTTTGTTAATAATATGTACAGTTGTATGAATTGCTTCCACCCAATATGTCTGAGCAATATTCCTTTCATTCATCATTGATCTTTCCATCTGCTGAACTGATCTATTATGCCTCTCAACTACTCCATTTTGTTTTGGAGTCCTTGGAATAGTATACTCTATTTTGATCCCATGTTTATCACAAAACTCTTTGAAATTCCATGAACTAAACTCTCATCCTCTATCAGACCTTACTTCCTTCAATCTTTTTCATGTTTGATTCTCAGTCAAAGCCTTAAACACTTTGAATTTTTCGAATGCTTAGACTTTTCCTTCAGAAAGGAAACCCATGTTAGTCTAGAATAATCATCAATAATCAACATGACATAGTTTTCTTTTCATGTACCTTCCTTCCTTGATGGTCCACATAAATCTATATGTACTAACTTAAGAGGTTTTTATGTAGAAGTAAAGTTCTTATATTTAAACAATGTTCAAGTAAGATTTCCTATTTGGCAAGGTTTACAAACATAATCATATGGCTTTGATATCTTTGGAAGATCTTTGACTGCCCCATTGGTTCTAAGTTTAATTATATGATCGAAATTTAGGTGTCCAAGTCTCCTATGCCATATCCAAATTTCATCATACTTGCTTAAGTGACATTCTTCTTTTTCTTCTTTTAAAACATAGACATTGTTTTCTGTTCTTATGCCTTTTGCAATCAGTTGTCCTGAATTCACAGATTTTATTCTACAATACTTAGAAGTAAAAAAAACTTCACATCCTCGGTCACAGACTTGACTGACACTAAGAAGATTATGTTTCATACCATCTACAAATTGATCTTTCCCTTTTCCATTACTCGGAATTACCATTCCTTTACCTTTTATTTTTCCTGGTGCATTGTTTCCAAAATTTGCATTCCCTGATTTACTTTCACTTAGAGTTAGAAACTTACTTTTGTATCGAGTCATATGTTTGGAACATCCACTGTCAATATACTAGGGATTCTTTTGTCTTTGGGGTGATAACACTAATCCACACTTATCATCTTCTTTCTTCTTCCAAAGCTTGAAATTTTCAGCAGCAGGATTCAAATATGGATTATAGTTCCTTAAGTGATAGTCTGCAGGTTTATGTCCATAATTATGGCAGGTGTAACATTCTGGTTCACTGAATAATAGATCATAATGATTGTTATGCTCATAACTGTTGTTATGCTTAACCTGCATCTTATTCATAGTCATCACATGATTTGTAGTTTGTGGTTGTTTGTTACTTGGTTGTCTCAATATTTGTTGTGGGAGATAATTATTCCTTGAGTATGTTGATTGCTCATATCTAAATCTTAAAGAACAATTTATAGATTTGTGACCAAAGTTAGAACAAAAAAAACAATATCCATAGAAAAATCATTTGTACCTAGAAAATGGTTGTCTTCTTTGAGCGAGTCGATTTCTTCCATGTTGATGATTTATTTGACCAAAATATTTGTTTGTGTTGTTTCTTTGATCTACATATTCGGTTCGCATAGTTTTCCTTTCATTCCTTCTTGGCGGTTGATTATCTTTCTTTGTTTCTGCAGAGTGGTTGTTGTCAATGATTGTAGATTTGACAAACTTGATGGATTATGTGTTATTTGGCTAATCACTACTTGATCCTTTTTCATAACCCAAGCCATCTTTCAACTTTGGATTCCTTTGTTGATTTAGAATGAAGGTTAATCCTTGTGAGGCTTTAATACTTGACAGATTTTGGTGATACAATGCCTTAAAATTCTCCATCTCTTTTCTGGTTTTTACTATCTCTTCTTCCAAGGCTTCACATCTCGCTTTCTTCTGTGATAATTGTTGTTTCAAAATGTCCTCTATTTTATTTTCCTCTTCTAACTCCACTTTTAGCAAGGCAAAGTCTTCATCAGGTTTTTTACCATTCATTTTAAACTGCATCAACAACTGTTTTTGTTTTCTCTTCTTAAATCTAAGTCTGTCAATTTCTTCCAAAACACTGATTAATTCACTTTCCATATCCACCACAAATTCTTCTTCATCCATGTCACCTCCTATGTGTTCATCATCATGATCTCCCATATCCATAAGCATAAAATCATTCACCTTGTCTTCGCAGGATGAATCGTTATCTATGTCTTATGAGGAGTCGTCATTGTTTGCACACAAACTTTTATTTTTACTATATTTCTTAAATTTGTATTCTTTTCATCATCAGAGTTCTGGTCCTTTTTCTTGTGAGGACACTTAGATGAAAAATTAACTATCTTACCACAGTTAAAACATTTGAAGGGCGGCTTTCCTTGATATTTTCCTAATCCTTTCTTTAACCTTCTCACAAATTTTTCCTCAATATCATCTAATTCTGAATTAGTATTCTTGTCTTCTTTAAAATATGCTTCTCTACTAATGGATTTATCTTTTCTAATTCTCATTTAATATGCAGTTAGAGTTCATAGGAGTTGATCAATAGACAGAGTTTTAAGATCATTTAATTATTCTATTGCAGAAACTTTTGGATTAAATCTATCAAGAAGAGATCTTAAAATCTTCTCACCAAGACCCTTCATGGCATTCACAAGCTCTTCAACTCTTAAAAAATACTCACTAACTGTTTCATCCTCATTCATCTTTAGTTGTTCAAATTTTAATCTATATGTTTGAAGTTTGGCATCTTTTACTTTCTCGTTTCCTTCATAACTGCTAATAAGTTTATCCCACATTGCTTTGGCAGATTCAAGATGCATCACCTTTACAAACTCAGCTTCAGCAAGTCCATTCAAGATAGCATTCATTGTCTTTGCATTGAAGCTAAATTCTAACTTATCATCTTTAGAAGCTAGCACAACATGCTTTATATATCCAGTTTCTACTACATCCCAAACATTAGCACCTAAGGCCATTATGTATGTTCTCATTCTAACTTTCCAGAAGGAAAAATTTGTTCCATCAAACAGAGGAGGCTTATTGGCTGAAGTCCCTTCATGACTTGTCATGTTTAACCTTATAGATCTACCTTTAAATAAAAGGAACCGACTAACAATATTACTAAGAGGGGGAGTGAATCAGTTGTTACTGTGCTTAAACAATATTATGTCTATTAAAACATTTTTTCAATCTTCTCCAAGTGGCCATCAAGATTATACAAGATATGAAAAACATAAATAATAAACATTAATCACACATATGATACACACAGAGACAAATTTTCACGAGGAAACCCATAAAGGGAGAAAACCTCTTCTTCTTCAAATGATAGGCAATCTTTTATGTTTTGTACATCATCTATCTTTGAGCACCAATTCAAAATGAGACTACCACCTCTGTTGCACAAGATGAAAATTGTTGAGAGCACCAACTCTCTAGTTTCTCTAGCACCCACTAGAAGGAAACACCAACTCCCTGAGTGTTCCAGCACCAACTGAATGGAATCACCTACTTCCACTTATACAAGCACCGACTTGCATATAGAAAACTCTGTGTTTTCCCTAGCACCACCCTGCCACCCTATTTTCTAGCCACAACTAGATGAAAGCTACAATTTCCAGTATTCAAGCACCAAATTGAATAACAGAGGACTACAGTCCTCCCTATCATCTCCCTACCTCCCTGATTATAAATAAATTATTGAATAATCAACAATACAAATATATCAATTCTTACCACTTCTTCTATGTTCTGCAATTCTTCTCTGCTTCACTCTTCTTATGTTCTATTCATACTTGGATTGACTTGTTATCTCTTTCTATAAGTTCTTTCTATGTTCCTCTCATGCTCTTTGGTACGTGTACATTCTTCTCTCTTCACCTCTTCTGTTATGTTCAGCTTTTGTTTCTCATCTCTGAGTTTGATTTCACACTGTGCATATTGTGATTTTCCTTTCTCCCAATTCAACTCATTTTTCCAATGAGAACAACCAACCTCACTCAATCACGACCTTTGCATTTTATACAAATGAATCAATTTTGTTACACCTCGCATCTCCAAGAAAAACTGCCAAGCAACCAAATCTCCAATCGCCCAAGAAATATGACTTAGTTTTGCTAACTGAATCGTAACTGATCAATAATCCATGAAGTGCAACAGTAACCCTTCGATCATATTTTTGAGATAATCAAAATCGTTGGATTAAACATGCAAAGACTTGTTGATTTTTCAAACATGTTCCTCACGAACTTTACCTGCACAAACTAGCACCGGGCATGTTTCTCCCCACATGCCCACTCGCTTTGACCATACACCAAACAAAAGTCATTTCATGATTTCACATTTCAGGTGATCGACTATGAGTCACCTCTATTTTCCCAACTCGCGAAACTCCAAAGTGGAGCCTAGAAACACTAGCTCCTTCCCTTCTCTTCCGCTAATTTGACCACTAGCTATGACAAGGGGCCAAGCAATCAAGCGTTTCGCGACTCGGGATGTCGGAGGTTAGAGCACCTCCCTTCTTCTGATTCCCTAACTCCCGACTTCAATCACCTTAGATCAATGGTCTGAGATTTCTCGTGACTCAACGGTTGTGATCACCTTCTACATTTCAGGATTTCGCGAGTTCTTGCTTGACGTGGTCCTTCCTGACATGGTCTGTGGCTATCCTTGCTAACGTGGATCTCCTCTCGTAGCACATGTTATTCTCCTAGATGTGATGGCCCAGATTAGTCCTCGATCCAACGGTCAAGATCTCCTCTTCGCAAACTCGGACTTCATATCAGATCAACGGTCCATAGCCTTCTATAATCTAATGATCTAGGTCTTATCATGATTTTGTGTTTCAGATGTTTGAACATGATTCAACCCTGACTCTTCTAACTCTCGATATCCGAAATACTCTAGATCAATAGTCCACAGCCATCTGTGATCTAACGATCCAGATATTATCGCAATTTTGTGTTTCATGACTTCAAAGGTTAGAGCACCTCCTTCATTTGACTCTTCAGTCAGGGAAATATTGATCTCTCGCCACATGTCCTCTAGATCCAACAACCCAGATCATTTCGTGACTGCGCATATCACGAGTTGGAGGATGGCTCTTCGTCATTATCCTCTTCGCAGTTATACTAGATCCAACGGTTTCTAGTCCTTCGTGCTCTGATCTGGCGGCTAAGGTTTAATCTCCTCCTCTGCGCTCTTTTGATTTTCCTCGTTGTTGTTCTCCTCGCTGTTGTTCTTGCCATCAATCTTCTGAGTGTCATCGTTGTTTTTCTTGCCATCAATGACAAGCACATTCTTTTCCTAAAATATATGTCAACAATATGTGCATGACAGTCAAAAGTGGAAACATAGAAATAATCAATCATATTTTCAACCATTTATATAGAATGCTCCTCAAATATATATTTGAACATGAATTTATGGGTGATAAATTTCTTTGGTTCCATGTGTATGTTCACTTGCTATAAAGTGAGTGGTTTTTCATCAAAGGTCCTATGTCTTAAACTTGTGTCTTAAACCCTAGACTTGTCGATTTAAACATCTAAGCTAGCTAGCCAAAATGGTTAACTATAAATTCTTATTTTATCCTCTTTCCTGGAAATCATAAAATGTTGCATGAATTCCTTCATTAATTAATCATAGCAAGCATAAAATTTTTGTTTGTTTGTTTTAAGTTTATCCTCTTTCCTGGAAATCATAAAATCTTGCATAAATTCCTTCATTAATGAATCATAGCGAGCATAAAATGTTTTTTTTACCCACTGACACGTGTAACAACCTCTAATATCAACTCATCACCAAAAACTTCACAATCTTGTTTCTTTCCAATATCCAACTTAATACATACATCGTGATCACATAAGGTATACTATTAAATTTGTGTGATAAACCCCTTAGATTTAACAATTTATGTTGATCTATGCTAGCCCTTATTTCATGGAAAGAAAATCCAAGACTTGGACAACTAGTGATTGATATGATACCGTCATGACATGATTGTGTTAGGTAGAGATATGAATGGAAGATCATTAACCAAATTCAAACTAGCTCATTTTCCTATCAATAGGCTTTTTTAACAATAATATTTAATTAAGTAAATCATTTTATTTCCATGTGTAAGAGCACATACCTGTAGTAGATGTTTCTATTTGATCCAAAAACGAAGGAATTACTGATAAATCGCAAGTTAGTTTAATGTACCTTTTGCATCAGATCGTTAAGAATGCGAAATACATAAACTTGTTATCTTGTTTGTGGAATATCAAATGTGACTTTTA
>JZKD02S2056408.1:504568-515697 GCA_000966675.3 Picea glauca | reverse complement strand
GTAATAGAATGCCCCCTAAAGTGTGAGATCAGATGAGAGAATGATGGCTGAAGCACTTTAAAAATATTTAAAGCAAGGGTGTGGACTCGGAGAACCTGGTAGAAGCTGCAAACAACCATCAAACAAATGTTATGACATGTTTCAAACCCAAGGCAGGCATACATATGCTTGAGTGATAAAGAATTTTTAGGTATGGCCGCCATAAAATACACTGTGGATCCATAATTAATTTGATAAAAGGTATAGCCACTGAAGATTAAATGTGGATCTATACTCCTATGACCTGCACTAATCGTAGCCACGAATAATACACAATGGATCTACGATATGACAAGACATAGCCACGAACAATACAAAGTGGATCTATGTTATAGTATATGTGTCATAGTTCAAAAGAACTCCTTCGCAACCTGGGCAAAGTATATATAAGAGTGATAACTCAACCCAGGGTCTTATTACCAATCTCGATGTAGTACAAAACTAACCATGTGAATAGATGTCCTAATGTCAAACATGGTAGAAACCACTTGATTACCAATCAATGATGTAAACCGTTAACAAGCGCGAGGGAAATCACCATTGATGTCAATGATTCCCAAGGTACTCTAGTACATTCCAACGAATGTGAATGGATGAGTTGAAGTCGAACATCCGTGGAATCATCCAATCAGAGTTTAATGATGTAAACCCACTATCGGATGTGAGGAAGCCTGCCATTGAGGCATGCAAGTCCCAACGTACTAACTGGTTTCTAATTCTAGCTCCTGTATAATGTGTTGAAGTCGACAAGAACATAATCATCAAGGGAGGGCCTTGATGTATCCCCCATCAATGACACGAAATGGTCATAGAGATGTAATTGGTAGATCAAATGAACATGGACTGACATGGGTATTGAAACAAGATATTTGTGATGGCTGACTCTTAAAGCAAGTACTTCCCTTAAACACCGAGGCATAACAACAGAAACTTGACATGGACCAAAACTTGATAATGCAATGGATGTTGTGACTTTACATTGGGTGACCCAAAGGAGTGAGGAAATGCAAAGGATTGGTTCAGCGCAAAGGTTCAACAGATTAAAATGCATGCAAAGAAAAAATGTTGTGTTCAAGGGCGACTTTAAGGGTTACTAGTAATGTTCTCAAAAACTGTTTTGCTTGCTTCCTTCAATTTTTCCCCCATCCAGATAGATGAGTACCTCTTCTTAATTTAACGAGCTCGAGGAGGGTAACACATGCTTGATATAACTCACCTTTGGTAAGTCCATCTTCCTTTTTTTAACGAACTGGAATAAGTAAGGGTTTGGTCCCATATGGGCCCTTCAATATATGATTGTTTAATGAGTCCAAAGAAGGTAAACTCGGTGGTTTTTCATATTTAGAGAGTCTGAAAACAACTTAAAGACGACTCCAATGTTGTCCTTTTTCGTAATATTAATATCGCAAGGCTGAAAAAGAGATAAATTATCACTCGAAAGAATCCCTTTCAAACCTTTTAACGAGTGGGAAAGGAAGCAAGATCACTCGACAATATTTTCATGTTTAGAGAGTCTAAAAAGATCTTAAAGACAACTCTAGGGGGTTCCTTTTTCATATATCCATGCGAGCCCGAAAAAGATATAAAAGGTTATTCGGTTACATTCTCATGTTTTTATGAGAACGATAAAGAGCAAAGACTAAGCTCGGTATGCCCCCAACTTGAAAATCTAGTGGCTTAACTCTAGAATGATCATCAAAGGTTGGAGACATGCCCCCCCAAGCTTCAATTCATTCACTGACTTTGAGGTTGTTGCCAATTTTTGTATTAGATGGAGAAAAAGGATACAGGTGGATGAAATGAAGGTTCAAAAATGAGAGCTAATGAAAGACTCGACTCTACATCTACGAGGTCTGGCTAAGGACTCAACCTGACAGGAGAGGTGACCGTTTAATTTTATAATGAGCTTGACACGGGAAAAGAACTATGCTCAAGGCTTCGGGTTCAATCCCCAGAGTTCTGTTTCATTTTTTAATGAGATTTCTACAGAGAGGAAAACTATGCTCGTGACCTTTGTTTCATTTTTTAACGAGCTTGTCACAAAGAAGTGAAACTATGCTCATGGCCTCTATTTCATTTTTTAACGAGCTTGCTACAGAGAGGAGAAACTATGCTCGTGTTTCATTTTTTAATGAGCTTGCTACAGAGAGGAGAAACTATGCTCATGAACTCTTCTTGATCAAGGCTTCCAAGAGGATAATGCTTTGGAAGGACACCATGTCAAGGGACAAAACTTGGTCATGGCTTCCAAGAGATCTTCACTGGATGGAAGAAGAATGGTCTGGAAGGAGCACATGTTGAGGGCCGCGTCAAGGGTAAGGAGATTAGGCTCCAATATCCCTACCGAAGAGATCACCATGTCAACTACCGAATCTAATTCATCGGAAGTTGAAGTCATGGGAGACAATGCCACATAATTGGCCTGTGGCAGGGGTGAGACCGAATGCATATAAGACCTATTTAGGGAGGTCATTGGATTGATGGTCAAGTCAAGGCCAACAAATGAAAGTTGATCAATAGTCACCATTCTTCCATCGTGCGGGAAATATATCACATGAAAAATAGTGGATACAATAGCTTTCATGGCATAGACATAATCTCGCCTAAGGAGTAAATCAAAATCCAAGGGGTCCTAGACTACCATAACATCAATAAACATTGTTTTTCCTCCCAAAGTTACAGGAAACTGAGGAAGGATCCCTAAAGGGTGACTAGTTCTTCTGTTAAAAGCGAACAGAGTCTGGGTAACTGACACAAGCTTAGGATAACCCAAATCTTTCCAAGCAATAGAGGACAAAATACTAATGGACAAACCTTCATCTATCAGTGTATGAGGAACATCCTGACCACAAACTTTTACTGTAATCTTGAAAGGCATGTGAGAGGCAATACAAGGTCTAGTTAGCACACCCCAATCAAAAAGGATGGCCTCATTACTTGGAAGGGTTTTCGCAGGAGAACGAAGAATGCCCACTGGCACAGTAGATCCTGTTTCAACGAGAAAAACATGGGAAAAATCGGGTTTACTCTCTAGCAAGAGAGTAGTTTCGATCGATTATGGGTTCAAATCGACCACCTTGGCACTCTTCAAAGGAAGAGTGGGATTGACCGATGATTTAACCAGAGCAACCACGTTGTCACTCATCAGAGGAAGAGTGGGATTGACCGATGATGTAATCAGAGAACCCACTTTAGCACTCATCAGAGGAGGAGTGGGATTGACTGATGAAGTCACCGGAGCAACCACTTTGGCACTCGTCAGAGGAGGAGTATGATCGATCGATGGTGGAATCGGGTCGACCACTTTGACACTCTTTAAATGAAGGGTGGGACTAACCAATGACGGGACTGGATCAGTCACTTGGGTTTCACTTTCCATATGAAAAGTGGGGCTGATTGATAACATGCAAGGGAATTTGATAGTTGTCTTCTTCTTACCAACATTACTAGTTGACAGGGTATCAACAACATGACCAAAAGAGCCCTATGATGTGGAATACCACATTGCTAAGACCTTGGGAATACCAAGGAAATCCCTTAGAAAGTGGTCACCCTTACAAAGACTGCAAGGGAATTTGGGTTTCAGATTCTTCGTTTTAACCTTATCTACCTTATCAACACTCCGAGTACTATTAACAATAGCTGGTTGCTTGGATCCAACATCGGATGTAGTTGGAGGCTTGGTCCCTTTCTGGTTCTTCTTCTTCTTCTCTTTTTGTTTCTTCTTCTTCTTATCAATCTAGCTACTCTCTTTAGAGCTTTCACTAGGCGAAGAAGGAGAAAAGGAACGAGACCTGACGGGCGAAGAAGGAGAAAGGTCGACATGAGGTTGATGTGTGGGTGGTGTGCTTACATCTGAAGCACCTGCATTCGAGATGACTGGAGTGGAAAAAAACCACACTGGTAACCCAATTGTGAGACCTAGAAGGCTCAAAGTAGCGATGTAAGGACAACTAGCATTTCCGTAAGAAGGAAAAACAAAGGGTTCTCCCAGAGCAGGAGTTTCTCCATTGGTAGTTTCGAGAACTGGCACCACAAAAATAAAGATTAAACCTAGATTATTCTAGGGAGAACAAACAACACACACTAAAAATCTAGTAAGTAAGCAAGCAAACAAAACCTTCTCACAATGAGCACACTAGTTAGTGATGAAATCCAACATCGTGGAAACAAAGTAAGAATGGGCTGATATAGAGCGGGTGGAAAAGTTACATTGACAACCTGCTTAATGGACTTACACCTTGGTGCAAGCTCCCACACATAATCATGGGTATACCCTCCAAGGAGCCCGAGTGAGTCTGGCCAACACCGATTCCATGTACCGTGAAGACTTTCCCCTCCATAGTCACCTTGGGTAAAGACCCTAAAGAGATAGGCCACTAAGGTTACCAACTACAATAGTGATTCCTGGGGAAACAATCGATAGTCCAATCCACGCGCAAGGGCAAGGTATCTAGCCTGAAATCAACTTGAAAGGCTTCCACTCAACATTGTGAGTATACCTTCAAGAGACCCCCATAATACATGCAATATCTACACCAAGACCAACAAAGCAGGGTGAGTAACTCTGCCAGTCTTAATGCAACCTCGTGATTGACCCTTGTGTGAGAAGGGCTTCCTAGGACAAAATGCAACAATTGTATTTCACCACTCCATAACACAAGATCCTATGTTTGTTTGCAGCTTTGGAAAGTTATATTTCACACCTATTCCAAAGCCCTACAACTAATCTAATGTAGGTTTTCTACCAGAAAATGTAAAAATGTCTAATCAATTTTAGTTTAGCACTTGATTTTTAAGGTTGTCGTTACTCAAAAGGAAAGTGGCGTGGACAATATAGTGTTTTGACCGACTCGAAAGTTATGCAAAGAGATGAAGATGCAATATTTTCATTTCGATGAAATATATGCTATGAGAAGGAGAAAACATTCATCATTCTAGATGCACAATGTCCCAAAATCTCAAAAAACATGCAATTCCGCTACTTCAAATGCAAGCTAGTTTCACGACCCAAAAGCAAGAATGCATTCAAAACAATGAGAACTGAAAGAAAAAAAGTAGAAGCTTGTTATAACAAGAACTCAATCAAGGATCCTAAAACCAACAAGCATCCAAGGAGTGCAATTAAATGTAGAGAAGAATCTAAGAAATGATAGGGAGAAAGAGAAAACACTCAAAACTGTCTCAACAAAAACACAGCTAGAAAAGGCAATTTTACGTTTCTAAAAGAGGATTCAAGCTATAATAAAGACCAAATAGAGTGAAAAGCATAAAAAATCATCAAGAACCAATCCAAACCACTCCACAAACTAACCACAAAGAATGGGTAAAGAATTCCACAAAACAAGCTAAAAAAGTCTGAGTAAAAGAAGGCAATTTCACTCAAAAAAGACACTAGCGCTCCCCTAGAAGGGTGCACAAAGTGATGCAATGCCCCCTAAAACATTGTAGGGGAGTTCTAGTGCTCTGGTATGGCCTACAGGGGGGCGTTGATGCTCCCATAAACTCAGAAAAATTCCCAAAAATGCACAAAAAACTCAGCCAGAATGCTTTAAAATTGAGGAATTTTCTAGTGAAGGTGGGAGAAGGTTGTTGGATGATGAAAAAACAGAAATTGCTTGGGAGAAATATCTCAAAGATCAAATGGAATGGTGAAAAATATCTCTGAATATCCTTACCAAAAAATTTCACTCAGTCCGATAAATGAGAAGAAAACGACAAATTGACTCTAAATCGTCAAAGACAAAGAGTTATTCAAAGTAAGGAAGAAAAAGATGTCACAAACCCAAACAAAGAATCATGAATTCTTAGAAACCAAGGTGTTGGAGACCCAAACAAGGATACACTGAGGTGATGAGAACCCTGAGCAAATGCAAACAAGAAAAAATGGATTCAGAGAATTAGCGCTCCCTGCCAAGCCTTCACAGAGTGTTGGAACGCTCTGGTGACCCTTACACCGGAGTGCGTCACCAATTTATGTTACAAGTGAATCCTCCTGTGGACAAGTGGATTCCCTCTTGGTCTCTAGAATCCTAAGGCCAAGACAGAAAATTGCTTAACATGGACACTGACATCCCTTTTAGATCTAATTAAGCTAATATACGAAGAGGAAGAAGAACGATATGTACCTTGTTAACGACGTTTGTTCTCACAAAGTCCAAGCTGAGCTCCAATCCTGAGCTCCTCGATAGGTCTTGTAAAATAAACAAATATACAAAGAGCTTCCTATTCTATTGAGATTAGCTCAAATAAAGATCTATCTACTGAAGACAAATTCATGTGGAACAAACATAAATTTGAAAGAAACAGACCAAGCATTGATTATTAATGAGAACAAGTAAAAGGTGCTTACAATCCTTTGATGGAGGTGCAACAGCCTCTTCCAGCTCTCCTTGTCCAACCCCTTTGCTCAAGTAATCTACATTGATTATGCTCCAATGGCATCTCACTTATGGAATCATAAGTTTGGTGTAATTCACAATCTCCATCCCCTTCTCTTCCATGGAAAGCCCTCATTATATAGGATTTGGAGGCTTAACCACCATGGAAAGGATCTCTCATCAGATCCACTAAGAAATGGATCTCTAAGATATTTAGGGAGAAAATATCTCTTAAGGATTTTGGGGAGGAAATATCTCTCAAGGATTTTAAGGAGGAAATATTTCAACCATCCATGAGATCCTCCACCTTCTCTAAAAAATAGGAAACCGAATGTGAGGTGGATTCTCACACTTAATTAATTTTGTTTTCATGAATATTAATAATAATTCATGTGCACTTGGTTCTCACACTTAATCAATTTATTTTCCATGAATATTAATAATAATTCATGTGTATGGCATTTTGGCTTTCATGTAATATATCCCTCCTTCATATTGACTAGGGATTGTGACATAGGTTATTCCATGGTGTCAAGGTGTATGAAACACTTATATGACACTTTACGACACTTAGGGCAAGGTACCTAGGTGTGCAAATTTCATGTGTAACAATAATGGATTGAATGAAGGTTCATTCTATTAGGTTGGTGCTTGTTTACAAGCTGGGTCTTGTATGAGGATTGGATTCCTCACATCTCAGTTGGATCCAAGATCAACAAGCTAGGATTTGTTATGAGGGTTGGATTCTTCATTTCTCAGTTGGATCTGATAACTACAACATGGGTCTTGTAACACAGAGTTGGGTCTCTCATAATTGCTTGAAGTTGAAGATGAAATTCAAACATTGATCTTATGTATTCGTTCAAGTTAAATAAATAAATAAAGTATTTATTCTTTTATATATCTTGAATGAAAAAATGAAATAAATATTTGTTGTTCAGTTAATTTGTGAAAAGTGGAAAATTGTCCAAAGGTTTTGACACTTTTTCACCCCCCCCCCCCTCTTAGTGTCAAGTATCCATTTCAACAATTGGTATCAAAGCAAGGTTCCTTCAGTGCAGTTTAAACACTGAAGGTAGATTCATAAGAAATGGGTGGAAAAATTGATATCTCCACAAATGAAGCTCCCTTATTTTATGGGACATATTATTTATCATGGAGGGAAAAAATGAAAAGATATTTGAAGTCAAGAGGATCTGGAGTTTGGGATTCAGTAGTAAGTAATCCTTGACATTAAATACTTCAAAGAGAAAAACCAAAACTGCAAAGGAGGCAAGGAGAAACAATGCAGTAACCTTAAAATGAATCTAGGATGGATTGTCAGACCAAGTCAAAGAAAAGATGAGGCACTACAAATCTGCTAAAGAAGTATGGCTCCAACTAGAAAATTGTTATCAGAATGAAACACAAGAAGAAGAGAAATCCTATCAAAGTAAGGAACAAGACTCACATAAAGAGGATTCCTATCAGAATAAGGAAAAAGACTCTAATGAAGAGGATTCCTATCAAAATAAAGAATAAAACTAATAAGAAGAGAATTCTTATCAAGATAAGGAAGAAGAAAAGAAAAGAAAAATTGTAATCAAATTGAAGAACATAATACAGAGAAATACATTTCTAATCAAAATGAAATGTAGGATTTGATGCAAACCCCAGTTAACAATGAGGAAGACAACTTCATCAAGGAATTGAGACATACCTCAGTAATCACTAAAGAAAAATTGCATAATCCTAAGACTGATGTTACAGTTGCAATAGAAGAATGTTATGTTAACATTTATCCCATGGAATAAGTAGAAGAAGAACTATCAAAGGCCAAACAGAAAGTTGATTGGAGTCTCTATGAATACCACTATGACCATAATTATTCAGACTATAGTTTTCTTCATGACTACACTAAATAATTTCTTGAAAAGAGTCAAAAGAATATCTTGGAAATAAAGGAAATGCTCAAAGACAATGAAAAAATCATATCTGAGAAAAATATTCAACTAGAAGAAAAAGAAGAGGAGATTGAGAAATTGAAGAATGAAATCAGTCAAGAAAAAAAAAAAAAAAAGGAAGATTATGAACTTAGTAGAAACCTTGCAGATCTAAAAGAACTAAGAGAAAGTAATGTCAATTTGAAAACAAAATTTATTGTTGGCCCTCAACCAAGTTTTGGGAGAACCTTGGTCGTGTTGACCATTTTTGGGACTTCGACAGGCTGGTCAAAGATGGAGCACCCAGGCGAAGTGGAGATCACGGGATCTCACCCTTTTTGCGGGCTTTTTTGGTTTTCAGGTTTATGTAATGGGTATGGGATGTCGGCCCATGGGTTCACCCATGTTTAGGCCCCTTTTGTAATGTGTAAATAAGTAGCTAGGCAATGTAAGGAGAGGTCGATGGCTAAGAGCTAGAGTGGTATTTGGCTTAGTGCTAATGATAGCTATGTGCAAGAAGATGTGTTAAGGATTGCATAGCTAAGTGCAAGCATCTTGTAAGTGCTTTGTGCATAGGTTGTGTTAAGTCTCTATGCTTTTACCTAAATCAGGGAAGGAGGATCTGGCGAGGTGCGCACAGATCTCCTATCCTATGCAAAGTTGGTTTTGTGGCTTGGTGTCTGTAAGGAGATCGAAGAGACTAATAAAGAAGAAGAAAAGTTCGTGAACATAGCCGCACACTGGGGTGAACCATGTATATCCTGTGTCGATGTGCTTTGTGCTATGTTGTTCATGTTGTTTATGCATTTGCTTGATTGGTGTAATGATTTTGATGCATGATAGGTAGATCCATTGATGCTTAGTGCTTGGTATATGAATGAATGTTATATCTTCTCTGATGTTATGTGATAACTGATTAGATGTGCTTATATATTGATTAATACTATGTTGTTCTGTAATAAGGGTTTAACCTACGATGTGAATAAGGGTTAAAGACTAATGAATGTTACTGGATAAGTGTTATGTTAATCATTGTGATCACATATCTATATCCTAGCTAGGTTGTAGACACCTGAGTCTTGCAACCCCCCCTGCCTCTACCTCGGGTGAGACTTCATCTTCTTTGCAGGTGTTTCCGAAAGGGTCGGTATTTAGGGTTTTATTGGTGCGTTGTTGAAGCGTTGAACCCTGGGTTTTCCCCTGTGCCAACAAATGGTTCTGTTGCCGGGACATGAAACTGTGATTGCTAGGAACTGAAGAAAAGAGAAAGATATGTGCATAGATATGTTGTTGTAGTGCACAGTATTCTACTTGACTTGTGAAGCTCTGTGCTAAGAAGAGAATCCTGATCTGAAGAAAAGAGGTAAGATCTTAAAGCTTTGTGCTCTGGTAAAGATAAGATAAGTGGAAATTTTTTTTTTCTTCAAAAGTATGAATCTAGGTATGTTTGACAGATTTTTTCCTAGTCTGAAAACTAGGGCATAGCTAGAAGAAAGAAGATTTGATCTATATAAATTTGATAGAATTAGTGAAATATATGTTATTCCTATGCATAGAAAGAATTTTTGGACTAACAAGTGGATGCAGGATCCTAGAAAGAATTTTTTGCAGGTCCATCACTGTGATCCCAGTGCATAGTACATAAAAGGTTGGGGATCGTTTAAGAGAAAGAGAGGATTGACACTATGTTATATTTACAGAAGACCGGGACATCTTGCTAAGGAATTCCTTGGTGTAGGTCCTACTTGTCTTTGTTGTAAATTTGTTGATCATCAGGTTTTGGATTGCCCTTGAATGATTGCTAAAGTTAAGGAGATGAACATGAAACAAGAAAACTGTGAAGAAGGTCAAGAGACTAAGAATATAATAAAGCATCGGAAAGAATCAGAGACTGTATTATTGCAGATGAAAGAAACCCTGAATGATCATAGAGACATCAGTTTACCAGAGATCTTAAAAGATAAGAAGTGCATAGAAACAAGGATAGGAAACTTCGACATACTCTGTGTTCTGGATAAGGAAAAACAGGTGAATATCATGCCAGAAAGCACTTGGGAAATTTTGGGAAAGCCTGCTATGATTCCTTCATTAGGAGGGATAGGATTGTTTAAAGGAAAGAAGATAACCCTATGTGGAAGACTTACTCATGTACCTATGATAGCCCATGGAGCATCGACTGAAGAATAATTTAAGGTCATTAAGTTTGTTGAGAACAACGCTCCTTTTTCACTTTTGCTAGGAATGACCTGGATTGAGAAAGACCAGATCTGAAGGAAAGAAGAGGAAGAAGGTACAGAACAGAAAAATAAAGAATTAAGGGACTCCATGGCTAGGAAAATAGTGAGACTAATACAAGAACAGGAGGACAAGTAGAAGCAGCAGAAGGATGTCAAATTTGAAAGAACACAAGAAGGCTTAAAGAATCTATCCATGTAGGAGAGAATAGCACCTACTCTAGAAGTAATAAGAGAAGAGGTATTACTCACGAACCCTTTGAAAGATTCTCAGTAGTGTGAAGTTACTACACTAAGGGAATATAAGAATGTGAATGGGAAGAGGAATCTAGAAACTCAACTCACATGAAATAAGGCTAGAAAGATCAGTAAGAAAAAAGAAAAGTTAGAAAAATTGCAGGAAGTTCAAGAAAAGACTTCGCAGAAAGAAGGTGTGGTATACCTAGGGAGGTACCCAATGGGAATGTAGTTATGTGTTATTAGTGGAAGTCATTTAATATATGAGAATGTGGTCATTCAATGTAAGGTGGACTAGGTCCACTATACTAATAAAG
>JZKD02S2056408.1:480376-490929 GCA_000966675.3 Picea glauca | reverse complement strand
ACATGATTGGTACATACTTGGTACATGGTTGGATGCACTTGTTTATGGTACAGGTTGATTACAGGTTGTTTGGTACAAGTTGGTGCATGGTTGATGCACTTGTTTATGGTACAGGCTGATTACAGGTTAAGGTACAGGTTGATGCATGGTTGATGCATGGTACAGATTTATTGGTAAAGTTTTACAGTGGTATATATCAAAGTGATAGTGTGACAGTGGTTTCATCATTCTATTTCTACTTCAGGGTGGCGGGACGGGGCAAGGACAGTTGGTTTTAGCCACCTTCTGGTTGTAGCTGGAGAATATAGGGGGTTGTAGCCTCCTTCTGGTTGTAGCCAGAGAATTGGGGATTTGGAGCTTCCCTCAGGTTGTAGTATGAGAAACTAGGGGGTTGGAGCCTCCTTCTAGTTACAGCTGGAAAACAAAGGAAGTTGGTGCTTCCAATGAATGTGATTCTTCAAGACATATAAGAAAAAGCATTATGTGGTTTTCTCCCAATTTGAGTTTCCACGTAAAACACTGGTGTACTATGTATGCGTGTGATTGTTTATTTCTTACTTCTCATTATTGGATAATAATTCTACATTGATATAACATTTTAAGAAAAACGATTATTATTACACTATTACTGATTCACCCCCCCTCTCAGTAATCCAACAGGAGATGTAGAACTCTCTGACCACGACCTCATCAGAATTTCAATGGTCACTAGGAATGAATATGATGGACCAAGAAGCGCTAAGAAAAAGAAGAAAAAGGAATAATATTAGGAGATAAACAATGCATCAAAGGAAACTGCATCTGACTCACCGGGAGGAGGAGACAACGAAGTAAACCAAGATGATAAAAGGGAAGAAGACAAGAAAGAAAAGGGAAAAGTAACACCACCAAAGGGTCCCATAACAGAAGCCAAGACATCAAAGAAAAGGAAGGTTTCTCCAAAGAAACCCTCGGCATGGAAGAAGTCATGAGCCAATAAGCCTCAGTCGTAGAATGTGATCGTAGTGGATGATATTGACCTCATCATTGCAGCTATAGCAGATGCTTCAGAGGATATCTTGCAGTGAAACGAAGAAAATCAAGAGACAATATACCAAAATCGAGGCAGAGTTGAAGGGTGTACAACAAGCTCTCTATTCGAGTCGCAAAGTGTCTACTACGTCGTCATCATCAAAAGGTATAGAATTGGGGGACGAGCCAACCCAATTGCAAAAGATAGCAGATGCGACAGAGGCTCGCCTTCATTGATTACAGGAAGAAAAAGAACAAGCCACAGAGGCCTTGAAGCAAGCACAAGAGGAATCCCTAGAGCAACTTTAGGTTGCGCAGCAAGATAATGATGACATTAGTGCAAAGTTTGAAGAAGACATAGAGCAGATACAGAGAGAAAAAGACCAGTTGCTTGCGAAGAAGATGGGGGTTAGAGAGGCGGTGACTAGAGAATTTTTCTCTGTGTTGGGCTTGGCCCAGATGGAAGAAGAAATGACTGAGAGCCAAGTGGGGAAGCTTGTTGAAGCCATTCAACAGCTTCAAGCAAGAGTATCAGAGCTAGAACTTCAAGAAGTGCCTCGCACTCTGCAGGAAGTGCGATATCAGAGAGAAGAAACTTTCAGGAGTGCAGTTGAAAGAATCAAGGCATTGGCTTCAAAATGAAAGCAATTAAGTAACCGAAGCACGCAGACCTATGAGCACCTTGCAGAAGACCCGGAGCCGAGGATATTGGAGGCACAGATCTAGGAGGAAAAGAAACAAGCATTGACGGTGCAAGCACAACTGAAATAACTCACGGTTGTTGAGAAGATGAAGAGATCACAAGAGCAGCACGCAGTTCAGCAGTAGGTCATTGCTATCCAGAGTAGAGTGATGGAGGTGACACAACAACTCTAGCCAGTGCAGGATGAAGCCTACACCCTCTTCGAAGAGGTCGTGGGACAAGGATCACAATTGGAACAGGTGATCACAACAGTGGAACAGCGCCTGGAAGGGCTTGTCACTGAGAAAGTCATTTAGGAGTTCACCGAGCTGGAGGTTCTGGCAAAGAAGCAAGTTGAGGCAGCTTGAGCTAAGCTCGAGGCCTTCAAAGCAGTATTGCCCAGATCATAGTGACTCGGGACGAGTCACAGGTGAGTGTTGGGGCCCTGTTGGCCCTCGACCAAGTTTTGAGAGAACCTTGGTCATGTTTGACCATTTTTGGGACTTCAACAGGCTGGTCAAAGACGAAGCGCCTAGGTGAAGTGGAGATCACAAGATATCACCACTTTTTTAGGCTTTTTGGGTTTTAAGGTTTATGTAACAGGTATGGGATATCGGCCCATGGGTTCACCCATGTTTAGGCCTCTTTTGTAATGTATAAATAAGTAGCTAGGCGATGTAAGGAGAGGTTGATGGCTAAGTGTTAGGGCGGTATTTGGCTTAGTGCTAATGATAGTTATGTGCGAGAAGATGTGTTAAGGCTTGCAGATCTAAGTGCAAGCGTCTTGTAAGTGCTTTGTGCACAGATTGTGTAAAGGCTCTGTGCTTTGACCTAACTCGGGGAAGGAGGATCTGGCAAGCTGTGCGCAGATCTCCTATCCTACATGGAGCTGGTTTTATGGCTTGATGCCTGTAAGGAGATTGAAGAGACTAATAAATAAGAAGAAGAGTTGGTGGACGTAGCCCCACACTGGGGCGAACCATGTATATAATGTGTCGATGTGCTTTGTGCTATGTTGTTCATGTTGTTTATGCATTTCCTTGCTAAGTGTAATGATCTTGATGCATGATAGGTAGATCCATTGATGCTTAGTCCTTGGTATATGAATGAATGTTAGATCTGCGTTGATGTTATGTGCTAACTGATTAGATGTGCTTAGATATTGATTACTATTGCGTTGTTATGTAATAAGGGTTTAACCTGTGATGTGAATAAGGGTTAAATACTAATGAATGTTACTATCTAAATGATTTGTTAAGCATTGTGATCACAGATCTCTATCCTAGATAGGTTGTAGAAACCTGATTCCTGCAACCCCCCTGCCTCTACCTCGGGTGAAACTTCATCTGCTCTGCAGGTGTTACTGAAAGGGCCAATAGTTAGGGTTTTGTTGGTGCGTTGTTGAAGCATTGAACCCTGGGTCTGCCCCTGTGCCAACAGTTACTCATCTAACAGAAGAGATGGAATAATTAAAGACACATGACAATAAAAGAAAAGAAACACTAAAAGAATCAAAATAATTAGTTAACAGTCTAAACACTCAACTTGAGGAAATTAAAAAAAGTGAAGAAGACCTAAAGATCTAGTTAACAAGGAAAGAAAATTCTTACCACATGTTGGAATTGGAAATCATCAATTTCAAAAGGATAAATGAAAGTACTAATGCATATCTAATGACTCAAATTGAAGAATCTAAGAAAAAGGAAGAAGCTCAGAAGATCCAAATAACTAAAAAGGAAGAATCATGCCAAATTTTTGAATTAGAAGCCATCAACCTCAAAAGTATTCAACTAGAATATGAGGAAGAAATCAAAAAAATGAAAACTAAAGTTTTTGATCTAATAAAAGATATGGAAGAATTGAAGACATATGACAAAACTATTAAATGCAAAGAAGTCTTGGATGAGACAGAAGAAATAGTCAATCTCAAAAAGATGAATCAAAAGACAAATAATATTGTCAATTTCCAGAATAGCTCAACTATCCTAGATAATATTTGGAAGAGTCAAAGATCAGATGTTGACAAAATTGGTCTTGGATACAATAAGAAAGAAAATCAGATGATAGACCTCTCAAGCCAAAATAAAATCAACAATGGAAACAAATTCAATTGTTATTGTTTTTCTTGTCATTGTTTTGGCCATAAAGCAATGGATTGCAAGAAACTAGAGGAAGGATATACAAGAAAATCCAAAAACCCAATTAGATGTTGGAGATGTAATTTTGTTGGGCGCACAACAAATTTTTTTCATACAATGAAATGTTACAACTGTGATAGGTTTGGGCACAAATCCCTATATTGCAAGAATACAAAAAGTCAATATTTGAATAAGTCATTCAAGTCAGTGACAAAACCTAATAAAAGTTGGAAGAAGAAAGGAGATGACAAATCTCCAAAAACACAATTAGAAAGAGAAGAACCAAAAAGCAGAACATCTCATAGAAATATATGGAGAAGAAAATCTTAAGGAGAAAGCAAGAAAGATGCTATT
This sequence comes from Picea glauca, assembly GCA_000966675.3. Lineage (NCBI taxonomy): Eukaryota > Viridiplantae > Streptophyta > Pinopsida > Pinales > Pinaceae > Picea > Picea glauca. Next base: position 486,744 of record JZKD02S2056408.1, on the reverse strand, counting down.
ACACCTGAAAATGAAGAAATTAATAATAAGAAAATGATGGGTGAAGGTCCTAATAAAGAATGTGAAATTCAATATGAAAGAAATCAAGCTCAAGAAAAGGAAGTACCTATAAAGGAATATGGGGCAATATTAAATTCTGATGATATCATAAGTTGATACCAAAAGAAAGAAAATACAAAAATAAGCTTAAATTGGTTTCTACAAAATCAAAGGATTATACCAAAGAGTTTTTAAATTAACATATGGAAAATCTTGACTATCTATAGATTAGTGGTCAAAAGAAAAATCATTGGCAAGGTTAATTGTAGAATACAAGAAGAGGAAAAAATAAAAGTAGTAGAGAAGTTCAAGGAGTATCATTCATCAAAGATCAATTGATAACAAAATTGGTATTTAAATCAATTGATATAATTCCTCAATTAATGTTCCTGTGAAATATCAAAGAAGAATAAGAAGCAGATCAAAAAGATCAGTAAGATTCATACTCTTGTTCTATTTGACAAAGGAAAGACAATAAAAACTCAGGAGGAGTATTTTGGTTATTAAATAAAAAAGTGATCAGATTAAGTTTTGAAAGACTTGATCACTACAAATGGGTATCACTACAAAATTGGTATCAAGAAGACTACTTATTTGAACACAAAAATCCCAATCAACTAAGATAAGAAGTTAGTAAATTAACAGAGGAAGAGACCTTGTCAGAAAAAACTACCCTTTCATAAACAAAGGGGGAGATTAGTCAGAGGCAGAGAGAGCATATTGGCAGGGGGAGTTACCCAAATTCATATTTTGGTCAACAAAATGTAGACAAACAGAGGTTGATCATAAGGGGAGCAAGCCTTTGCCATTGATGTCAAAGGGGGAGAGTAACTTCATAGAGAAAAACATCATCACAGGGGGAGTTTGAGTATGAAGTTAGTGTGTTTCCCTCAATGACAAAGAGGGAGATTGTTGGATATATTGTCTTTAATATGTTGTCATTGATGTCAACAGTCGATGTCTGATTGTGATGTGATGATAAGTTGTTATGACAAGTTATCATTAATCAATTTCCATTGATGTCAACAGTATAAAAGTTAGCAGAGAATGAAAATGTCAAACAATATGCAGAGATTCAAGCTCATAGGCAAGGACATTAATCAAATCTCAGAAGAAAGAGTGTACTGTAGAAATGTCGTAGGGATCGAAATCCCCACATGAAAACTCTAAAGGATTCAAGAAAGAATCATGTTCATTGAGATAGTTTTAAAGAGTAGTCGCGCAGAAGACATAACACGTGGTGCAGAGGAATTCACTGTAAATATCATGAGAGGTAGCATGCAAAGAATCTTGTCTGTTGATATAGATATCAGACAAATTAGGAACCGTCAGATCGAGGGGAAGTCTTAGTTTGGAATAATTATATCTCGATCGTCATATCTGTCAAATTACAAGAGAAGGATCGTTGAAGGACTGGTCAATGATCATATCAAGTCGTGATCATTGGATACGCAAGCGCTAGATCAAGGGCATGGATTGATTGTCGAGCATGAAGGGAAAATTAAAAAACGCGTTATTTCCACTACCGCAATTTTTCGAGACCGTCAGATCTCATCGATTCAAAGATCGATGACTATGGTTGATCCACCAACAATCACACAACTTCAAATTGCGGAGTTTGGGCGATGGGATAAAACACATGCAAGTTAGGGTTCCGTAATTCACACCGATCGTCGATGGTCACCTGCCAATAGATCTATAGTTGACATCAATTCCACTACCAAACGAGCAGTTTCCATTGTGGAACTCGACAATAGTTTTAAATGTCGTGCTAGTTGGGACCCTACAATCATCCCTGATCGTTGATCTGCTCCAGGAGCATTCTTGACCGTTGCATAAAGTGAGTGGAAGGACAAAGTAATCCATAAAGAAGGACCATCAGATCTGGAGAATACACGATGACCGTTGTATTAGGATCGTGGTCAACTGCGGAGAAAATTTGTTGAGAACATGTAAAAACACCCGAAGTGTCGAAAGTCAAAATTTCGAAGTCATGAAGTGAATACACATAGCACACATATCAGGAGATCCATGCCAGTAGACCATGTCAACAAGGACACGTGGCACAATTAGATGATGACAAGTGTCAAGATGAAATTGGCATTTCAGGTACGTGTAAGCCATGAATCTGAGTGACACATTGCATCCACTCAGTCAGTGCCACGTCAACAACTGACGTCAACAAGTTACGTCACTCCCGGAGTTTGTACTTTGGAAGTTTCACCACCAACAAATGTTCAAATTTTCAAAGTTTCGAATTCCGAAGTAAATAAAAACCGTTCATCTCAACTTTTGATTAAATCATAGCTGTTGGATTAAGCAGTGGAAGGATAGTGTAAGGATCAAAGCTAAACCGTTGATCTAATTCATGAGCGTTATCGACCATTGATCAAGTACAATGGAAGGATAGCGTAAGTAGAGGTGTTAACCGACAACAAGTGATCACCACCGCTTTATGACTTATTCAATAGGTAATCGCTTCAGAGGAATATTTACTCCGGAGTTTAGGAGCCACGAAGAGCCGAAGTTTTGAAGTGAACAAGAATTGTTCATCATGAAAATAATATATCGACCATTTGATCTACTTCGAAGAAATATTCTTCAGGAGATTTGAAAGATTATAGAGGCTGTAAGTCGTGAAGGACAAAGTCTTGAATTACTGAAAGTCATCCATCTCATTAGGAGATTATAACGTGATGGTTGATTTTGATAAGTGATCAAGCACTCACTTGCCCTGGCGCCTGGTCACCACCTACGGTCGTATGGAATAAAGAAACAAAAGAGCGAAAGAAGAGGCAGCACTAGGAACATTTCTTAAACAATAAGCCCATGGTTTTGCACATATGATCATATGTAAATTGTTTGAAGGAAGCACCTCATACAGATTTAATTCGACATAGAGTTAGCACTAGAACAATACAGAGAATCGATAAAATATCAAATATGATTTGTTTGTGAACTGAAAACACAACAGAAGCATGAGTATGATATAATGAGTCGATCCATGTATGTGATCAACTCATGAAGACAAAATAACTAACACACAGTCATGATTAAAAGAGAGTTAATTCATGAGCATTATGAATAAAGGATAAAAGGAAAATGAGAAAAGGAAAATGAGAAAAGCATCATCACAGGGGGAGTTTGAGTATGAAGTTAGTGTGTTTCCCTCAATGACAAAGAGGGAGATTGTTGGATATATTGTATTTAATATGTTGTCATTGATGTCAACGGTCGATGTCTGATTGTGATGTGATGATAAGTTGTTATGACAAGTTATCATTAATCAATTTCCATTGATGTCAACAGTATAACAGCTAGTAGAGAATGAAAATGTCAAACAATATGAAAATATTCAAGCTCATAAGAAAGGACATTAATCAAATCTCAAAAGGAAGAGTGTACTATAGAAATGTCGTCGAGATCGAAATCCCCACATGAAAACTCTAAAGGATTCAAGAAAGAATCATGTTCATTGAGATAGTTTTAAAGAGTAGTCACGTAGAAGACATAACACGTGGTGCAGAGGAATTCACTCTAAATATCAGGAGAGGTAGCATGCAAAGAATCTTGTCTGTTGATATAGATATCAGACAAATCAGGAACCGTCAGATCGAGGGGAAGTTATAGTTTGGAATAATTAAATCTCGATCGTCAGATCTGTCAAATTACAAGAGAAGGATCGTTGAAGGACTGGTCAATGATCATATCAAGTCGTGATTATTGGATATGAAAGCGCTAGATCAAGGGCATGGATTGATTGCGGAGCGCGAAGGGAAAATTAAAAAACACCTTATTTCCACTCCCACAATTTTTCGAGACCGTCAGATCTCATCAATTCAAAGATCGATGACTTTGGTTGATCCACCAACAATCACACAACTTCAAATTGCGGAGTTTGGGCGATGGGATAAACCACATGCAAGTTAGGGTTCTGTAATCCACACCAACCATTGATGGTCACCTGCCAATAGATCTATAGTTGACATTAGTTCCACTACCAAACGAGCAGTTTCCATTGCGGAACTCGATGATAGTTTTAAACGTTGTGCTAGTTGGGACCGTACAATCATCCTTGATCGTTTATCTGCTCCGGGAGCATTCTTAACCATTGGATAAAGTTGAGTGGAAGGATAGAGTAAGACATAAATAAGGACCATCGGATCTAGAGAATACATGATGACCATTGGATTAGGATCATGGTCAACTCCAGAGAAAATTTGTTGAGAACATGTAAAAACACCTGAAGTGTCGAAAGCCGAAATTTTGAAGTCACGAAGTGAATACACGTAGCACACACATTAGGAGATCCACGCCAGCAGACCATGTCAACAAGGACACATGGCACAATTAGATGATGACAAGTGTCAAGATGAAATTGGCATTTCAGGTACGTGTAAGCCACAAATCTGAGTGACACATTGCAGCCACTCAGTCAGTGCCACGTCAACAAGTGACATCAGCAAGTTACGTCACTCCTGGAGTTTGTACTTTGGAAGTTTCACCACCAGCAAATGTTTGAATTTTCGAAGTTTCAAATTCTGAAGTAAATAAGAACCGTTCATCTCAACTTTTGATTAAATCATAGCTGTTGGATTAAGCAGTGGAAGGATAGTGTAAGGATCAAATCTAAACCGTTGATCTAATTTAGGAGTGTTATCGACCGTTGATCAAGTATAGTGGAAGGATAGCGTAAGTAGAGATGTTAACCGACAACAAGTGATCACCACCGCTTTATGACTTATTCAATAGGTAATCTCTTTGGAGGAATATTTACTCCAGAGTTTAGGAGCCACGAAGAGATGAAGCTTTGAAGTGAACAAGAATTTTTCATCGTGAAAATAATATATTGACCATTTGATCTACTTCGAAGAAATATTCTTCGAGAGATTTGAAAGATTATAGAGGTTGTAAGTCGTGAAGGAAAAAGTCTTGAAGTACTGACAGTCGTCCATCTCATTAGGAGATTATCACGTGACTGTTGATTTTGATAAGTGATCAAGCACTCACTTGGTCTGGCGCCTGGTCACCATCTACGGTCGTATGGAATAAAGAAACAAAAGAGAGAAAGAAGAGGCAGCACTAGGAACATTGCTTAAACAATAAGCCCATGGTTTTGTGCATATGATCATATGTAAATTGTTTGAACGAAGCGCCTCATACAGATTTAATTCAACATAGAATTAGCACTAGAACAATACAGAGAATCGATAAAATATCAAATATGATCTGTTTGTGAACTGAGAACACAACAGAAGCATGAGTACGATATAATGAGTCGATCCATGTATGTGATCAACTCATGAAGACAAAAGAACTGACACACAGTCATGATTAAAAGAGAGTTAATTCATAAGCATTATGAATAAAGGATAAAAGGAAAATGATATTAATTAAAGATTAATATTATCATTTAAATGAAAAGGTACAATGGTTCAAATATCAAAAGACATAATGATTCAAATTCACACTAGTTGGAAGACTATATAAACAAGAAAGAATGGTGAAAAGAATGAGTAGTTGAATTTGTTGAAGTATATATATTTATATATAATGGATTCAATGAAGGTTCATTCTATCAGGTTGGTGCATGTTTACAAGTTAGGTATTGTATGAGGATTGGATTCCTCACATCTCAGTTGGATATGAGATCAACAAGGCGGGACTTGTTATGAGGGTTGGATTCCTCATTTCTCAATTGGATTTGAGAAATACAAGTTGGGTCTTGTAACAGAGAGTTGGGTCTCTCATAATTTCTTGAAGTTGAAGATGAAATTCAAAGATTGATATTATGTATTCACTCAAGTTAAATAAATAAATAAAGTATTTATTCTTTTATATATATTGATTGAGAAAATGAAATAAATATTTGTTGTTCAGTTAATTTGTGAAAAGTGGAAAATTGACCAAAGTTTTTGACATTGATTCACCCCCTCCTCTCAGTGTCAAGTATCCATTTCAACAGTCCCTACCACATACAATAATTTGAGCGAAATGCTACAAATTGATTATTAAAAAACATATTATTAATTGGAGTTCAAGAGAATATAGAGAATAGGAAAAAGATCCAAAGGAATTGTGACATGGTAAGTAATTTATTTGCATGGAAATTCCATCTCCCATCCATCAATCCGCACCCAAAAGGAGAATAAATGTTATAATTCCTTTAAACATTGATCGATCTATTATATAACACTAACACGATCTAGACATGGCCGCATTGATAATCTCAAAAAACAACATTGTTATGGATAGATTCTATACAACAATGAACTAACATATTATATATATATATATATATATATATATATATATATATATATATATAT
>JZKD02S2056408.1:422443-448582 GCA_000966675.3 Picea glauca | reverse complement strand
AAATTATTTCAATAATAAATTTAATGGAGAAATTAGAAGTGGGTTAACCCTAAAATAAGGAAAGTGGGCCAAGTGACCTAGAAGATGTTTTTAAGGAAGCTACTTGGAGAGTAAATAAGAGGCAAGGCTCTCTCATTTTAATAAAACTTGAGAATATTGAATAAATATAGGTGTCTGAGGTAACCAAGGATATCTAAGCTGAATTTCTGAGGGAAGGTGAAGAAAAGAAGGCTGAAATGCACGGAAGGATAAATTATTTTGATGGTGCTTTCTAAGGTATGTTATTTACAGGTCATCTCAGCATTTTCGCTATAAATTTTTTTATATAATGAGTCAGACCATTTAATTTCTATTACATTGATAAAACATATCCAAGTATCTATGGTAAAAAATTCATCTTGTGGGTCGTTGTATTTTGCGAGTTACACTCCGTGGAAAATAGGGTTTGTGGCTAGTCCTGAAACTAGTCAAAAACAAGTGTTTCGAGTAAAAACGTCATAATTTCTTCATAACAGATCCCAATTCAGTGAGTCCAAATGTGTTGGTTAGGTTACATTCTTTAGTATTCTATGTAATTTTTTCATATCAATTCAATGAATATTTCGTGTGAGGCACGCTCTACAAGGTCGCTCTCTAGAATAAGCCAGAATTCAGCAAGGTATGTCATTTTTGATATAAATCCTTTTTTGAGAGGTTCCAAGTAGTGACACCTGGAGGGATTGCATAAAACACAATGAAGAACATTGTGTATCAGTTTTAGATCTCTATACAATACAGGTTCAAAGTTATTATTACTTCAAGTTAGGGTTGTTGACTAATCCAAAACTAGGTGTGTGAGACTAAAGAAAAGTTTGATGAAAATGATAGTCTCTTGTTGTTAAATTTAAGAAAGGTTTGCAGGAATGTGATAATATACACTAGGTATATTACAGAGCTAAAAATAAGATTTGGATGATGAAATTGATGAGGGATTTTGGTTGAGGTACATGTTGAGTACATGGTTGAGACAAGTAGTTGATGAGTTGGCACATACATGAGGTGTATAGTTGATGATGTTGGTACATATTGATGAGTAGTTGACACATGATTGGTACATACTTGGTACATGGTTGGATGCACTTTTTTATGGTACAGATTGATTACAGGTTGTTTGGTACAAGTTGGTGCATGGTTGATGCACTTGTTTATGGTACAGGTTGATTACAGGTTAAGGGTATAGGTTGATGCATGGTTGATGCATGGTACAGATTTATTGGTATAGGTTTACAGCAGTATATATCATAGTGATAGTGTGACAGTGGTTCCATCATTCTACTTCTACTTTAGGGTGGTGGAACGGGGCAAGGACAAGTGGTTTTAGCCACCTTTCGGTTGTAGCCGAAGAACATAGGGGGTTGTAGCCTCCTTCTGGTTGTAGCCAAAGAATTGGGGAGTTGGAGCTTCCCTCGGGTTGTAGCCTAAGAAACTAGGGGGTTGGAGTCTCCTTCCAGTTGCAGCTGGAAAACAAAGGAAGTTGGTGCTTCCAATGAATTTTATTCTTCAAGACATATAAGAAAAAGCATTCTATGGTTTTCTCCCGATTTGGGTTTTCACGTAAAAAAATGGTGTATTATGTATGTGTGTGATTGTTTATTTCTTACTGATCATTATTGGATACTAATTCTACATTGATATAACATTTTAAGAAAAAGGATTGTTTTTATGCTTTTACTGATTCAGCCCCCATCTCAGTAATCCAACATGAGATGCAGAACTCTCTGACCCTGACCTCATCGGAAGTCCCATGGTCACTAGGAATGAATATGATGGACCAAGAAGCGCTAAGAAAAAGAAGAAAAAGGAAGAATTTTAGGAGATAAACAACGCATCAGAGGAAACTGCATCTGACTCACTGGGAGGAGGAGGCAATGAAGTAAACCAAGAGGCTAAAAGGGAAGAAGACAAGAAAGAAAAGGGAAAAGTAACACCACCAAAGGATCCCATAACAGAAGCTGAGACATCAAAGAAAAGGAAGATTTCTCCAAGGAAACCCTCAACGTGGAATAATTCATGAGCCAATAAGCCTCAGTCATAGAATGTGCTCATAGTGGATGATATTGACCTCATCATTACAGTTGTAGCAGATGCTTCGGAGGATTCTTGCAGTGAAACGAAGCAAATCAGGAGACAATGTATGACAGAATCGAGGCAGAGCTGAAGGGGGTACAACAATCTCTCTATCTGATTCACACAGTGTCTACTATGTCGTCGTCATCAAAAGGTATAGAATTGGGGGATGAGCCCACCCAATTGCGAAAGATAGCAGATGTGACAGAGGCTCACCTTCATTGATTACAGGAAGAAAAAGAACAAGCCACAGAGGCCTTGAAGCAATCACAAGAGGAAGCCCTAGAGAAACTTCAGGTTGCGCAGCAAGAGAATGATGACATTAGTGCGAAGTTTGAAGAAGACATAGAGTAGATCGAAAGAGAAAAAGACCAGTTTCTTGCAGAGAAGATGGGGGTTAGAGAGGCAGTGACTAGAGAATTTCTCTCTGTGTTGAGCTTGGCCCAGATGGAAGAAGAAACAATTGAGAGCCAAGTGGGGAAGCTCATTGAAGCCATTCAACAACTTCAAGCAAGAGTAGTAGATCTAGAACTTCAAGAAGTGCCTCACACTCTGTAGGAAGTGCAAGATAAGAGAGAAGAAACTTCCAAGAGTGCAGTCGAAAGAATCAAGGTGTTGGCTTCAGAATGAAAGAAATTAAGTAACTGAAGTGCGTAGACCTATGAGCACCTTGCAGAAGGCCCGGAGTCGAGGATATTGAACGCACAAATCCAGGAGGCAAAGAAACAAGAATCAACGGTGCAAGCACAACTGAAACAACTCACGGTCATTGAGAATATGAAGAGATCACAGGAGCAGTGCGTAGTTCAACAGTAGGTCATTGCTATCTAGAGTAGAGTGATGGAGATGACACAACAAATCTAGCCGGTGCAGGATGAAGCTTACAACCTCTTTGAAGAGATTGAGGGACAAGGATCACAATTGTAACAAGTGGTCACAATAGTGGAACAGCGCCCGGAAGGGCCTATCACTGAGAAAGTCATTCAGGAGTTCACCGAGCAGGAGGTTCTGGCGAAGCAGCAAGTCGAGGTAGCTCAAGCTAAGCTCGAGGCCTTCGAAGCAGTATTGCCCAGATCATAGTGACTCAGGACAAGTCACAGGTGAGTGTTGGGGCCCTGTTGGCCCTCGACCAAGTTTTAGGAGAACCTTGGTCGTGTTTGACTATTTTTGGGACTTCGACAGGCTGGTCAAAGACGAAGCGCCCATGCGAAGCGGAGATCGCGAGATCTCACCCTTTTTTCAGGATTTTTGGGTTTTAGGGTTTATGTAACAGGTATCGGATATTGGCCCATGGGTTCACCCATGTTTAGGCCTCTTTTGTAATGCATAAATAAGTAGCTAGGCGATGTAAGGAGAGGTCGATGGCTAAGTGATAGGGCAGTATTTGGCTTAGTGCTAATGATAGCTATGTGCACGAAGATGTGTTAAGGCTTGCAGACGTAAGTGCAAGCATCTTGTAAGTGCTTTGTGCACAAACTGTGTAAAGGATCTATGATTTGACCTAACTCATGGAAGTAGGATTGATCCAGAATCGTATCCAGGAGCCTCACGAGGCTAAAAAAGGCTCAAAATGAAAGTTCTCAGAATCGGACGAAACCAATTTCATTGCGACCGGATCATCACACTGATTCTAACAATATATTCACTTTATCAAATGGGTGTCGTATGCGAGAGTTATTGCACTCTGATCGTTTTCCCAAACAAATAGAAAGTCAAAAAAAAATCAACATTCAAAGGGTGATGTGGCACTCTCTGGAGGTGACACATAGTAGTGGAAGAAGTGACGTGGCAGCACAGCAGTAGGTTGATTGGGAAAATGAAAGATACAATCAGAGGTGGACAAGTGGCACGTTCTTAACAAGTTGTTTGGTGCCATGTGGCCTAGGCATGGGATTCCACGTGGCACCCATTGGTTGGACACTAGGTTCATTGGAAAAATTATTGTTGGAGTGGACAAGAATTGAACCGGTGACCTCCCCACCAAAGTAAAGCTTTAACAATGGCCCAATAACCAACACACCATGCATATTAATTGTTAAAATATTGTTGTTTGATTTTAAATAAAGTGTATGTATTGTGCATGGTGGGCGGAAAGGGGTTGGGGCTAAGCCCCAGCCCATGGTTTTTGTTGTTATTACATATGACCACCAAAAATAAGGGCACGGGGGTTTTTCTTCAACCAACAAGTCAGCGTGTTTATAGCCCTTGGTTAAGGGTTGTTACATGTGACCAGGTGTTCAACATGCAAGGGGCCAATGCGCAGCCCAAAGGGTTGGCGCTTGGCCATATGGCAGAACATGACCCTATGCTTGCATGTGCGCCCAGCCCCTTTGGGCTACACTGTGATTTTTTTAACAGAAGTGTGTTTTCTATATGGTTTTGGGGATTTTTTTATGATTTTTAAGCCTATAATAGTGGATTTTCGCAATTATTGGGAGATATTGGACTCTTTTTTAGCCCAGATTTTGGGAGGAAGTTGGGGATGGATAACCAACTTCATATCCATAAAAACTAGGCATGTTTGAGGCCATAGAGGATATTTAGAGTAGATTTATGTTGAAGGGAAGCCAAGCCAAAGCCATTTTTATGCAGGGAAGTTGTTGAGGAGCAGACGCTTGCGGGTCATTTCTGGGAGCTTCGGTCATCCGTTTTGCATGCCATTTTTTCTGCTGGGTTCTAGAGATCTAGAAGAATATGACCAGATTAGTCTTGTAGCCTAATGGCACTACTAATATGTACTTTTTTTAGCTTTGAACAGAAATAAAGAAGCCTCCCCCACTAAGACAAAGGCCCGGAGATGTAGGCAATTTTGTGCCAAACTCCATTATCACTTCTCTTGTTATGGTTTTCTATTCATATTGCTTCATTTCAGATCTATATATTGTCTTATGGATGCTATGCTTCTTCATTAAATCCTTCCTCTTTCATTCAACTTCATAAATGGTTAATTAACACATGCAATTAAAAACTCAACCACAGTCATTAAAAGATCTTTTCGGATCAAGTGGTATCAGCGCTAGTTGACGTTTGGATTTGAGTTTTGCATGTTAACCAGGGAAGATCTACAGTGTGGTGAAGGAGAGATTGTTAAAGATAATCCATTGATTGGATTGAGAAAGAGATCTTCTCACAGTGAGAAGATGGCATCGGAAGAAGGGCTTTCTCAGGATGAGAAAGAGTTTCAGAAAACTTTCCTTGCTATGTCAGAAATGGTGAAAGTTTTGTATGAGGATTACTTGGAACGGAAAAGACCAAATCTAGGTGAATCTTCAAAGGGAAAAAGTGAATAGGAAGAGGATCCTCCTCGGATTCCTCCTTCACCTCCATCATCACCTCCTTCCTCTCCTTCTTCTTCAAGTTCAAGTTCTAAATCTGATGCAAAGAAACATGTTCATAAACATAATAAGGAAATGCCATTATTAAAAATTGATGTTAAATTTGAGCTGCCCATATATGATGGTGAAGTAAATGCAGAGAAACTTGACAATTGGGTTAGGCAGATGGAGGTTTACTGCAGTGTGCAATAGATCAAGGATGAGGCCACACAAATCAAGTTGGCATCTTTGAGACTTGCAGGTACACCTCTCATCTGGTGGCAAAGCAAGTTGCAAAATGGAATGCAACAAGTGGGTAATGTATTTCCATCATGGCAAAGCTTCATTTCTGCACTTAGGAAACAATTCTATCCTTTGGTTTATAAAGAAAAAGCATTAATTGAATGGCAATCTTTAAAACTAAGAAAAGGACAAACAGTGCAAGAGTATATTGATGGCTTTCGAAAAATGGCATTGATATTAGATATCCCTTTACATACGTAGGAAACTCTTATGAAGTATATAGGAGGTTTACCTGCACATATTAGAAACATTGTATTCATGTTTGGACCCACTAACCTTGATGAGGTTTCTGTTTAAGAAACATATATTGAAGCAAGGAAATCAGGTGTATCAGGGGAATCATCTTCAAGGAAAGAGGACAAGTGGAAATGGCATGGCAAGAACTCAAAAGCAGTGGAAAGGAAGGAAGGGAAGCCCTCTTGCAAGAATTTCAAGAAAGAGGGGCATGATGAGGAACGTTGTTGGCAGTTGCATCTCGAGAAGAGGCCAAAGTGGTTCAAGGAAAAGAAGGGAAGGAAAACAGTGGTAGCAACAACAAGACCCACAGACTTGGGATCAGATTTAGGTGATGAATCAAAGATCTCATTGGTTGGTATGATAGGTAAGATTGGTGAAGGCATTGATTGTAGAAGTAACTTGTTTCATATAAGGAACATCATGGGACACACTAAGATATACACATTAATCAACAGTGGATCTCAAGCTAATCTAATATCTAAAGAATTGGTTAAGCAATTGGGGTTAAAAACACAAACTCATCATAATCCTTACACACTTAAATGGATAAACAATCATCATCAAATGCACATAACAAAGAAGTGCACAATCAAATTTGCAATTTCATCTAAGTATGTGAACGAGGTAACATGTGATTTAGTGTCATTAAGTGAATGTGGAATGGTCTTAGGCAGTCCATACTTATATGATTGTAAGGAAATCTTCTACAGGACAAAGAATCAATATCAATTAACCAAAGTAGGTCAAGATTATGTGGTTCATGCTCATCATGTTAAGGCAAATAAAACACTTCAAACAATGAAACAATTAAAGAAGGCAGTGCAAGCAAGCAACAAACCAATAATTTTTTCAAATGAAGTAATCGATATTAAGCAAGAACAAGAAATGATTGTTGAATGGAAAATCAATCATAAGTTGCTTCAAGATAAGCTCATGTCGTGCAAATATTACAATTATATCAGCTCATTTGTAGTTGTCTTTTTGATGCTATCATTAGTAATGTTGTCTACATGGATGATAGTGGCTTCAGTAAGATGTAACAGGGTTCAAATGGCTAACAATATGTTGTCAGTTGTCATGATTGTGTTACAGTTGATCTTGATGAGACAGGTGCACAGGACAGAGTTCAAAGACAGAGGACAAGCTGGGTGACCTATCCCGAGCTTGTTGACTGGTCAGTAACCTTTTGGGGACCAAAAGTTCCTTTAGTGGGGAGGTGTGATCCAGAATCGGATCTAGGAGCCTCACAGGGCTCAAAAAGGCTCAAAAATGAAAGTTCTCATAATCGAACAAAACCAATTTTATTTCCACTGGATCATCGCACTGATTCCGGCCATATATTCACTTTCTCAAACATGCATCGTATGCAAGAGTTATCACACTCTGACCGTTTTCCCAAACAACTAAAAAGTCTGATGGCGATGCACCTCCCTCAACCCGCAGGTCGGAAGGTCCACGCCAACAGGATCTTCTCCCTTCTTTCGGCCCGAAGAGCTCTCTAAAATGACTCTTCTATTTCCCTTTCAGGAAATCTGCACCCACAGTCAACTTTGTGAAATCCCCCCTTGTACCTCGAGAGGTCGGACTTCGCACCTCATAAATCCGTTGGTCCAGCACTCTATCCTTGAATCTCTAAGACTCGAAAACAGTCAACGCTGACCTTTTAATTTTCCCCTTTCATACTTCTCCCTATTGTGATTTCGGCGATCGCAATGTCGAGGGACTTGTCTCTTGAATTCTTGAAACCCGATATGTCGATCCTCCGATAAGCTCGCAGCTTTGACTTTTCAATGCCCCTTTACTCCATCGTTGTTTCGGACTTCGTAATATCGCGAATCCTAATGCAAAGAGTTTGGAACCTCAATCCATGAAATCTCGAAATGGTCAATAGAGTTGACTCGTGCGTTGATAATGCACCACTTGTCTGCCTTGCTGACTCTTCTGGCCCCACACAGTCCTTTCAACCTTCTGGACTTCGTGTTTCAGGATATCACGATTTCCGTTGCAAAGATTTTGGAACTTCCACCTATGAAATCCCGAAATAGGTATCCACTTGCGAATCCAACGAGCCTTGTGGCTTGGATCTACGGTCCTACTCCTCCTAAGCTTAGAACCTTCTGAAATACTCGTGGTATCTCTCCTTCTCTTCTGTGAGATCTAACGGCTCACGAAATTTCGCGAAATCTCCTCAGAGGATTTCGATCGTCCATTCCTCCTCGACGATTTTCTACAAATGGACTAATTGTTCCTCCACAAACTTATCCAACCGCGGTTGCAAACTTACAATGCCTCCTTGAATCTACTAGGTACAACCTCTGTGCAACCCTTTCAGCGGTTATAAGGCTTTATCCCTCCTAAGCTTCCTTATAACTCCAAGTCTTAGAGAAGACTCTTGCGTGCACTCCTTGCGGCAACCTTCAGACACTCCCAAGCATTGAATTTCCTTCAACTCTACGCACTCCTGCAGCAACAGTCTCAATGCTTCGCTCCAATCCACAACCCTGAGACTTTCCTCGGCCTGCACACTCCTTGCACGGCTCCTGTGCCCACCTGCACTTCTGCATAAATGAAAACAAAAGCTAAACTATCTGAGCCCTTTGTCAACGCACTCCTTGCGGACAACTTCTACTGCACTCCTTGCAGGAACTCTTGCTCAGATAGAGAAACAATTGAAACTCATTCCTTCTTCCTTTCGGACTTCAAACTCAAAACATGAAATCTTATACACAGCATATAAAGAAAATGTATAATAGGAAGCAAACATTCATGAGCATATCAATCAACATACATACACAGAGAACAAACATGACGCCATGAATTTGAATCAAATCATTTTCTATTAATTCAAATATCTGTACATGGGTGTTCTTACACAATTCTCTGTATGTTCTTCTATGCTCTTGCTCTCTATTCTCTTCCTTATTTTTACAATAATACAATGAGGGTGTCTATATCTCGTTTCCCTCCTTCCTTCTAAAACTGTCTAATCTACACATTTAATTCTATCTACTTACATTCAATTTCATAAATGCCTCCATCTAATAAGGATGAGAGTGAATCGATCAAGGTCCGTTACATTATACAAGTACGCCTTCACTTAATTGCCACATTTATGTTCGGTGCATCAAATCCAAGAGAAAATTCAAAATTTGGGTTGGGCTTGTCCAGCTGTCCGGTGTCTCCACGTTAGCTCGCTTGATGTTGGCGATGCTCCTACATCAAAGTCAAAAAAAATCAATAGTCAACATGTGACATGGCACTCTCCGGAGGTGAAACGTGGCAGTGGCAGAAGTGACGTGGAAACATAGCAGCAGGTTGACTGGGAAAATGGAAGATTCAATCAGAGGTGGACAAGTGGCACGTTCTCGGCAAGTTGTTTGGTGCCACGTGGCCCAGGCATGGGCTACCACATAGCACCCATTGGTTGGACATTAGGTTCATTGGCAAAATTATTGTTGGAGTGGACAGGAATTGAACCGATGACCTCCCCACTAAAGTATAGCTTTAACAATGGCTCAATAACCAACGCGCCATGCATATTAATTGTTAAAATATTATTGTTTGATTTTAAATAAAGTGTATGTATTGTGCATGGTGGGCGGAAAGGGGATGGGGCTAAGCCCCAGCCCATGGTTTTATTTGTTATTACATATGACCACCGGGAAAAAGGGCGTGGGGTTTTTGCTTTAACCAATAAGTCAGTGCGTTTATAGCCCTTGGTTAAGGGTTGTTACATGCGACCAGGTGTTCAACATGCAGGGGGCCAGCGCGCAGCCCAAAGAGCTGGTGCTTGGCCATATGGCAGCACCTGACCCTATGATTGCGCGTGCGCCCAGCCCCTTTGGGCTACTCTATGATTTTTTTAACAGAAGTGGGTTTTTTATATGGTTTTTGGGATTTTTTTATGATTTTTAAGCCTATAATAGTGGATTTTGGCCATTATTGGGAGATATTGGACTCTTTTTGAGCCCAGATTTTGGGTGGAAGTTGGGGATGGATAGCCAACTTCATATCTATAAAAACCAGGCTTGTTTGAGGCCATAGAGGACAGTCAGAGAAGAGTTATGCTGAAGGGAAGCCAAGCCAAAGCCATTTTTATGCAGGGAAGCTGTTGAGGAGCAAACGCTTGCGAACCATTTTTGGGAGCTCCGGTCATCCATTTTGCATGTCGTTTCTTCTATTGGGTTCTAGATATCTGGAAGAACATGACCAAATCAGTATTGTATCCTAATGGCACTGCTGCAATGTACTTTTTGGGCTTTGAACAGAAATAAAGAAGCCTCCCCCACTGAGACAAAGGCCCGGGGATGTAGGCAATTTTGTGTCGAACTCCGTTATCACTTCTTTTGTTATGGTTTTCTATTCTTATTGCTTCAGTTTAGATCTTTATATTGTCTTATGGCTTCTATGCTTCTTCATTAAATCCTTCCTCTTTCATTCAACTTCATAAATGGTTAATTAACACAGGCAATTAAAAACTCAACCACAACCATTAAAAGATCTTTTTGGATCAAGGATTTGGTGAGGTGCACATAGATATCCTGTCCTCCACAAAGTTGGTTTTGTGGCTTGGTTCCTGTAAGGAGATTGAAGAGACTAATAAAAAAGAAGAAAAGTTGGTGGGCGTAGCCCCACACTGGGGTGAACCACGTATATAATGTATCGATGTGCTTTGTGCTATGTTGTTCATGTTGTTTATGCATTTCCTTGCTAAGTGTAATGATCTTGATGCATGATAGGTAGATCCATTCATGCTTAGTGCTTGGTATATGAATGAATGTTAGATCTACGTTGATGTTATGTGCTAACTGATTAGATATTCTTAGATATTGATTAATATTGTGTTGTTATGTAATAAGGGTTTTACCTACAATGTGAATAACCGTTAAAGACTAATGAATGTTACTAGCTAAGTGCTCTGTTAAGAATTGTGATCACATATATGTATCCCAGCTAGGTTGTAGAAACATGAGTCCTACAATCCCCCTGCCTCTACCTTGGGTGAGACTTCATTTGCTTCCCAGGTGTTGCTGAAAGGGATGATAGTTAGGGTTTTGTTGGTGCGTTGATGAAGCATTGAACCCTAGTTTTTCCCATGTTCCAACAATTACTCATCTAACAGAAGAGATGGAAGAATTAAAGACATAAGAAAATAAAAGAAAAGAAGCACTAAAAGAATCAGAAGAATTAGTTAACAGTATAAACACTCAACTTGAGGAAATTAAAGAAATTGAAGAAGACCTAAAGATCCAGTTAACAAGGAAAGAAAATTCTTACCACATGTTGGAATTGGAAATCATCAATTTCAAAAGGATAAATGAAAGTACTAATGCATATCTAATTACTCAAATTGAAGAATCTAGGAAAAAGGAAGAAGCTCAAAAGATCCAAATAACTAAAAAGGAAGAATCATGCCAAATGTTTGAATTAGAAGCCATCAACCTCAAAAGGATTAAACTAGAATATGAGGAAGAAATCAAAAAAATGAAAACTAAATTTTTTGATCTAACAAAAGATATGGAAGAATTGAAGACATATGACAAAACTATTAAATTCAAAGAAGTCTTGGATGAGACAGAAGAAATAGTCAATCTCAAAAAGATGAATCAAAAGAAAAATAATATTGTCAATTTCCAGAATAGCTCAGCTATCCTAGATAATATTTGGAAGAGTCAAAGATTAGATGTTGACAAAATTGGTCTTGGATACAATAAGAAAGAAAAAACGGATGACAGACCTCTCAAGCCAAAATAAAATCAAGAATGGAAACACCTTCAATTGCTATTCCTTTTATTTTTATTGTTTTGGCCATAAAGAAATGGACTACAAGAAACTAGAGGAAGGGTATACAAGAAAATCCAAAAACCCAATTAGATGTTGGAGATGTAATTTTGTTGGGCACACATCAAAAAATTTTCATACAATGAAATGTTACAACTGTGATAGCTTTGGGCACAAATCCCAAAACTGCAAGAATACAAAAAGTCAATATTTGAATAAGTCATTCAAGTCAGTGAAAAAACCTAATAAAAGTTGGAAGAAGAAAGGAGATGACAAATCTCCAAAAACACAATTAGAAAGAGAAGAACCAAAAAGCAGAATATCTCATAGAAAGATATGGAAAAGAAAATCTAAAGGAGAAAGAAAGAAAGATGCTATTACACTTGAAAATGAAGAAATTAATAATAATAAAATGATGGGTGAAGGTCCTAATAAAGAATGTGAAATTCAATATGAAATAAATCAAGCTCAAGAAAAGGAAGTACCTATAAAGGAATATGGGACAATATTAAATTCTTATGATATCATAAGTTGTTACCAAAAGAAAGAAAATACAAAAATAAGTTTAAATTGGTTTCTACAAAACCAAAGGATTATGCCAAAGAGTTTTTAAATTAACATATGGAAAATCTTGACTATCTATAGATTGGTGGTCAAAAGAAAAATCATTGGTAGGGTTAATTGTAGAATACAAGAAGAGGAAAAAATAAAGATAGCAGAGAAGTTCAAGGAGTATCATTCATCAAAGATCAATTGATAACAAAATTGGTATTTAAATCAATTGGTATAATTCCTCAATTAATGTTCCTATGAAATATCAAAGAAGAATAAGAAGAAGATCAAAAAGATCAGTAAGATTCATACTCTTGTTCTATTTGACAAAGGAAAGACAGTAAAAACTCGGGAGGAGTATTTTGGTTATTAAATAAAAAAGTAATTAGATTAAGTTTTGAAAGACATGATCACTACAAATGGGTATCACTAAAAAATTGGTATCAAGAAGACTACTTATTTGAACACAAAAATCCCAATCAACTAAGATAAGAAGTTAGTAAATTAACAGGGGAAGAGACCTTGTCAGAAAAAACTACCCTTTCATAAACAAAGGGAGAGATTAGTCAGAGGCAAAGAGAGCATATTGGCAGGGGGAGTTACCCAAGTTCATATTTTGGTCAACAAAATGCAGACAAATAGAGGTTGATCATAAGGGGAGAAAGCCTTTGCCATTGATGTCAAAGGGGGAGAGTAACTTCATAGAGAAAAGCATCATCACAGGGGGAGTTTGAGTATGAAGTTAGTGTGTTTCCCTCAATGACAAAGAGGGAGATTGTTGGATATATTGTATTTAATATGTTTTCATTGATGTCAACAATCAATGTCTGATTGTGATGTGATGATAAGTTGTTATGACAAGTTATCATTAATCAATTTCCATTGATGTCAATAGTATAACAGTTAGCAGAGAATGAAAATGTCAAAAAATATGCAGAGATTCAATCTCATAAGCAACGACATTAATCAAATCTCATAAGGAAGAGTGTATTGTATAAATGTTGTCAGGATCGAAATCTCCACATGAAAACTCTAAAAGATTCAAGAAAGAATCATGTTCATTGAGATAGTTTTAAAAAGTAGTTGCGCAGAAGACATAACACGTGGTGCAGAGGAATTCATTCTAAATATCAGGAGAGGTAGCATGCAAAGAATCTTGTCTGTTGATATAGATATTAGACAAATTAGGAACCGTCATATCGAGGGGAAGTCATAGTTTGGAATAATTATATCTCAATCGTCAGATCTGTCAGATTACAAGAGAAGGATCGTTGAAGGACTGGTCAACGATCAGATCAAGTCATGATCGTTGGATACGCAAGCACTAGATCAAGGGCATGGATTGATTGCGGAGCATGAAGGGAAAATTAAACAATGTGTTATTTCCACTCCCGCAATTTTTCGAGACCGTCAGATGTCATCGATTCAAATATCGATGACTGTGGTTGATCCACCAACAATCACACAACTTCAAATTGCGGAGTTTGGGCGATGGGATAAACCACATGCAAGTTAGGGTTCTGTAATCCACACCGACCATTGATGGTCACCTGCCAATAGATATACAGTTGACATCAGTTCCACTACCAAACGAGCAGTTTCTATTGTGGAACTCGACGATAGTTTTGAACGTCGTGCTAGTTGGGACCCTACAATCATCCCTGATCATTGATCTACTCCGAGAGCATTCTTGATCATTGGATAAAGTTGAGTGGAAGGACAGAGTAAGCCATAAAGAAGGACCATCAGCTCTGGAGAATACACAATGACCGTTGGATCAAGATCGTGGTCAACTCCGGAGAAAATTTGTTGAGAACATGTAAAAACACCCGAAGTGACGAAAGCCAAAATTCCGAAGTCATGAAGTGAATACACGTAGCACACACATCAGAAGATCCATGCCAGCAGACCATGTCAACAAGGACACATGGCACAATTATATGTGTCAAGATGAAATTGGCATTTCAGGTACGTGTAAGCCACAAATATGAGTGTCACATTGCAGCCACTCAGTCAGTGCCACGTTAATAAGTGACGTCAACAAGTTACGTCACTCCTGGAGTTTGTACTTTGAAATTTTCACCACCAGGAAATGTTCGAAGTTTCGAAGTTACGAATTCCGAATTAAATAAGAACCGTTCATATCAACTTTTGATTAAATCATAGTCGTTGGATTAAGCAGTGGAAGGATAATGTAAGGATCAAAGCTAAACCACTAATCTAATTCAGAAGCGTTATCGACTGTTGATCAAGTACAATGGAAGGATAGCATAAGTAGAGATGTTAACCAACAACAAGTTATCACCACCACTTTATGACTTATTCGATAGGTAATCGCTTCGAAGGAATTTTTACTCTGGAGTTTAGGAGCCACGAAGAGCTGAAGTTTTGAAGTGAACAAGAATCGTTCATCGTGAAAATAATATATAGACCGTTTGATCTACTTTGAAGAAATATTCTTCGGGATATTTGAAAGATTATAGAGGCTAGAAGTCGTGAAGGACAAAGTCTTGAAGTATTGACAATCATACATCTCATTAGGAGATTATAAAGTGTCTGTTGATTTTGATAAGTGATCAAGCACTCACTTGGCCTAGCGCCTGGTCACCACCTACATTTGTATGGAGTAAAGAAAAAAAAGAGTGAAAGAAGAGGAAGCACTAGGAACATTACTTAAACAATAAGCCCATGGTTTTGCGCATATGATCATATGTAAATTGTTTGAAGGAAGCACCTCATACAGATTTAATTCTACATAGAGTTAGCTCTAGAACAATACAGAGAATCGATAAAATATCAAATATTATTTGTTTGTGAACTGAGAACACAACAAAAGCATGAGTACGATATAATGAGTCAATCCATGTATGTGATCAATTCATGAAGACAAAAGAACCGACACACAAACATGATTAAAAGAGAGTTAATTCATGAGCATTATGAATAAAGGATAAAAGAAAAATGATATTAATTAAAGATTAATATTATCATTTAAATGAAAAGGTACAATGGTTCAAATATCAAAAGACATAATGATTCAAATTCACACTAATTGGAAGACTATATAAACAAGAAAGAATGGTGAGAAGAATGAGTAGTTGAATTTGTTGAAGTATATATATTTATATATAATGGATTGAATGAAGGTTCACTCTATCAGGTTGGTGCATGTTTACAAGTTAGGTATTGTATGAGAATTGGATTCCTCACATCTCAGTTGAATATGAGATCAACAAGTTGGGACTTGTTATGAGGGTTGGATTCCTCATTTCTCAATTGGATTGGATTTGAGAAATACAAGTTGGGTCTTGTAACAGAGAGTTGGGTCTCTCATAATTGTTTGAAGTTGAAGATGAAATTCAAAGATTGATATTATGTATTCATTCAAGTTAAATAAATAAATAAAGTATTTATTCTTTTATATATATTGATTGAGAAAATGAAATAAATATTTGTTGTTTAGTTAATTTGTGAAAAGTGGAAAATTGACCAAAGTTTTTGACACTAATTCATCCACCCTCCTCTCAGTGTCAATTATCCATTTCAACAGTGCCTACCACATACAATAATTTGAGTGAGATACTACAAATTAATTATTAAAAAACAGATTATTAATTGAAGTTCGAGAGAATATAAAGAATAAAGAGAGAATATAGAGAATAAAAAAAAATCCAAAAAAATTGTGACAAGGTAAGTAAGTTATTTGCATGGCAATTCCATCTTCCATCCATCAATCCGCACCCAAAAGGAGAATAAATGTTATAATTCCTTTAAACATTGCTTGATATATTATATAACACTAACACGATCTAGACATGGCTGCATTGATAATCTCAAAAAACAACATTGTTATGGATAGATTCTATACAACAATGAACTAACATATTATATATATATCAATTCAATAACCCCTCTCCTATTGCAATATACATTTTGAAGTTCATATATAATAGTTGTAGGTGCAAATTAATAATATTCACCGCTTGAAAGTTGAGTCTTATGTATAGTGCTAGAGTAGAACACAATGATGGTCCTAAGAATCGTTCAAACACACACAGAGCTGGAGGAGGAATGTATGTGCATTGAAATTCTCAATCTAGTGGTTCCAACAAACATAATTAACAACTAACAATTATATCATATTTATTTATATTTAAATAATAAATTATTAAATATAAATAATAATATTAACAATTATATCATATTTCTTTATATTTAAATAATAAAATATTAAATATAAATAATAATATAGAAAAGTATTTTGTGTGGTGTAGAGATCGAACACTTGAAACGTAATGATGACGTTGTTAGTAAGTAAAATAATCGGTAAGTAATGATGGCAGTGCGTTGTAGTCTTCACCAAAGGAACTTCACACATCAAATAACTTCAATAAATGATTATGTACTAGCACAGCCACTTTTTGTGGCTGATGAACGCCGACGGCTGTATCATATTCATAAATATATCCCCAAAATAAAATAAGTGCAACAATATGATATTAATTTATATTGAATGTTGTATAGAATGATTTATTTTATATATTAAATTTGACAATTACTGGTTAGAGTAATAAATTATTAATCATATTAAGTAAATGTAAAAAAGTAAATAAGTAAACATAAGCATTTATAAATGTAAGGAAGTTATCAATATTAAATTTCATTCATTGATTTGAGAGGACCACTAGAATATGCCAGCATCTTCAATTGTTAGCCATCTAATTAGAATTTTAGATTAAAAGGTGATTAATTATACCCTTTCAACATAAATATAATTGATGTGTCTCCGTAAAATTTTACTACGTTTAACTTTGACATGTTATTCATTGCATGAACCAACGTAGTCAAATGGCACTGGTTCAACAGACTACGTGTTGGTCAGAGCTCATCTTTCTGGTGTCTTGAATGTAACCCAAACCTTTTGATTAACGTGTCCTTCTGTTACACACTTGTTGCAACAAAGAGCCCCTTATCCCCACCCAAGTGCACAACTTATCGGTTGAGTATACCAATCATTGAACCTGCACAAAATGCAGGCCTTTTAACTTTTAAGGAAGAGTAAATGAAATTCAATGAATAGAGTTGTAGATCTTGATAAAGAAATATCCAGGTCACAGTCTAATGGACTTGATGTGCACAACATCCCAACTTCTTTTATAGTTCAAACGATAGATTTTCTTGAAGCAATGGAGATTTCTGAAAGTTTTTCATCTACTTTTGCCAGAAGCTCAGATGCCATTGGCAAAGAACTTTGTTCTTTCATCTTCCTGATTCAAAAATACAACTAGTCGAAGGTGGGTGAAACACAAAGACTATGATGATTGATGATAGTGTAAACCTCATCTTTGAGAACAAAAGAAGGAAACTGCAAAGGAATGGCCATGATTTGGAAGAGCTATTTGTGTCAAAGGTGAGCTTAACTCGCTCCTTTTTGGGATGGCTGGTGAGAAATGAATTAACCAGTCACACAATAAAGACTAATTAATTATGTTTATGTTTTTTTGGACATGATTCCTTTTTAATATGCAATCTTGATGAAATGTAGCAAGTCATTATGGTCTGCAACTGAATGGTAAATTTTTTCCTGCATGCAGCCTGATATTAAGAGTGAAATTCAACATATTAGGGAGATGTATAGCGGAGCATCTGAAGAGACAATTTTTGCAATGTGCAAGGTGAGCAAATTTTACTATCTGATACAAATTTTGATTTTTAAGTTGTGTACCTAAAAGAAGTTGCACTACTCGTGGCGGGCAGATGGTCGAAATGCCCAGTTGATTGAAGAGTTATGAAAATTGGAGAGGCAAAGGTGAGAGAAGAATCAACAAGGTTAGTGGTTTTAGAGTATAAAGCTAACTGTGAAGGTGCCATGAATAGTTAATTATGTTCAGGCATTTTGGACGCGATTTATTTTTATTATGCAATCATAAGATGAAATGTTGCCAGGCATTAATGTTCTGCAACTGAATGGTAAATTGTTTCCTGCATGTAGTCTGATATTAGGAGTGCAATTCAGCGTACTAGGGAGATGTACAGGGGAGCATTTGAGGAGGAAATTTATAAAGAGTGCAAGGTGAGCATCTTTTTCTATATGATAAGATTTTTTATTTTTAGGTTGTGTACTTAAGAAATTGCACTACTCGTGGAAGGAACACGGCCAAAATTCCCAACGCATAAAGAAGAAAACAGACACAATCAAGACATAAACCTTACCAAATACGCTAAAAAATATGCAATAAAATTGATCACCAACCTCAGCGTTATCTGATCGCTGACCTCAGCGTTATCTTCGGCCGAAATTACAAGGAAAAACCAGGCACTAATCAAAGCAGAAATCAAAGTCCTCTATTAATCGTGAGGAACAAGATTATGGGTTTTCCATTGGCAGGGACACGCACAGGTTCCACAATCACCTTCTCACTAGGATTCACTAAACTCCACCTGAAATTCTTCACAATATTATGGAGAAAAAAAAGAATTTCCATTTGAGCAAACTCATTACCAGGGCACATTCATAACCCACCTCCAAATGGGACGAACGTGTAGGGAGGAGGCCCCTCTCCTTTGAATCTTGATGGATCAAATTTCTCCTGGTTGTTGAAATACTCAGATTTATGGTGGGTTGAGTTGACAGTACAATGCATCTGCACATGATACCCAATGATTGTAAAATTGTTATTTTTTTAATCTCAACACAAATCATTTGAAATCCTTATTTCAGACAGAAGCTCACCTTCCATCATTTAGGGATTGTGAAGCCGTTAAATGTGAATTCTTTGATGGCCTTGCGAAAATTTCCTTGAACAACATGGCACAGTCTAAGCGATTCCTGAGAAAATCTCCATGAATACTTCATGCTTTGGAGGTCCTCCCACTCTATAAGTTGCCCTTTCCGGTTCAAACCTGCTATATCCAGTTGCTCTGGAAATATTAAATGAAACTTATGAGTTTAAGAAAACCGCATCTCCTAAACTCTCTGTAATTTGAATACCAGATGATATAAGTTCTTTTAAAAATGAAAGAAACTAAATTTTGCACCCAGAGAAGCTAAGTCCTCTCCATCCTGTTGGGTAGGGGAATATAGACATGATCATAAATAGCCATCTATTTTTTCAACAAAACTAGGGTTCGTCGATGAATATCTTAAAATTTTGTGCCTACTTATTTTCTAACATAACTCCCTTAAATAAGCACTTCACTCCCAACTAAAGGAGGTATGCTAGGATATATCGATCTCGAATTCTAATATTAGGGAATAATTGATTGATTGAGCGTACCTCTTAGTAATTCTTCATAGCAGTGAGGGTTCTCCACCAAAAATTTAAGCAACATTGTAAAAATAGAATTGTTGGTATCATGACCTGCATATAATAACAAAAGGATATTTTCCTCAATCTCGTTATCTGTGAGAAACTCATTTTCTCATCAACATTAGATAGGAGGAAAGAAAACAACTCTCACTATGAAGAATCCCCTATCAAAGGAGTGTTATCCTTTCCACCTAGAATCCCCTATCAAAGGAGTGTTATCCTTTCCACCTAGACTTAATTCCCACTAGCATGGTATTTTTTAGGGGTAAAATTTGGTCAATTGGCTATATTTTGGTCATTTTCTTAATTCCCACTAGCATGGTATTTTTTAGGGGTAAAATTTGGCCAATTAACTATATTTTGGTCATTTTCAGAAGAAGAAAAAAAATTCACCAATTTGGTTAAAAATTCACCTATTTATTTATATAAATATGATAAATTGATAATATTTGCCAAAAAATTACATGTTTTTTTTTATTGAATATGTACTTTACAGAAGTATAATATTTGAAACATTAAAAAATACCCCACCCACAAGTTATATGTTGTGTTTGTAATGAGTATATTGTTATAACTTCCTGGAGCCTTGTGTTTATAAGTCCTCAAACTTCTATAAAATCCAATTTACCATAGATATCATCCTCAAAATTAGGAGAAATATTTGATGAATTTCCCCAAAAATATATATTTCACAAAATAATAAATAAATCATCTTCTTATAACAATACTCATAATCTAGATAATAACTTGTGAAAATGATTCCATATACACAAATTTTCCCTCCTTACAAATTGCACTTATGTCCTTACAAATTATAACAAGTGTTGCATGGCAGTGATAGTCCCTGTCGGGTTGGAATGGGAATAAATGCACAGGTATGGGGGGACCATGGGAGAATGAGAAGCCAGAAGCAGTGGAGGCAAATGGAAACTGCAACAGACACGTGGAAAGAAACATGATGTACAGGTGGTATCCATGCAGAAAATGACACGTGGCTCCTAGAGCAATTATGGCATTGAAACTAGTTATTTTTTTAAACTATTTTCATTCTAATTATATTGTTTTTTGCATAATCCATCTTGCTTTTATTTTCTTAATACGATTATGTAATTTTTCCCATTAGCAGTAGTACAACAGACAACGACGAAAGAGCACATATATCCCCATCATGTGTAATTTGATATATTGTTGGAGTCTGACTTGCCATGTTTGAAATTTCCGTTCCTACATTGTATGTTTTATCTCTTTAATGTATTTATGAAATTCATTCATAATGATCTCTGTATACTTCCAACTGGATTTCATCCCAATATTTAGAGTTAAGTACAATTTTCATAGTCACTTCTTTAATTTTGGACAAAGTAAGCAACATTCATTTCATTCTGTTAAACAAATCATCTGGCTTGTGTGTCTCTATATGTGTTAGGATAAATAAAGTTATATGTGGTGGCAAAGAAACAAATATATATATTTTTGAAAATGTGTCCAGTGACAAAGATTCTTTGATCTTCTTGTGTGACCTTTGTGTTTTCTATTTTTTCTATATATTTGCAGAGGTTGAACTGCAATTTCTCTCCAGGAAGAGGTAATGTTTGTATAGTACCAACTGGACATCTCAGTATAGTACCAACTGTTATATTTGCAACATGTCTATCGAGTTGATTGTTTTTTGACAATGATAAAAAAATTCAAAGGTTTCTATTTATGCAGATATTCTTGCAGATGTATTTACAAGTCTGTTGACCCTTGAATATGTTAGGACCGAAACAACAACCTAACGAGGATGTCAATCCTACTACTTTTTATAGATGTGGGACTTAGATAATTTCTTTCGTAATGACTTAAAGCAATACAAAACGATAGAAAAAAATTTCTTTTTTTTTTTTTGAAATAAAGGCTCCTAGAAAATAGGACCAAGAATCACACACATTAAACATTCAAATTAAATAAACACAATTTCCTGACATCCAACATAGTTGTAGATAAAAAAATTCTAAGAACATAAAAATAAAATAAGATGACTGAGATGCATAAAGAGAACTAATTTTGCATTTCGAAAATAGGGTTACAAGGCACCGTCAAGATTGTTCCCGAAGTAGTTTTCTTTGAAATTTATAAAAAAAAATAAGAATGATTGTTACATATTCCTAGAAATTTAAATGCATTTTTCATATAGGCTGGGATTGGGGCTCCCGCAGACCATAAAATAAATAAGTACAAGAAATAGGATTGTAGAAAGAAGAAGTGGGCAACGGTAGAGAGCAAGACCTGAAAAGAAGAAATTGGAAGTTATCAGTCTTTCATTAGACATTTTTATTTAAAGAGGTGGAATAAATTGATTGATAAACAAAGAAGGATGTGATAAGTATAGACTTACTATGATAATATATATCTCCCCTTTGCTATTTGTTTGCTGATGCCTTTTTATTGCTCTTGTCGACGACTACTGGAATCGTGCCAACTGCGTGTTGCCTTTCATCAGTGAGCTTGTCGATTTCTCTTTGGAGCCATTCTTCAATGTAGATTCTCATGGGGGACACGTTGATCTCATCCCATATTTTTATGTTGGAAATCTCCTTTTCTAATTCCCTTAGATTGATAGAAAGATTATGCAGAGCCTGATCAATTTCTTCATTTTGTACCGAATAGTCCACTAGCCAGTTGTCCACGTCATATTCACCATATTCAAGGATGTTGTAAAACTTTTCTAAAGACAACCCCTTAAAAATATCAACTTTTTCATCGAAGGCTTGCTTTGTTAAGGACAAGGAGTTCTCAGTTTCAGTTTTGGGCTCTTCCGCTTGCCCTACAACGTTTTTCTCTTCTTCTTGACGGGAAGCTTGTGAGAACTATCAATTTTACTGCGAGAAGGGTTCTTATCTCCTCCTCCATTTGAAGAATTTTAGGTTGATTTATTACTGGGGTGGGTCATTGGAGAGATGCTCTAGGGTGTCGTACTCTTGGGAGTGGTAGCCGAAGATTGAACACTCTTCTCATTGGGGCCTTTTCCATGTTGTTTGTACAATTCAGTGGTGCTTTGTAACTTCTCTAGGTCGACAACGTCAGGAGCAGGAGTGTTGTCGGCATTGTCTCTGTCTTCGTTCAGGCATGTCTGGATAAAAGAATTGTTGAAGCCAACTTGATCCAGGATCTTTTCATCATGACTTATAAAGAATTGCATTAAATGAGCATAAATTAAAGTGCACCATTAACGAAGGGAAAACTCAAAAATGAAGAGACATAAGCATCATATATGAACACAGAAACTTGATAATGGAGTTCATCCTTGGTGGACTACATCTCCAAGTCCTTTTGTCAAATGGGTAGGCTCTTTCATTAACTCAGCAAAATAATTTGGCAAAATACATAAGTATACCTCATTCTGAAATTAAGTTGCAGAAATAATGCTCAGATAAGAAAACAAACAACACCACTAAATTTGTGGCTTCAAATTACCAAAAAATAACTGTCTCCACGCCTTGAAGAATTTTGTCTCGATTTTTGTGCCCTCTGTAACCTGCAATAATGACTGTATTGCCTCGAAATTCATGCATGCAGGTTATACGGTCCATGCCTCCTTCCCCTGTAGTTGGGAGGAATACACCTCTTAACTAATTAATTGTGTGGTATGTACCAAGTGGTACCCACAACGTAGTGTTTATGGGTGGACGTATTAAGGCTTGGGCTTAGGTGGAGGTTCTGAGGTCGATTCCCACGGACTCCGTTTTTTGTGTGTTTGTTATGTTTGTTTGCAATACATATATATATGTCTGCTAACTTTAGAGATGTCTCTAGAATCTCTTTAAACTGTTTCCAGATTTGGCGTGGTCTGCCAGATTTGGCGAACCCACCAACCTTTTGTTTTCAAAATTCGATCACGAGTTTTCCTTGGGCGTTTCCCGCATGCCACATGGCAACCCTGATTGGGCCATGTGGAAGCCTCTCATCGAGCCACGCTTCCCCCTACCAATTCAGCATACCATATCATTTGTACGGATTTTAGGGACTACCACGTGGCACAATCTCACAAGTCCATGGATCGGTCCAAAGAGCCAATAATTGAGTGACATGTGGCAGCCTCTGCTGCTGCCATGTCATCATGTTGACGTTAGCATGCCACGTGTCACTTCCTTGCTCTTTCCACGTGCATTTTATGAATGATGATGTCATCCATACAGATGTTGACGTCAATAGTACGGATGTTGACTCATCCCCTGTTGACTGGGTTAGGTTGACCAAACTTTGACCACGAATATATTTCAATCTGTAACTCCGTTTGATGAGTCGTTTGCACCATTAGAAATATTGCGACGGGCTCTTCGTGATCATCCCACTTTCACTAAATTTTGGGAACTTTGAAGTTTTTCCCTTTCTCTATCTACTGGAGCCATTATGAGCGTTCTGAGTTGCCTTTGTGAGTTCTGAGTTGTTCTTATCCTTCTTTGGATCCCTTTTGGATCACGTCTTCCCACTGAGAGATTTTTGGACCACCAAAAACTTCCATCAATCAAATGGTAAGTGAGGGAAGAGTGCCCTCACTTTGTCCTTCTCGATACACTTTTCATTTTCTTGGATGTGTGCCTTTTAAGCCTACTCAAAGATAATCAACATCACCCCTGCATGAAGTCCTCATCCTCATGTCCAGGACAATATATTCCTGTAGCTCATCCAAGTGTCCAGGTGCAAACTCATCAACTTAAGGTATTGAAACTTCCTCATCTTGATCCATGATCATGGGAGGCTCAAAAAGTTTCAAATTCTCAACATTCACACTGAGTAAATCTGCATGTAAGGTGGAAGATCCAGACAAAAAGCATTGGTACCACTTTTCTCCAAGATAGTGAAGGGTCCATAACGAATGGGATTGAGTTTCTTTCCTTCACCGTTCAATCTCTCCTTGCTTATGTGAAGCCATACCCAGTATCCAACCTGTAATTGATGATCATCCCTGTTCTTATCATGCCGAGCTTTATACTATGTTTGACTTTTCTCCAATTGTTCCATGACTGCCTGGTGTATCTGTTGGATCCTCTGGATTAACTTACAGGCTCTGTCCTCTGTTCTTTCTTCATTCACATTGATATCTCTCCCATACATCAAATCCAAAGGAACCTTTGGTAGGTACCCAAAACATGTCTCAAAAGGTGAACTCTGAGTGGATGAATTTAAATCTCAGTTGTATGCATGTTGTACATAGGGTATCTATTCATCCCATAACTTGGGATGCTTGTTGCAGTAGCCTCGAAGCAAAAGTACCATTGTTTGATTTACCACCTCTATTTGTACGTCAGATTGTGGATGGAAAGCATTGCTCCTCTTCAATTTGGTGTCCATCATCCTCACAAGCTAGTCCAAAAGTCCCCAAGGAATTGAGTTTCTTGATCCGAGACAATGGATGTGGGTAATCCAAAGTGAACCCAAACATGTTGAAAGAAGAGATTAGCAGTCTGCTGAGTAGTGATCTTCTTTTTACATGGCATCAAGATACACATCTTGTTGAACCTATCCACTACAACATAAAAATGATCATGACCCCCTTTGTTCATTGGTAAACCCCCTACAAAATCCATGGAGACACTTTCCCATGGATGGGATGGAATAGGAAGTGGTGAGTATAGCCCCAGTTTTCTATTAGTGGGCTTACAAGTAGAACACATCACATGCACACCTTTACATATTTAGTTACAATTGCTTTCATTTGAGGCCAGTAACAAAACCTTTGCAAATGAGCCATAGTTTTTCCTATCCCAAAATGCCCAGACACAAGAGAAGTGTGAGTTTCTCGTATTACATGGATGCATTCACTTGTAGTAATACATAGCTTTACAACATGGTAGAGAAGTTTTCTTTGCATACAATAGTTCTCTACCTATGCACCAAGGGTTAGCTTCACATATACTTCTTTAAAATCTTCATCGATGGCATATTGTTCTACATAGATATCATGAGATAAATAAGTATTCTTCAAAATAATAGAAGTTGTTGATTAAGGTTGGTTGTCATTGATGTCAACCCTTGAAGAAAGCCCCGTAGCACAAAGGTTGGGTAATTGACCCAAGATTGTTTGATGTAAATATGACTTGTTATTGTCTTGTCATGTTTGATAATAATTAGAAATGGATGGACTCCAAAGTGGTCCCCTTATGGTGAAATCCCTCACGGGAAGACACTTTGCAGATTGAGTTATCCTAGAAGTATGGTTAGAGAACCCATGCTTATTTGTGGAATAATGAGATGAACTCCAGTGAATTTGTCAGTGAAACTATTCTATATGAATAGTACATATCATTCCATTTCTTCTGGTATGTGAAACGTCACATAACTCCTCACGGTTTGAGAGTTATGGCCTTACGAAGTTGGAGGACCCCCATATATCATCTAGAAGCCCCAAAAGGTCAAAGTAGTCAAAGTGGTTTAAGAGATTTTAAAAGTTAAATAATAAAGTGAAGTGATGATTGTACTATAATTCAAAGTGAATACAAAATAAATTAATTCAATAATAAATTTAATGGAGAAATTAGAAGTGGGTTAACCCT
>JZKD02S2056408.1:408880-419636 GCA_000966675.3 Picea glauca | reverse complement strand
ATTGGTCATTTTTCTAACAAATGTCCTCATAAGAAAAAGAGAAATGATGAAGGTTACTCAAAAGGAAAACACACATATAAAGGCAAAAGAACTACAAATAAAGATTTCAAGAAAATCTTATGCATCAAAGAAGACATCTCCTCATCAGATGAAGATGAAAGCAGTGACAGTGAGACAGGAAGAGTTCTATTCATGGCAGTAAATGATTCTGACAAAGAAGACTCTGAAGAAGAATATGAAGAAGTTGAAGAAGGATATGAAGAAATCGAAGATGAAATTGAAGAGACATAATTTGTCTATCGAGAAGAATTAATGTGTGCTATAGAAGTTATCAGAAGAGAAAAGAAGAAAAACAAGAAACTACAAGCAAAACTAGACAAGAAAAAGGACACTCGAGAACTAGAACAAATGATCACAAGATTGAAGGTTCAAATAGAAGAAGATAAAATAATTGAAGAAGCACTGAAAGAATAACTAGAAGAAAAGGACAAGATCATTGGAAACTTGGAAGCAGAGATTGTCACACTAAGAAAGGATATTCAAAATAAAAATATGCAGAATGCTCAAAATTTCTAGATGACATTATCAACAGTAAAAAATATCATCTTGACAAGTCTAGACTTGGATACAATCAGACAGAAAAGGGATCAAGCTCCAAAACAACAGAGCAAGAAAAAAATCCAAAAATCTATGCAGAAACAATCAAAGGGAATAGGAAGATGTACAAGGAAGATTACAGGGACACTCCTCCACCAAGAATATTCAGATTTCAGAATCAACAATAGATAGATAGGCCTCAAGAAGAAGAAGGATTCATAAGAGCACCTTCTTTTAGAAGATCTTCAACTCCCAGGTATCAAACTATAATATTTGGTTTATGTTATGCATGTAATAATTTTGGACAAAAATATGTGAATTGCAGAGCTAACAACGAGAACAATAACAACTTTGAGAGTCATACACAAAGGGGTTACTCAAGAAGAGCTAGTGAAACACAAAGAAGAAGTTACAATAGGTTTGAATCTTTGAGCACTTAAGTGGAATGTTACAAATGTAACAATTTTGGACATGTGGCAAAAAATTGCAAAATGGCAATCCCTCCTAAATAACCTCAACAGAATAACAGCATTCACAGACAAGAACCTTAGAAAACAACATGGATAAGAAAGCAAGATCAGTATAGAAATGAAGAATGCACAGTCTCTCTACAAGCTAAGAATAAGAAACACGGTTGGTATGTTGACAGTGGGTGTTCAAAACACATGACAGGTGATAGAGACAAATTTCTTACATTGCAAAAGGAAAGAAATGGATCAGTCTCCTTCGGAAATGATAATTCAGCCAAAATCATTGGAGAAGCCACAATATTAATTGAGAACAAGAATAAAAAGGCACAAAATGTTCTACTGATAGAAGATATGAAACATAATCTTCTAAGTGTGAGTCAAATTTCTGACCAAGGTCATAAAGTTACTTTCGATTCACAAAAGTTTGAGATAAGAAGAGAAGGTTCGAGGAAATTGGTCGGTACAACTGCAAGAACTTCAAACAACATATATGTGTTAAGTGAAATTGGAAATGAAAAGTGGTGTCTAGGAAAGGAAGATGAAAGTTGGCTATGGCACAGAAGAATGGGTCACATGCATTTTGATAACCTTGTCAAAGTCAGCAAAAGAAAAGAAGTCAGAGAAATGCCTCGGATCACAAAACCAACCAACACTTTATGCAAGCATTGTCAACAAGGAAAACAAACAAAGACCAAGTTCAAATCAAAGGAATATTCAACAAAAAGATCACTGGAAATTGTGCATACTGATCTAGTTTGACCAACTACAACAAAGGGCTTAAAAGGTGAGAGATACTTTATGTTATTAGTTGATAATTATACAAGAATGATTGCAATTTGCTTTCTCAAGAACAAGTCAGAAGCTTTTGAAAACTTCAAAATCTACAAGGAAATGGTTGAAAATGAGATGGATTCAAGAATCAAATGCTTGAGATCTGATAATGGAGGAGAGTTTACTTCAAAGGAATTTACAAACTACTACAACAGTCATGGAATAAAAAGACAATTCTATGTTGCTATGACACCTCAATATAATTGAGTTGTTGAAAGAAAGAACAAGACAATATAGAAAATTGCTCGAACAATGCTAATGGATTCCAAATTGACAAATACATTTTGGACACAGGAAGTGCATACAACAGTTCACATTCAAAACAGAGTAATGCTCAAAAACAACATTGATAAAACTCCATACGAGCTATGGAAAGGAAGACCAGCAAATGTGAAGCACTTCAAAGTTTTTGGAATCAAATGCTACATCAAAAGACAAGATTGAATAATGGGAAAGTTTGACTCTCGTGTGGACAAAGGAGTACTTTTTGGTTACTCAAGTACAAGGAAAGCATACAAGTGTTACAATTTAAGATTGAACAAAGTTGTGGAAAGCATCAACGTAACAATTGATGAAACAGGCAGACCATAATCAAAGGAAGAAGAAAACAAATAAATGGAACAACTTTTTGAAGAAGAAGAAGCAGAATATGAAGTAGAAGAAGAAGATGAAGAGAATCCGATAGAAACAGAAGAGAAATTTCAGCATCTCCAAAAACACCTAGCAAATGAATATAGAAGAATCATCCTTTAGATCAAATTATTGAAAACAAAGATGCAGGAGTTGAGACTAGAAGAAAAATCTGTTCACAAGAACAAACACTCTTATCTACAATTGAACCAAATTGTTTTGAAGAAGCCAACAAGGATGAATTTTTTAATAAGGCCATGAATGAATAATTGGATCAAATAGGGAAAAATTAAACTTGGAAATTGGTTCCATGACCAAAGAATAAGAATGTGATCGGCACAAAATGGGTTTTCAAGAATAAATTAATGAAGATGGACAAGTTACAAGGAACAAAGTTAAATTGGTATGTAAAGGATATGCACAGATTGAAGGAATCGACTTTGAAGAGACATTTTCCCCAGTTGCCAGAATGGAAGCAATGTAGTTGTTTTTAGCCTATGCATGCTCCAAAAATGTTAAAGTATATCAGATGGACATAAAATCATCTTTTCTAAATGGGGAACTTGAAGAAGAAGTCTACATTGAACAACCAGAAGAATTTCAGTTGTCAGAGAATGCAGATTATGTGTGTAAATTAAAGAAGGCCTTGTATGGTCTAAAACAGGATCCTAGAGCATGGTACTCTACACTGGATAAGTATCTTTAGCAGGCAAGGTTTAGAAAAGGAAGTGCAGACAACAACCTCTACATCAAGGTAAGTGAAGGTAATATTTTATTAATCGAAGTTTATGTTGATGATATTATTTTTGGTAGTGATGATGATAGGTTAAGGCAGAAATTTGCAAAAGATATGCAGAATGAATTTGAAATTTTGTTACCTGGAGAACTATCCTTCTTTTTGGGACTTCAGATATGTCAAAGAAACCAAGGAATCTTTGTTTCTCAAACCAATTATATCAGAGAAATGATAAAGAGGTTTGGAATGGAAGATTGCAAACCGGTTATCACTCCCATGCAAACCAGTTGCAAGTTGAGCACAGATGATGATTCGAAGTCTATAGATCATAAGCAATATAGGTCAATGATTGGTAGCCTACTATATGTGACAGCATCTAGACTAGATGTAATGTAGGCAGTTGGATAGGTGGCACAATTTCAAGCAACACCAAAAGAGTCACATGTTTTAGCAGTAAAGAGGATTTTTAGGTATCTCAAAGGAACATAAGAGTTTGGATTATGGTATCCAAAAGGAAAGGATCTATCACTTATTTCCTACACAGATGCAGATTGGGCATGTTGTATGTTGTGTAACAGTTTCAGATCAATTCAACAAATATTATGTGTGGGCCATGCTCTACAAGGTGTGTCATTTTTTCCATAAATCCTTTTCTGAGTGGTTCCAAGTAGTGACAAGTAGTGACACCCAAAATAATTTCATAAAACACACTGAATAACATTGTGTATCAGTTTCAGATCTTTATTCATTATAGGTACAAAGTTATTATTATTTCAAGTTAGGATTGTTGACTAATCCAAAACTAGTCTTGCGAGACTAAAGAAACGTTTGATGAAAATGCTAGTCTCTTGTTGTTAAAGTTAAGGAAGGTTTGCAGGTATGTGATCATATACACCAGTTCTATCATAGTGTTACAATTCATATTTGGATGATGAAATTAATGAGGGCTTTTGGTTGAGGTACAAGTTGGGTACATGCTTGAGACAAGTTGTTGATGAGTTGGCACATACATGAGGTGTATAGTTGATGATGTTGGTACATATTGATGAGTCATAGTTGATGAGTACTTGACACATGATTGGTACATACTTGGTACATGGTTGGTTGCACTTATTTATGGTACAGGTTGATTACAGATTGTTTGGTAAAGGTTGGTGCATGGTTGATGCACATGTTTATAGTACAAGTTGATTACAAGTTGAGGTACAGTTTGATGCATGGTTCATGTTTATTGGTACATATTTACAGTGGTATATCTCATAGTAATAGTGTGATAGTGGTTCCATCATTCTACTTTTACTTTAGGGCGGTTGGACGAGGCAATGACAGGTGGTTGTAGCCCCCTTCCGGCTGTAGCCGAAGAACATAGGGGGTTGTACCCTCCTTCTGGTTGTAGCTAGAGAATTGGGGAGTTGGATCTTCCTTGAAGTTGTAGCCTGAGAAACTAGGGGGTTGGAGACTTCTTCCAGTTGCAGCTGGAAAACAAAGCAATTTGGTGATTCCAATGAATGTAATTCTTCAAGACATATACGATAAAGCATTCTGTGGTTTTCTCCTGATTTGGGTTTCCACGTAAAACATTGATGTACTGTGTACGTGTGTGATTTTTCATTTCTTATTTCTCATTATTGGATAATAATTCTACATTGATATAACACTTGGATTATTTGGAGAAAAAGGTAATTGCGTTATTATTGATTCACCCCCCCTCTCAGTAATCCAACAATTGGAATCAAAGCAGGTTCCTTCATAAATCAATTTAACCACTGAAAGGTAGATCACGGAGAGTACCAAATCATATAAAAATGGAATACCACACTTTGATGGAAAGATGTATGCTTTTTGGAGCATAAGAATGAAGACATATATACAAGCACAGGGGTTTGAAATTTGGCAATCAATTGTAGATGGATACACAGTACCAACAAATGACAAAGTAGTGAAACTTGGTCAGAATAATTACAAAGATACAAATTCACTTTTGAATGGTCTTAGTGAAACAGTATTCACCAAAGTTTCACATTGTAAATCCACCAAAGAGATTTGGGACAAGCTTCGAAATATTTATGAAGGAGATACAAAAGTCAAAGAAGAAAAACTTCAAACTTACAGAGGTTAGTTCGAGCAACTAAAAATGAAGGAAGATGAGAATATTGTAGCCTACTTCTTAAGAGTCGACGAAACAGGGAATGCAATCATAGGATTGGGAGAAGAAATTGAAAAATCTGTAATTGTTCAAAGGGTACTAAGATCTCTTCCTATGAGATTCAACCCTAAGATATCATCACTAAAAGAAAGATCAGATCTGAACTCAATAAGCATGGACGAACTGCATGGAATCTTCACAGCATATGAAATGAGAAATGAACAAGAAAATCTAGATGTAAAAGAAGCATCCTTCAAAGCATCCAAAAGATCAAAGAAAAAGAAAAAGGAATAAGAAGAATATAGCAACAACAACGACGTCTCGAAAGATGATGAAGAAGTGGCAAACTTTGTCAAAAGACTGAACAAGGGAACCAATGGTAGGTATAGAGGTAAGCTTCCTTTAATTTGTTTTAATTGTGATGGTATTGGTCATTTTGCTAACAAATGTCCTCATAAGAAAAAGAGAAATGATGAAGGTTACTCGAAAGGAAAACACACATATAAAGGCAAAATAACTACAAAGAAAGATTTCAATAAAAGCTTATGCATCAAAGAAGACATCTCATCATCAGATGAAGATGAAATCAGTGACAGTGAGACATGAAGAGTTTTATTCATGCCAGTAAAATATTATGACAAAGAAGACTTTGTAGACGAATGTGAAGAAGTTGAAGAAGGATATGAAGAAGTCAAAGACGAAATTGAAGAGGCATAAGTTGACTATCGATAAGAATTAATATGTTCCATAGAAGTTATCATAAGAGAAAAGAAGAAAAACAGGAAACTACAAGTAGAAATAGACAAGAAAAAGGAAACTCGAGAACTAAAACAAATGATCAAAAGATAGAAGGTTCAAATAGAAGAAGATAAAAGAATTGAAAAATCACTCAAAGAAAAAATAGAAGAAAATGAAAAGATCATTGGAAACTTGGAAGCAGAGATTGTCACACTAAGAAAGAATATTCAAAAGAAAAATATGCAGAATAGCTCAAAAGTTCTGGATGACATTATCAGCAGTCAAAAATATCATCTTGACAAGTTTGGACTTGGATACAATCAGACATAAAAGGGGTCAAGCTCCAAAACAAAAGAGCAAGAAACAAATCCAAAAAGCTATGCAGAAATAATCAAAGGGGATAGGAAAATGTACAAGGAAGATTACAGGGACACTCCCCCTCCAAGAAGATTCAGATTTCAGAATCAACAATAGACAGATAGGCCTCAAGAAGAAGAAGGATTCATAAGAGCAACCTCTTTCAGAAGATATTCAACTCCCAGGTATCAAACAATATTTTTTGGTTTATGTTATGCTTATAATAATTTTGGACAAAAAGATGTGAATTGCAGAGCTAACAATAGGAATAATAACAACTTTGAGAATCATACACAAAGGGGTTACTCAAGAAGACCTAGTGAAACAAAAAGAAGAAGTTACAATAGGTTTGAATCTTTGAGCACTGAAGTGGAATGTTACAAATGTAACAATTTTGGACACGTGGCCAAAAATTGCATAATGGCAGTCCCTCCTAAAGAACCTCAACAGAATAACAACAATCACAGACAAGAACCTTAGAAAACGAAATGGATAATAAAGCAAGATCAGTATAGCAATGAAGAATGCACAGTCGCTCTACAAGCTAAGCAGAAGAAACTCGGTTGGTATGTTGACAGTGGGTGTTCAAAACACATAACAGGTGATAGAGACAAATTTCTTACATTGTGAAAGGAAAGAAATGGATCAATCTCCTTCAGAAATGATAATTCGGCCAAAATCATTGGAGAAGGCACAGCCTGAATTGGGAACAAGAATAAAAAGGCACAAAATGTTCTACTAGTAGAAGATATGAAACATAATCTTCTAAGTGTGAGTCAAATGTGTGACCAAGGTCATAAAGTTACTTTCGATTCACAAAAGTGTGAGATAAGAAAAGAAGGTTCAGAGAAATTGGTCGATACAGCTGCAAGAACTTCAAACAACATATATGTGTTAAGTGAAATTGGAAATAAAAAGTGTTTTCTAGGAAAGGAAGATGAAAGTCGGCTATGGCACA
Organism: Picea glauca; assembly: GCA_000966675.3. Taxonomy (NCBI): domain Eukaryota; kingdom Viridiplantae; phylum Streptophyta; class Pinopsida; order Pinales; family Pinaceae; genus Picea; species Picea glauca. Next base: position 412,173 of record JZKD02S2056408.1, on the reverse strand, counting down.
GAAGAATGGGCCACATGCATTTTGATAACCTTGTCAAAGTCAACAAAAGAGAAGCAATCATAAAAATTCCCCAGATCAGGAAACCAACCAACACTTTATGCAAGCTTTGTCAACAAGGAAAGCAAATAAAGACCAGGTTCAAATCAAAGGAATATTCAACAACAAGACCACTGGAAATTGTGCATACTGGTCTAGTTGGACCAACTACAACAAAGGGATTAAAAGGTGAGAGATACTTTATGTTATTAGTTGATGATTATACAAGAATGACTGCAGTTTTCTTTCTCAAGAACAAGTTAAAAGCTTTTGAAAACTTCAAAATATACAAAGAAATGGTTGAAAATGAGATGGATTCAAGAATCAAATGCTTGAGATCTGATAATGGAGGAGAGTTTGCTTCAAAGGAATTTATGGACTATTGCAACGGTCATAGAATAAAAAGGCAATTCTTCGTTGCTAGGACACCTCAACAGAATGGAGATGTTGAAAGAAATAACAGGACAGTACAGGAAATGGCTCGAACAATGCTAATGGATTCCAAATTGATAGATATATTTTGGACATAGGCAATGCATATAGCATTTCACATTCAAAACAGAGTAATTCTCAGAAAAAACACTGATAAAACTCCCTACGAGCTATGGAAAGGAAGACCAACAAATGTGAACCACTTCATAGTTTTTAGAATCAAATGCTACATCAAAAAAGAAGATGACAGAATGGGAAACTTTGACTCTTGTGTGGATAAAGGAGTACTTGTTGGTTACTCAAGTACAAGGAAAGCATAGAAGTGTTACAATCTAAGATTGAACAAAGTTGTGGAAAGCATCAACGTAACAATTGATGAAACAGTCAGACCAGAATCAAAGGAAGAAGAAAACAAATCATTGGAACAACTTTTCGAAGAAGAAGAAGCAGAAGATGAAGTAGAATTTGATAGAAACAAAAGAGCAAGTTCAACAAGTATCTCCAAAGAAACCTAGCAAACGAGTACAGAAGAATCATCCTTCGGATCAAATTATTGGAAACAAAGATGCAGGAGTTGTGACTAGAAGAAAAATACATTCACCAAAACAAACACACCTAGCACTCTTATCTACAATTGAACCAAATTGTTTTGAAGAAGCCAGCAAGGATGAGTTTTGGAATAAGGCCATGAATGAAGAATTGGATCAAATAGAGAAAAATGACACTAGGGAACTGGTTCCAAGACCAAAGAATAAGAATGTGATCAGCACAAAATGGGTTTTCAGGAATAAATTAAATGAAGATGGACAAGTTACAAGGAATAAAGCTAGATTGGTATGTAAAGGATATGCACATATTGAAGGAATCGACTTTGAAGAGACATTTGCCCCAATTGCCAGAATGGAAGCAATCCGGTTGCTTTTATCCTATTCATGCTACAAAAATGTTAAAATATATCAAATGGACATAAAATTATCTTTTTTGCATGGGGAACTTGAAGAAGAAGTCTATATTGAACAACCAAAAGGGTTTCAATTGTCAGAGAACTCAGATTATGTGTGTAAATTAAAGAAGGCCTTGTATGGTCTAAAACAAGCTTCTAGAGCATGGTACTCTAGACTGGATAATTATTTGCAACAGGAAGGGTTCAGAAAAGGAAGTGCAGACAACAACCTCTACATCAAGGTAAATCAAGGTAATATTTTATTAATTGAATTTTATGTTGATGATATTATTTTTGGTAGTGATGATGACAGGGTAAGGTAGAAATTTGCAAAAGATATGCAGAATGAATTTGAAATGTTGTTACTTGGAGAACTATCCTTTTTTTTGGGACTTCAGATACGTCAAAGAAACCAAGGAATCTTTATTTCTCAAACCAAGTATATCAAAGAAATGTTAAAGAGGTTCGGAATGGAAGATTGCAAACCAGTTATCACTCCCATGCAAACCAGTTGCAAGTTGAGAAAAGATGATGATTCGAAGTCTACAGATCAGAGGCAATACAGGTCAATGATGTGTAGCCTACTATATGTCACAGCATCCAGACCAGATGTAATGCAAGCAATTGGACAGGTGGCACGATTTCAAGAAGCACCAAAGGAGCCACATGTGTTAGCAGTGAGGAGGATTTTCAGATATCTCAAAGGAATAGAAGAGTTTGGATTATGGTATCCAAAAGGAAATGATCTATCACTTATTGCCTACACAGATGCATATTGGGCAGGTTGTATTAATGACCGATGAAGCACCAGTGGAGCAGCGTTGTACTTGGGTTAGTTTTTAGTATCATGGCTAAGCAAGAAACAATCATCAATATCTTTATCTACAGTTGAGGCAGAGTATATTGCAGCAACATCATGTTGTACACAGGTTATTTGGATGAAACAAACTCTGACAGATATACAGGTTGAATATGATGAGCCCATTCCAATATATTTTGATAATACAAGTGCCATTAGTATCTCGAAGAACACAGTGATGCACTCCAAGACGAAGCACATTCCATTAAAGTATCACTTTCTATGGGAGCATGTTGTAGAAAAGAACATTAGAGTTGAGTATGTGGGAATAAAAGAACAAGTGGAAAACATCTTCAAAAAAATGGGAATCCTTTGAATATCTTCGCCAGAGACTTGGAGTTATTTCTACTCCAAAATGAATGTTTTTTTAATGCTTATCTTATATGTCTTAGATTTACACGAGGAAGCACCATAAGAGGATAGTTCAGTCAGGGGGAACAACCACAGATGAAAAGATACCTTTGCCATTGATGAAAAATGGGGAGATATTTATTAGATGTAGAGGACAGAGGCATGGTTCCAAGGGGATCATGAGTGATATGATTTCATTATTGCACCAGAGTGTTGTCATCAATGCTAAAGGGGTAGAGTGTTGATTAAGGTTGGTTGTCATTGATGTCAACCCTTGAAGAAAGCCCCGTAGCACAAAGGTTAGGTAATGGACCCAAGATTGTTTGATTTAAATATGATTAATTATTGTCTTGTCATGGTTGATAATAAGTAGAAATGGATGAACTCCAAAGTGGTCCCCTTATGGTGAAATCCCTCACGGAAAGACATTTTGCGGATTGAGTTATCCTAGAAGTATGGTTAAAGAACCCATGCTTATTTGTGGAATAATGAGATGAAAACCAGTGAATTTGTCAATGAAACTATTCTATATGAATAGTACATGTCATTCCATTTCAGGTGGTATGTGGAACGTCACATAACTCCTCACGGTTTGAGAGTTATGGCATTACGAAGTTGGAGGACCCTCATATGTCATCTAGAAGCCCCAAAAGGTCAAAGTAGTCAAAGTGG
>JZKD02S2056408.1:384051-408830 GCA_000966675.3 Picea glauca | reverse complement strand
TGGAGGACCCTCATATGTCATCTAGAAGCCCCAAAAGGTCAAAGTAGTCAAAGTGGTTTAAGAGATTTTAAAAGGTAAATAATAAAGTGAAGTGATGAGCGTACTATAATTCAAATTGAATACAAAATAAATTAATTCAATAATAAATCTAATGGAGAAATTATAAGTGGGTCAACCCTAAATTAAGGAAAGTGGGCAAAGTGACCTAGAAGATGTTTTTAAGGAAGCTACTTGGAGAGTATAAATAAGAGGCAAGGCTCTCTCATTTAAGACAGACTTGAGAATATTGAATATATATAGGTGTCTGAGGTAACCAAAGGATATCTAAGCCGAATTTATGAGGAAAGTGAAGAAAAAAAGGCTGGAATTCAAGGAAGGATAAATTATTTTGATGATACTTTCTAAGGTATGTTTTTTCAGGTCATCTCACCATTTTCGCAATAACTTTTTTTATAGAATGATCCAGACCGTGAAATTGTTATTCCATTTAGAAAACATATTCATTTATCTGTGGTAAAAAAATGATCTTGTGGGTCATTGTATTTTTGGATTTACACTCCGTGGAAAATAGGGTTTGTGGCTAGTCCCGAAACTAGTCAAAAACGGGTGTTTCGGGTAAAAACGTCATAACTTATTCATAACAGATCCAAGTTTTTTAATAAAAAATGTGTTGGTTATAGTACATTCTTTAGTATGCTATGTAACAATTTCAGATCAATTCAACAAATATTCCATCCGGGGAACGCTCTACAAGGTCGCTCTCTGGAATAACCTAGAATTCAGCAAGGTGCACCATTTTTTCCATAACTCCTTTTCTGAGAGGTTCCAAGTAGTGAAACATAGAGGAATTGCATAAAACACATTGAAGAACATTTTGTATCAGTTTCAAATCTTTATTCATTACAGGTACAAATTTATTATTATTTCAAGTTAGGGTTGTTGACTAATCCAAAACTAGTCTTGTTCGACTAAAGAAACGTTTAATGAAAATGTTAGTCTCTTGTTGTTAAAGTTAAGGAAGGTTTGAGCGTATGTGATAATATATACTAGGTCTATCACAGTGCTACAAATCATATTTAGATGATGAAATTGATGAGGGATTTTGGTTGAGGTACAAGTCTGGTACATGCTTGAGACAAGTAGTTGATGAGTTGGCACATATATGAGGTGTATAGTTGATGATGTTAGTACATATTGATGAGTCATAGTTGATGAGTACGTGACACATGATTGGTACATACTTGGTACATGGCTGGTTGCACTTGTTTATGGTACAAGTTGATTACAGATTGTTTGGTACAGGTTGGTGCATGGTTGATGCACTTGTTTATGGTACAGGTTGATTACAAGTTGAGGTACAGGTTGATGCATGGTTGATGCATGGTTCAGGTTTATTGGTACATGTTTACAGCGGTATATCTCATAGTGATAGTGTGACAGTGATTCCATCATTCTACTTTTACTTCAAGGCGGTTGGAGGAGGCAAGGATAGGTGGTTGTAGCCACCTTCTTGTTGTAGTCAGAGAACATAGGGGGTTGTAGCTTCCTTTTGGTTGTAGCCAGAGAATTTGGAAGTTGGATATTCCCTCAGGTTGTAGCCTGAGAAACTAGGGCGTTGGAGCCTCCTTCCAGTTGCAGCTGGAAAACAAAGAAAGTTGGTGCTTCCAATGAATGTAATTCTTCAAGACATATAAGATAAAGAATTATGTGGTTTTCTCCTAATTTGGGTTTCCACGTAAAAAACTGGTGTACTGTGTATGTGTGTGATTGTTCATTTCTTATTGCTCATTATTGGATAATAATTCTACATTGATATAACACTTGGATTATTTGGAGAAAAATGATTATAATTACGGTATTACCAATTCACCCCACCTCTTAGTAATCCAACAGAAGCAACAATAGGAGGTCTAGAAAGCATATCATCTACCTTGTTACTTGTACCCTTTTTGTACTTGATTACCAAATGAAATTGTTGTAAAAAACCCATCCACCTATAGTGTCGAGATTGTTGCAATTTGGTATGTGCTTGAAAATATTGTAAAGGTTGGTGATCTGTATGTATGATTGTTTCCTTCCCTAACAAGTAATTCTTCCATTTCTTTATGCTATGGACTAATGCATACAATTCTTATCATATGTAGGATAGTTAACAACAACTTGGTTAAAATCTTCAGAGTGGTAATAGATAGGCTTACGATATTACATCAATATTGCACCCATGGTGTATCTATTGGCATCCGTCTTGATCTCAAAAGGCTATTCAAGATTCGACAATGCTAATATTGGTGTGGTACTGGTCTTCTACTTCAAAATATTGAAATATTTTTGTTTCTTTCCTTCCCACTGAAAAGTGTTCTTCACATTGGTTAAGGCATGCAAAGGAGCTACTATAAAGAATAAGTTGGAAATGAATCTCCTCCAATACTGGACTGCACCTAAGAATCTTTAGACTTCGGTTACACTCTTTGGCTCGAGCCATTTTACAATTACATCAATTTTGGAAGGATCATTTTTTTATTGTCCTCCTCCTACAATATGACCTAAGTACACTAGTGAAGTCTTGCCAAATTCACATTTAAACAATTTTACATACAACTTTTCCCTTTGCAAATTATCCAATACTTGCTTTACATGCCTCACATTCTCATCCCAAATTCCGCTAAAAACAAGAATGTTGTCTAAATATACAATCATAAAGTCATCTAGGAAAGGCCTGAATACATCATTCATCACACGCATGAAAATTTCCAAAGCATTACAAAGCCCAAACGACATAACTAACCACTCAAACAATCCATGTTTGGTTTTAAAGGCATTTTTCCATGCATGTTGTTTTGCGACCCTAATTTGATGATATCTTATGCGCAAATACAACTTAGTGAAACAAACAACATTCTTCAATTGATCAAGTAAACCATCTATATGAGGAAGAGGATATCGATTTTTCACTGTGATTTTATTTAAATCCCAATAATCGAAACACATTCGCCATGTACCATATTTCTTTGGCACCATCATGATCAGAGAACCACGAGGAGATGAATTGGGCTTGATGACCCCTTGATACAATAAGACTTGTACCTTCTTCTTGATCTCTGTCATCTCCACAACTGACATCTTGTACATTCCCACATTGGGAAGGGGAGAATCCTGTTGAAGATGTATCTCATGTTGGATTTCCCTCTTAGGAGGTAATCCATCTGCTTCCTGAAAAATATCATCATACTTAGAAACAATATCAATTAATTTTTTTTTATGAGATGGATCACACCCTTGGAAAGCATCAGATGTACCGACATCTTTCTCTTTGACAACCATGAGTACATATATATTATTATTGTTTATGAGTCTTTTCATTTTCCCTGCACTAACAAGTGTTGTATTTACCCTCATGTTGTGAGCTCTAACAATATATTCCACTCTCCCTTTAGTAAGGTGGTATTTTTTCTCATGATGAAAGAAGACTTATTTTCTATCATAAATATAAGGGCTTCCCAACACTATGCCACATATATCAAGTGGTACAACATCCAAATCCACTTCATCAGTCAACTTTGAAGCAATAGAAAATATGATCCTACATTGTTTGGTGACATTAAGTTTTTCTTTATCACATACCCAACAAAGAGGATAAGGCTTCGAATGTGGTTTCGTTTTGAGACCCTTCTTCTTGACAAGTGCTTCAGATATTAAGTTTACTTGGTAACCCAGATCAAATAATGTATCTATCTTAGTATGTTTAGATACAACTCTTATATGAAATAACTCATTCCTCTTTCGTTCATCAACATGAGATTCATCATTGGAACTTTAACTAGCATGAAGAGAATATTAGCCTTGTACTCCAACTGTTGTGATCTTTCCTTCATCCCCAGAATCAGAACCAAGATCTTGTTGCATTGTAGAAACGGTCTTTGTCTTCCTCTTTCCACCAAACTGTTTTGGTTTCTTTTCCAGATGTAGTTTCCAACAATGTTCTTCATCATGACCTCTCTTATTGCAATGAGTGCAAGATGGTTTTCCTCCTTCTCTCATCACTGTAGTGGTCTTGTTGTCCTTCCTTTTAAACTTCTTAAAAGGATTTTGTGGAAAATTGGAAGGTTTCTTTATGGGATATTCTTGAACATGTTTCCCCCTATTCTTAAGGTGAGTGGCTTGAACACAAACTTCGTCAAGACTAGTGGGGTTAAAAAATAGCAAAGTATGACGAATATATCTGTGAAGTGCGCCAATATACTTAATTAAAGTTTCATAGGAATCCAAAGGAATGTTCAATGCAAGAGTTTCATTCCTAAATTCTTCTATGAAACTTCGTACAATTTGACATTTACTTTGCCTTAAAGTTTGCCATTCCATCATTGCTTTATGTAAATACCCTAATGGATAAAATTTCTTCCTTGTCGTTGATTTAAATTCTGACCATGAGGAAAGAAGATTGCCACACTTACTTCTTTCCTGAAGTTTGATTTCCACCATACGAGAGTGGTTCCTTCCAACCGAAGAGAATCTAGTTGCACTTTAACTTCCTCTTCATCAATATGTTGGACACAACAATACACTTCAACCTGTTGGATCCAATTACCTATCTTTTCAGGATTAGAATCTCCATTAAACATAGGTAAATAAAATTTTACATCAAGCTTTAATAATGGTTTCTTAAAAGAGGCTTTATGTCTAGAATGATGACAATGCTCAAAGGAAGAAGAACTAGAACTCGAAGGTGAAGAGGGAGGCTCGGGAGGATCTCCTCTAGCCCCTTGGTTTACCGAAGCATCATCATCTACATGTTCTTCATTTTTATTCCTTTTATTCTTCATCCTCTTCTCGTAATATCCATACATTCGTTCAACCATTTCTGACATGCAATAAAAGACCATGTGAAAGTTTTTCTCTTGTTCATCACACTTGACCTCTTCTGCCATTTTCTTCCTTCTGGATACACAACCAACTTCAAGATTGAAAGTCTTAAGATTTCCTTCACCCTTCTTATGCTTGGCCCTAGTAATAATTCACACTCAATAATTCAATTCAAATACGACTGCTCTAATACCAACATGATCCAGGATCTTTTCATTGTGACTTATAAAGAATTTCACTAAATGAGCATAAATTAAAGTGCACCATTAAAGAAGGGAAAAATCAAAAATGAAAAGACATAAGCATCATATTTGAACACAAAAACTTGATAAAAGAGTTCTTCCCTGGTGTACTATGTCTCTGGGTTTTGCTCTCAAATGGGTAGGCTCTTTCATTAACTCAGCAAAAGAATTTGGCAAAATACATAAGTATACCTCATTCTAAAATCAAATTGTGGAAATAATGCTCAGATCAGAAAACAGACAGAACCACTGAATTTGTTGTGTCGAATTACCCAAAAATGACTATCTCCACGCCTTGATCCGACTCTGGAACTCCCAGGCCCAAGAAGAATTATGTCTCGATTTTCATGCCCTCTGCAACCTGCAATAATGATTGTACCGCCTAAAAATTCATGCCCACAGGTCGTACAGTCCGCACCTCCTTCCCCTGTAGCTGGGTGGAATACACCTCTTAAGTAATTAATTGGGTGGTATGTACCAAGTGGTACCCGCAGCGTAGTGGTTATGGGCGGACGTATTAAGTCTTGGGCTTCGCTGGAGGTTTTGGGGTCGATTCCCACGGACTATGTTTTTGGTGTGTTTGTTATGTTTGTTTGTAGTACATATATATCCACCAGCTAATTTTAGTGGTGTCGTTGGAAGCTCTTGAAACCATTTCCAGAGTTGGCGTGGTCCACCAGAGTTGGCGTGGTCTTCTAGATTTGGCGGACCCACCAACTTTTTGTTTTCAAAATTCGTTCATGGGTTGTCCTTGGGCGTTTCCTGCCTGCCACATGGCATCCCCTGATTGGGCCACATGGCAGCCTCTCATTGGACCACACTGCCCCCTACCAATTCAGCATGCCACGTCAGTCATACAAACTATACGAACTACCACGTGGCATGATCCGACTAGTCCATGGATCGGTCTGAAGAGCCAATAACTGGGTGACACATGGCAGCCTATGGTGTTTCCATGTCATTATGATGACATCAGCATGACACATGTCACTTCATTGTTCCTGCCATGTGCATTGTATGGACGATGATGTCATCCGTACGGATGCTGACATTAGTAGTATGGATGTTGATTCATCCCTTGCTGACTGGGCTAGGCTGACCAAAATTTGACCGCGAATATATTTCAATATGTAACTGTGTTTGACGATCCATTTGCATCGTTAGAAATATTGTGATGCGCTCTTCACGATCATGCTATTTTCACTGAGTTTTGGAAACTTTGAATTTTTTCCCTTTTTCTGTCTGCTAGAACCATTCTGAGCATTTTGAGTTGCCTCTGTGAGTTATCATTTGTTCTTAGCCTTCTCTGGATCCTTTTTGGATTACAACTGCTAGTAAATGTTCTAAAAAAATCCCATTAAGGTCGAACCCTCTTAGCCTTTCAACATATCTTAGGTTCAAGTTGTTGAAATGGCCTGTGAATTCGTCAATCTTCTTGATATTCCTGAACACGAAGTCCCCGACTTTCCAAGGCAGAGGACTAAACTATTTTTTTCTCTTCTCATGGAAAAAATGCAACCAATAGTCGTATTTCCTTTCTATTTCTTTAACAAACATTATGTCTGTAATGTGACATGGAAGGAAAGAAAGATTTTCCTTGGAGCCAAAAATAATTATCACACTGTAATTCTCCATTTGTTCAAGTGTCCCCTTCCTGTCCAAAAACTTTGTTTCCTAGTCAGACATGCGGGGATCATCCTTTCCTAACAAAAAATCTTTGAAAACTGAGAAAAAGTCATTAAAAACCTCATAAAAATAATGGGAGGCCTTGTGCCTCCACAAGGCCTGGTACCAAAAGGTTACTGGGTCAAATTCATAGTTTATCTTCTTGGACACAGACATTTTTGGAAATGGACAGTAATGCGCAATCCCAAAACCAAGTAGGATGACATATAAAATTTCTTCTCCTCTTTGAATCGTGACAATTGGGAACATATTTCAATGGAAATTAGATTCCCCCAACAAAAAATGGTGTTTTCCTTGACTGTGAAATACAAAATATAAAGAATCGGAAATAATTGTTGTGGATTCATGTCTCGTTATTCTTGTAAATAGACAGGCAATTTCCAAGAATGGATTTCTAATGAACTAACCTACAACCTTTTGATATCTTCAGGAACTGTCGTCGAGTCTTCCAGGAACTCGGGCAAGAGGTCCAATCCGTTATCATGATTTTTTGGGAACTGATTGCAGTCTTCTCCTCTAATGGTAAATGTTGGCTCAAGAAATCTTAACATCTTGTGAAAGACCCGAGGTGAAAAAGAAACAAGAGAGTGGTCCCGTAGTGGAATAATTATTTGGCCTGAAATATATCTCTCAACGCACCAAGAGACCACCTCCTTATAGTCAAAAACTTCAGGGACACAACCTGCACAAGAAATTCCAGAGGTCCAAATTACTTTGTTCTGGGTGGAAGGGGATGAGTAGTAACAGTATGCCATGGACCAATGGAAGGTTTGTTCCTCATGCACAAATATGTTCATTGTATCTCCATGGAACTGTTGTCAAGTTGCTGCCATAAGTTTACAAGAACGTATATTTTCTCTAGATGATGTTTGAAATGAATAGTTGGAGGGGATAATATAACCCTCCGCAAATCTTGGTCCAATATGTGTGAATGGGAGATATCCCCGAGCCTTTCGCTCATTAATGACAATCTCTACGATTGTTGCATGATGAGTTGTTAGCACTAAAGCTTAGTAATTGCATACTTAGAAGTGAGAAGGTGGAGGGTACAATGAAGAGCAATCAAGGATTGGAGATTTCGTGAACCTGACGACTCGGGAAAGACATTCCATGATGTTTGAAATGAGCACTAGGAAGGGATAATATAACTCTCTACAAATATTGGTTTAATGTGTATTAATGTGTGATCTCCTCGATCCTTTTTTCTCATTAATGACAATCTTTACGGTTCCCGCATGATGAGTTGTTAGCATTAAAGATTACTAATTGCATATTTAGAAACAAGTGTGAAGGTGGTGGGGACGAGGAAGAGAAATTAAGGAATGGTTAAGTATGGAAAGCGGTCGACCGAGCTTCAAAATAGGGTTACAAGGAATACTCAATAGAGGTGAGGGCCCGATGGTCAAATTGTATGTCTCAGAAGTTTTGAGTGCAAAATGCATAAAACAGAAGAGGGCATGAGGGGGCAGTCCAATGGTCACTTTGTATATTGCGAAACTCTGGGTGTTGTTTGCATGTCGTGAAACAATGGAAGCGCAATCTTGAGCCTGCCTATCCAGGAACCTGCAATCGAAAAAGTGGCTAAGAATAGAATAGGGAAATGGTCGGTCGGACTCATTTTTGCAAATATTTTGAAATTTGTAATAGATATCCCATTACCTAGAAAGATATTGTTTTCATGTTTCTGGACAAGTTGTGTAGGGATAGTCAGTTTGACTGTCTCCTCGGGCCTTTTTCTCATTAATGACAATCTTTATGATTGTTGCATGATGAGATGTTAGCATTAAACCTTAGTTATTGCATACTTGGAAAGAAGTGCGAAGGTGGCAGGCACATAAAACATCGATTAGGAATTGGAGATTTCGTGAACCCGCCAACCTGAAAATCCACAAAAGAGATTCCAAGAAATGGCCAAGTATGGAAAGTGGTCGGATGGGCTTCAAAATAGGGTGACAAGGGTTCCCCAGGAGACGTGAGGCCCCGATGGTCAAATTGTATGTCTCATAACTTTTGAGTGAAAAATGTGTAACATGGAAGAGGGGATGATGTGGGAGTCTGAAAGTCAATTTGTATATCGTGGAAGTCTGGGTGTTGTTTGTAGGTCACGGAACAATGGAAGTGAAATCTAGAGCCCGCCTACCCGGGAATCCGTGATCGAAAAAGTGGCTAAGTATGGAATGGGGAAGCGGTCGATCGGAGTGGTGATATAAAAGCATGAGTGAAAATGTGAACACGTGAGTCCGCCAACCCACACAGTTAGACATTTTCGGAAAAAATGACTAAGTAACCAGAAAAAGAACGTAGAGGGTAAAAAGAAAGGGGAATTTGGTTAAGTATAGAAAAGGGAAAAGAAGGGGATAAAAGAGAATGGGAAAATAGAAAAGCGGTGGGCAATTTTCGTAAGTGGGAATTGGTCTCAAACAAGCCCCATTATTGCAAAATCATCATTTTCTAGTCCAATATTTTATCCACTTACTTGTTTTCTATTGTGCTTGTATCATTAAAAAGGGTGTGAGCAAATGAAAAGATAAGCTATAATTTGATTTTTGGCTATAATTATGTATAGTTGACTTACAGGCGCTATTGATGTTTGTCTTTTGTAGATAACAGTGGGTTAGGATAAGTTTTCATTCTTATTGTGATAAGGCCTTAAAAAAAGTAGAATAAGTATCAAGTTTTTCCAATTCAATTCTCACACAAAAAAAAAAATCTTTGATCCCATAATATTCATCTTTGTTGATTCGATAATAGGAAAGTCGATTTCGTAGATTGTATTATTGGTCATTTCAGGTGACCAGGGTGCATCAACCAATGCTTTGTTGAATAGTTGTTTTTATTGCAACTTGTGGGAGTAATTGTGTTCTTGATATATTTTTTAATGTCTTGAAATATTATTTGAAGTATTAAACTTCCTGCATGATGAGTTGTTAGAATTAAACCTTAATAATTGCATATCTAGAAATAAAGTTAGTGTATTGTCAACTTGACCGTAACTATGACAACGACAAACTTGAATTTTAATATTGTGGTTGATTTCATAGCCTCATTTGACTTCAACTAACATATATCAATTTTTTTTTCAAAATATTTGCGAAGAAGAAATTTGGTAATTTCGTTAATAAAGTAAAAGTGCTCAAATAGAGGCAACGGGATGGACAACCAATAAAATGTTTCCTTTTGGAGTGAAGGAATCATGGAAGCGAGAGGGAAATAAGAGATTGTTCGCTCAGCAAGGTTGAGATGAGAACGAAACTTATTGGGTGGGGCCCCAACTCCTGCATCGTGAATTAGTGTTGCGATGTTCTATTTGCATTATGAATGGAATTGAATGTTGGTTTGAAACTGTGTGAAATTCATTTATGTTTCCATAGAAGCCTCATGTAATCGACACAATTCATTGTCATATAATTGTTCAATGCTCCATATTTGATCAAATTACTTGAGTCAATACAATATTTAATAATTACGAGACTATCGAACCATGCAAACGAGAAGAGGTATTAAATCCAGCAAAGAAGCACCAACCAAGATTCTAAGGCAATTTTTTGATAGTAAATCTATAAAAACAATAGTGGATAATATAAATTTATCCATAGACATTGGACTGAGTTCTTTGCACCGAGGAATTGAACATATTTCTCATAAATATAGGTAGAGGAGTTACAAAAAAAACAAAACATGCATACAATTTTGTGTTGTTCATCTAGTGCGACAACATGTAGGAGGCATCGACAAGCTCTTGAACATGCATACAAAACTGATTATCATGTTTTTTTAGGAACTCCTTGTAGTCTTCTCCTTTGAAGGGCAATGTTGGTTGTGACAATCTCAACATTTTGCAGAATACCTAAGGTGACAAAGAAAGAGGAGAGTGGTTTCGTAGTGGAATAATTCTTTGGCTTGAAATAGGTTTATCGGCGCACCAAGAGACCACCTCCTTACAATCAAATACTTCAGGGACACATCATGCACGAGAAATTCCAAAGGTCCAAATTACTTTATTTTGGGCAGAAGGGTACCAAGATACCACCTCCTTATAGGCAAAGACTTCAGGTACACAGGTTGCACGAGCAATTCCAGAGGTACAAATTACTTCGTTTTGGGCGAAAGGGGATGCGTAGTAGGAATATGCCTTGCACCACTAGATGTTCTTGTCCTCACCCCCTAATATGTTAATTGTATCTCCAGAGAACATGATAGTGGTCCCATAATTGAATAATTATTCGGCTTGAAATATATCTCTCGACGCACCAAGAGACCATTTCCTTACAATCAAAGACATCAGGTACACAGCCTGCACCAAGGACAAATCCAAACCCAATCCAAAACCCTAAAAATGGAAGGAAAGGATACATATCTAAGGGTGAGGACCTCCATCCAAGTCGAGAGACTCAAAATCTTGAGCTGCAAAGAGGCTATTGTGTTCAGTGTCAGTTTCTTTCATGAAACCCCTTCCTTTGGTATTGTTAGGACCTCCATCGTCGAGCTGAGAAGTGCCCCCCATTATCATGGATTTCAATTTGGGTGCAGGAGTGGGGACAATGTCTGCATTTCCATCATCCATCGTTGTATCATCATCCATCAAATCATCATTTTCTGGCTCGAAATCGACCGCATCAACCTTTGCGTTGATCATCAATGCAAGGGGGGTTGTCTGAGTAGGGGGGGTTACCTTGGAATTATTTGGCTTGAAATATATCTCTCAGCATAACAAGGGATCATCTCCTTACTTGCTTCTGGGTGGAAGGATGTGAGTAGTAAGAATATTCCTAGACCACTGGAAGTTCTGGTCATCATGCCCGAAGGTGTTTACTATATCTGGACAGAACTTTTGTCGAATCGCTGCCATAAGTTGATGAGAACATCTATTTTCTCCAAATGATGTTTTAAATGAACACTCGAAAGGGATAATATAACCCTCCGCAAATCTTAGTTCAATGTGTATCAATGGGAGATCTCCTCGAGCCTTTCACCGATTAATGACAATTTCTATAGTTCCTACATAATGAGTTGTTACCATTAAAGATTACTAATTGCATACTTAGAAAAAAGTGTGAAGGTGGCAGTGACAGCGAAGAGCAATTAAGGATTTGATATTTCGTGAAGCCACCAATCGGACGACGCGCGAAAGAGATTCCATGATGCTTGAAATGAACACTCTGAAGGGATAATATAACCCTCCGCAAATCTCAGTTTAATTCATATTAATCGCAGATCTCCTCCAGCCTTCCGAGCATTAATGACAATCTTAGTAGTTCCTGCATGATGAGATATTAGCATTAAATATTAATAATTGCATATATATAAAGAAGTGCGAAGGTGGTGGGGATGGAAAAGAGCGATTAAGAATTGGACATTTCGTGAACCTACCAACCCAACCACCCGCGAAAGAGATTCCAAGAAATTTCCAAGTATGGAAAGCAGTCGATTGGTCTTCAAAAAAAGGTTACAAGTTATACTCATGAGACATTAGGGCCCGATGGCCAAATTGTATGTCTCTGAACTTTTCACTACAAAATGTGTAGCATGGAACATGGCATGATGACAGACTTCGACGATCAATGTGTATATCGTGGAACTCCAGGCGTTGTTTGTAGGTCGCAAAACAATGGAAGTGCAATGTTGAGAAAGCCTGCATGGAAACCAACGATGGAAAAATTCGCCAAGTATGGAATGGGGAAGCGGTCAATCGGACTCGTATAAAAGCATGAGACATATTCGAAAAAATGACTAAGTAACCAGAAAGGGAAAGTAGAGGAGAAAAAGAAAGGGGAATTTGGTTGTCAATTTGTATATCGGGGAAGTCTGGGTGCTATTTGCAGGCGGCGGAACAATGGAAGCACAATGTTGAGCCCGCCTAGTTGGGAACCCATGATCGAAAAATTTGTTGAGTATGGAACGGGGAAGCGGTCGGTCGGAATCCTGATATAAAAGAATCAGTGGAAATTTGAACGTGTGAATCCGCCAACCCACGCACCTAGACATTTTATGAAAAATGACTAAGTAACCAGAAAGGGAAAGTAGAGGGGAAAAAGAAAGGGGAGGGAAATTTTCAGAACTAGGAGTTGGTATTAACAAATCCCCATTGATGGCCTTAACAGTAACTATGAAGTGCATTAGATAGGTGAACAAGCTCTTCAATCAAGGAATAGAGAAAGTAAGTCATGGTTATACTTTCTAAGATGTGTTTTCATAAGAGAAGCATCGAAAAGCTACAGAATAAAAAAAAAAAATAAATAAACAATTTTGGGATGTTCAAGCAAAATTATTGTACTGTCAACTTCACCGTAAGTATAACAACGACGAATTTTAATTTTAATTTTTTGTGGTTGATATCAGAGTTCCATTGGACTTCACCTAGCATATATCATTTTATTTCAAAATATTTATGAAGAATAATTTTGGTAATTTCATCGATCAAGTAAAAGTGCTAAAATGAGCTACATATTACATTTACTTCATAGAGCTTACATCAAAAGGAAAACAAGGTCTTGTATATTCTTTAAGATCATATAAAAACCGGTAATATCTTGAATCTATCATCCAACCATAATTCAAAAATCGAGCCCATGATAACCTTGAACTACAGTACGAAAGCACATGAACAAAAGTTTGCCAAACACAAGACAGGAAAAAATCAGCGAAGATTGGACATTGTATCCCATCTATAACCAAATCCCCAAATGGGCACCAAGAAATTTTTTGATTACTATATTACTATGAGCCAAGATCACTATAAACATTTTCTTCTGATAGTACTATGAACCAAGATCACGTTGACCTGACAATGTTCTAACGTTACTAGTTCTAGAAAAAAGTAGTATGTCGTATGTTTAATGGGATCTGGAATTTTAATTTTAATTTCCTATGGTTGATATCATAGTTCCATTGGACTTAACCTAGCATATATCCTTTTATTTCAAAATATTTCCAAAGAATAATTTTGATAACTTCATCAATCAAGTAAAAGTTCTAAAATGAACTACATATTACATTTGTTTCACAGATCTTACATTAAAAGGCAAAGCATGTCTTGTATATTCTTCAAGATCATAAAGACCCGGTAAGATCCTGAATCTATCATCCAGACATAATTCAAAAACTGGGCCCATGAGAAGCTTGAACTACAATACGAAAGCACATGAACAAAAGTCTGTCAAACACAAGACAGGAAAAAATCAATGGAGATTGGACATTGTATCCCATCTATAACCAAATCCCCAAATGGGAACTAAGAAATTTGTCGATTACTATATTACTATGAACCAAGATCACTATGATCATTTGCTTCTGATAGTACCATGAACCAATATCACGTTGACCTGACAATGTTCTAACATTACTAGTTCTGGAAAAGAGTGTCAACATTTAACTTAATGGAGTTTGAACAATGCCAAATTTGCAATCTTATTGAAAATGCCTGATGGTTCCGTTCAGAGGACAAAAGCATTTTGTTGGCTCAAAGGATGGACCTGATTTATGCACAATTGGATAGTTTGTATGAGGTTTGTCCCCATGCTTCTCATTCCTGGACTAAACAATCTTATACGTTTCTAGATCAATTTTCCATGGCACTAGAAAACTCTATTCATATCCTCATTGGGTAGCATGGACAGATACAGATGAGATTGTTTTGTTTCTTGTCAACACTTGATATGAAATTTGTTTTTTTGGTTCAGTCGATATGCACTATGGAGATGTCCTCATTTAATGTAAATTTTCTATGGACACGAAAGTCATGCAACATGTAGACATTGTTTGTCTTTTTTTGTAGGTATACTTCATATGGAAATTATGCTAACTCGAGAAGCACATCTTATAACAAATGTTGTCTAATTGTACAATGTACAATTGTGTTGCTGAGGGTTCGGATGGCAGCGTTGAGGCAATGTCTATATATGTAAGGAAATTTTTTACTGCATCGTAGGCAATCAATTGTTCCATCATTTATGAAAGCATAGACATAAGCAGGAGAGTTGCATTTGGCACATACAGACTTGAAGGGGGTCAAGTACGCATTCGCTGCAACCAAAACACCCTCAACATGCGCACGTGAGCATAGTAGTTAATATATCGAACAATATAATATACAACTGTACAACAAAAAAGATGCAGATAACTGTTCAAGGAAATTTTTATGAGCAAAGTGTGGATGGAATTGTAGATGTATACGCACAACAATTGTCAAGCTAGTTAGTTTCTTGAGATCCTATACTATGTTTGTTTGCAATTATGTTACAAATGTTGCTTGGGTTGTGTGAAAGATCCTTTCGTTATAATCTATTTTCTTTTCTATTTTCTTTGTTATATTTTTGAAGAGCATAAGTGGAAATTTCTCTTTATGCAATTGTTGTTCCATTGAGGAAAATAAATTTGAATAGGTGTCGAATAATTGCAACTGCAACATGGAACAGTGTAATAGTTGTGTAACATAACTGAGATATATGAACATGTAAAAGTAAAGGACAAAACTAGATATGGATAATGGTACCATTGCCTTGTCGTTGTCTGACTCTCCATCTTTTATATGGAGAATGTGTTGCGAGCCAACTTTTCTCACAAGTGTGACAGCTGCACCGATGGTTCTGATTGGGTAAGTGTCGTTTCTCTATGCAAGTTGGATGATTGGTGTGTTCAGTACGAAACGATATTGTGAACAAATCGTGGGAAATGTTTCCACAATACTTGTTTCGTTGAATGATATTCTGATCACAATCACCACGTTCATATACTATTTTCGAAAATATATTAAAATTTGTAATGGATATCCCATTACTTGGCAAGATATTTTTTGCATGTTTCTGGACAGGTTGTGTAGGGATAGTCAGTGTAACTGTCATCCTGGATTCCTTGTCTATCATGTCAGTATGCACAATGCATCTATTTGTGTTTTCCTTGTCTAAGTAGGTGCTATACACGACCATTATGTCCTTGATGAACACTTGCCCAATTCGGTGGTTGTTCAAGCCTTCTATCGATAGTATATTGGGTGTTATAAGTTTAGACCTGGTGACATTTTTTTAACAGAAAAAGTGATGTGAATGGCACTCTGCATCATTTTTTTTGTTTTATTTTTTTTTGGCACAAATGTACAAGTAGACGCACAACTTGGATTAAGTATACAGGTCATATTTTTGTAACCATACCTCTTAGTCTGCGGAGCTTGCACTATGTTGGGCATTTCACTTGCGTTCGTCAATACTTATTGTGAACTACAAAGCATGTGTTGCAGATCACATCAACATATTTATCATAGCATAGATGAATAAATAGCTCAGGATATTTGTTTGGTAAACATAGCAAGAGAACAATGTATGAATCTTTACATTTGGCCTTTTCATTCTGTTGATGTTTGCGATGATTGACTACTCATGCCCATGTCACTCATCCAAATTTTTCTGATACAAGCATGTGTACATGAACATCAGAACGACTAAATAAGCATATGCATTGTATATTGTTCATAATTGTTTTGGATGTCACATACAGGCTCGAAGGAGATGGAGTATGAAATAGGGTGTCAAGGGATACTCAGGAAACGTGCGGACCCGACGGTCAAATTGTATGTCTCGAAAATTTTGAGTGAAAAAATGTGTAACATGGAACATGGCATGATTGGGGAGCCTGGCAGCCAATATGTATATCGCGGAACCCCGGAAGTTTTTTGTAGGTCACAGAAGAATAGAAGCACAATTTTGAGCCCGCAAGCTCAGGAGTCTGGTTGTCAATTTGTATATCGCGTAACTCTGGGTGTTGTTTACAGGACATGGAACAATAGAAGCGCAATTTTGAGCCCGCCAGCCAGGGAACCCACAATCGAAAAAGTGGCTAAGTATGGAATGAGGAAGTGGTCAGTCAAACTCGTGATATAGAAGCATGAGTAGAAATGTGAACCCGTGAGTCCGCCAACCCACACACCTAGACATTTCCAGAAAAAATGATTAAGTAAAGCAATTAGAAAGGGAAAGTGGAGGGGGAAAAAAAAGGGGAATTCGGTTAAGTATAGAAGAGGGGAAAAAATGGATAATAGAGAGTGGGAAAATAGAAAAGGGGAGGGAAATTTTCAGCAACGGGAAGTCTCAACAAAGGCCCATTGTTGTCAAATCATCGTTTTCTAGTCCAATATTTTATCCACCTACTCGTTTTTTGTGTTTGAATTACTATCACAATTTATATACATTTTCGAAGATTGTACTTCAGCTTCCTTTGCTCTGGCATATAAGATTTCATCCTCTTGTCCAACTAATTTGTTTCTTTCAATGTAGCAATGCAAAAAATACAATGGACATGAAAGTAAGTTGGTATGTAGAAAGACATGTAAAAAAATAAATACAGTTCAATTTATTTCAATGTAGCAGCACAAAAAATACAATTGACATGAAGATAAGTTATTATGTAGGAAGATATGTAGTATCTATATATAATAAATTAGGTGCAAAACAGTAGAATAAATATATAGACAATAAATGAAATACAAAACAATGGAACATGAAATAAGAGTAGAAGCATGCACCTTTGTATCTCGTCTTCTACATTTGTGGTTAAGAGTCCTTCGTCTTCTCCAATTATTCTAATTGTTTCAATGTGGGAACACACAAAATACAATGAACATAAATGTAAGCTAGTATGTAAGGGAAAACAAGTAATATGTACATATAGTAAATGAGAATCAAATGAATAGAATAAAAGATAGAGTTAGAAGCATAAACCTTTGTTTTTCTTGATCCATGGTTGTGGTTATATATAATTTTTCCTAGCCAAAATATATTAAAAGATAAAAAATATTAAGTTGGATGGTCCTAGCTGAATGATTTGGTTTTGTGCAACAAAGTATTTAGATATGCTTTGAGACGTGGAAATATAATTTTGTAATATGTTTGATGTATATTTCATAATTCAAGTACAAGAAAATTTCTATCATGGTCAGACCAATTTGTGTATAAGATAAAGAGGGTGTATTTTGATATGGGCACATTTGACCATATATGGTCAATAAGTGCGTTTTGTACATGTTTTATCTTAACCAAAAGAAAACGGAAATTGTATGTGAACATGTAGTTTTCCAATTCTTTCATTATGGCACTATTTTGTAGCATGTCAACATTGAAGTCTCCTAGAATGATAATAGTTTTGTTCAGATGTAAATGGTGTAATGCACTTGAAAAAACATTCATTATGTTAGCAATGTTTCATGCGGAGCGACATAGAGATTGAATATTGCAATTTGCAATCCACGGAAAACTACTCTTGCTAGCACCATCTCAACATCTTTTTCTTATACAAGAACATTTTGCAAAGGCATGGAGGTCTGGATCAGAATTTGGAGAAAAAATTGGAGCAAAATTTAAGAGCAGGAGGGAAAGATATGCCAACCTCTATGGAAAGTTTGCAGCATAGGAGTGATGAATAAATACTTAAACATTCTTATTTGCAAACTGTAAATAGTAAACAGTAAAGAACGAATACAAATGAAGCTATGGTATAGAAACTTACTCGTCAATGATGAACATCAGAATCTTAGATCCAACTGCGAGTGCAAGATTTCAACCCTGCAAAGTGTAATAACAGGTCCTAGAACCACCCAAGATTTACATTCCAAGTCCCGAAACTTTTTTATTTATAACTTACTGAAATATGTCACCGACAAAGATGGATAATGCTTGGCAATGGTGTGAAATTTTTTTGCAGCTTAGCTACCGTTGTACCATACCTAGCCCTTCTACACCTACTTAAAGTTTTCTTCTACAAGAACATCCTGCAAAGGCAACAAGCTTGACATCGTCTTTTTCATGTGAAAGACACGGGCTCAATTCCCATACGAGGTAGGTAGGTACTCATTCCCGGGCAAGCTGGGAATATCATCGAGGGCAAGGTGTGAAGGCTAAAGAATTCCTTATTCAATTGAGGCATTATATTTCCACTTCGTCACATACGACAAAGGACTGGGATTTGTAATGCTAGAAAAAATGATAGCCGGGGTTGTGCAGACGACATTGGCATGCACATGGTGCAGAGTCTGGCAAAAAAATTGGAGGAAAATTTAAGAGCAGGAGAAAAAGATATGCCAACCTCTATGGAAAGTCTGGGGGATAAGAATGATGAATAAATATTTAAACATTCTTGCTTGCAAACTGCAAACATCAAATAATAAACAATGAACACAAATGAAAGTATGGTATTGAAACTTACTCATCAATGATGAACGACAGAATCACAAGCCCAATTGTGGGTGCAAGACTTGAACCCTACAAAGTGCAAAAAATAGATCAAACTGTCACTACAGGACCCCAACCTTGCAAAGTCGAAGCAAACAAAAGAAAGTAACAAGCAACAAACCAACGAGCAAGCACGAACATGTCCAACTGCAGGTGTAGGACCTCAACCCTGCAAAATTGAACCAAACAAGAAAACGCAACAACCAACGAACCATTGAACAAGCAGTAACTAGTGAACCAATAAAAAATATGTGTATCTTCAATGATGACTAAATTACATTCCAAGCATAGAAGAAATACGAAACATATGATGACCATGTGAGTGGAAATACTTAAACATTCTTACTTGCAAACAGTAAACAATAAACAACAAAGAACGAACATGAATGAAACTATAGTATTGAAACTAACTCGTCAATGATAAACGATAGAATCGCAGGTCCAATTGTGGGTGCAAGACTTGAACCCTACAAAGTGAAAAAACAGTTCCAACCACGGGTGCAAAGTTGAATAAAACGAGAACAAGCACCAAGCACCAACAGGTCCAACTGTAGGTGCAGGACCTCAACCTTGCAAAATTGAACCAAACAACAACAACCAACAACCAACGAACCATCGAACCAACGAAGAAGCAACAACCAGTGAACCAGTGAACAATATATGTATCTTCAATGATGACTAAATTGCATTCCAAGCATAGAATAAGTATGAAACATATGATGGCTATGCGAGTAGCAGTGGACAACAATATTGTCCAAATTTATTGCAACATTGTATGGAAAAATTCGAGGAAAAATGTACTGTGACAGGCCTATTTAAGTAAACATTTAAGGTTGTCAGGCATGTTTAAGGGCCTCGCGCTATGTAAACATTTAAGTTGCCAGACCTCAAAAAGTGTGTCAATGCTCAAAAATTTCGGTATGTAAACATTTTAATAAAAATAGAAATAATAAAAAAATTTAAAAAAAACATCGATGCTCAAAACTTTGGATATCTAAACATTTAAAACATTAGGAATAGTGAAGCTGACAATAAGACTTCGAATCTGTTCTCCAATGAGATGGTGACATATAAAGTTTTTTTTATTATATAAAAAATAATATTTTTAGTTCTCTAGTTCGAACAATACAGATGATGCGAAAATTTATAGTCAAAAGACATTAATATGAAGTCAACAAATTATCGATCACTATAGTCCCTCTACGCCTTCGACATGACTAATAAGACACTATGTAAATTCATAGAAAGAATGAAAATGCATAATGATTAATGAATAATAATAATGACGAATATAATGAATTGATTATAATAATTTCTAATCATTTAATTTTTTTTAAATAATATTATATTATTATATTTTATTTTAATAATTTCGGAGGTAAGTGCGGAAGGGATTATAGAGAGTCCGGGACAAACTCGAAAATGTTTATTAAATACCTTCCTCTATATACTTTGACATCATTTTTTACATAAAATCCCCGTGTATATTAAAAAATATATTTTATTTGAATAATTTAAATTTAAAATTGTTTTATAATTAAAATATTTTTTMATAAATAWACAGTTAAAWTTTTATTAAAATATAAAAYAATAAATTCAAAGAAAAATAAAACAATGATTATAAAAAATTATAAATATGGTAAAGCATTTAACGCTCCAACAATAAAAGAGTCAAAATTTTATTAAAATAATAAATTCAAAGAAAAATAAAACAATGATTATAAAAAATTATAAATATGGTAAAGCATTTAACTCTCCAACAATAAAAGAGTCATCTAGTAAAATAATTATGAGAAATATAAATATGTGGATAAGTATTATATCATTATAAAATTGACAGTTTTACATATTAATAAAATAATATAATATTTATTGAAAGTTTTAAGGTTTGATAGATAATTCTGTTTTAGTGGAGGTTAATCATTATTATTATCATATATTAATTAAAGAAAATAATAATTAATTATTTATTTTTATATAATTTTTTTTTAATTAATAAAGATTATTTTATATTTCTATATATATTAATTAAAAAAATTATTTATTTATTTTTATATATAAAAATAACAGATAAATAAAAATTATTTTATATATATATATATATATATATATATATATTTCCTATTAAACATTGTGATTCTCATGTTGCACTAGTTTATAGGACCAGTTTTCCCAATTTATATTGAGTGCATATTTAGAAAATTAGAATTAAAAATAAAATAATTCATTATATATATTTTTTTAATTTCATAAAATGAAGAAGTATAACTTCTGTGTTTTGGACAAGTTTTCCCAAATCTATATTAAGTGTATATTTAGAAAATTAAAATTAAAAATAAAATAATAATTCATTATTTTTATTTTATAAAATTTATTTATCTACTTTTCAAAAAATATAAGTTTTTCATTAAAATGACATTTTAATAGTTTAAATATCTTAAGTTTATATAAAATTCGATGCAAATTTAGAAACTTTAATATTTTAAATCATCGATATAAAATTTGATGCAAATTTAAATAAATGGCATTTTAATAGTTTAAATTATCTTTAAATTTCATATAAATTTTGATACAAATTTAAATTATTGTTGGCATGGTTTTACTATAAAATCTACATACCATGGGTTATAAAATTTCTCTTCATTTTAAAAAATATTAATTTTTATTTTGTTATTTGATAATGATAATGATAATGATAATGATAATGATAATAATAATAATGATGATGATGGTGATTATTGACTCCCCTTAATAGCATTATATTAAAAAATAGATATTACTACAAATTGTAATATTATCACACTTTATATTAATTTGTTTTGATGTGTCAGTTTTTTTTTAATAAGATTATATAGAGAATGAAAACAGTCTCTCTCAAGTTTGGTGTTACTCTGACAGATTGCATTAAGAATTGGTATGAGAATAAGTCGGTCCCATAGACTTTGGCTACACTTATTTGCTGGAACATCTGGAATGAATGGAACGAAGCCATTTTCAAGGGGAATTCTCCCTCCCATCTTGTTGTGATCTATAGATCCCTTGCTCAACATCTCAGCAATGAAGGAAAAAAAACAGATAAACTCTCGAGGAGTATTATGTTACAGCAACAAAACAACTTTCCGATTGCATATTTTGATGTGGCTACCCAACAGGATGGATATTGTTGTGAAGCGGGTGGAGTTATAAAATATCCAGATCAATCTGTCACAAAATGGGCATACAACTGCGCAGAGGAACTAATACAAAAGCTGAACTTTTAGGTTCATGGGCTACCCTCGTTATGGCTTCTCATCTATCAGTCAATTGCTTACATATTCTCAGCGATTCCAAAGTAGTGATTGATTGGTTATCAAATAGAGACACTCTCAAAGGTTGTGATATCAAGGGATGGAAAGACATGATACAAAACTTGGTTAAAGGCTTCGCCTTTATCAGTTTTGATCATATTCCCAAGGACTTCAACAAGGATGCAGATCTCCAATCAAAGCAAGCGCTTGGAGAACCAGAAGGATGCATCGTTTTTTATCATTGAATCAATGGTATAGCGGGACAAAGGAGACATATCAACTTCCTTTAGTATTGTGGTCTTATTTTTTGTTGTTGTTGTTGCTCTATGTTTTTTTGTTGATGTGAATGGCGTATTTTATCTGCCAGCTCTGAGGATTTATTTTTGTTATAGATATGATACATATTGAGCTGGTCTGGGATGTCGCTCATAATCATATGGTCAATTTTTGTTTGGTATGGGTTTGTAATTTTTCGATCCGTCTAGGAGAATAGTTTATGCCTAGTATGAAGGCAAAGATGTAAAAGAATTATATTACTAATATAATTGAGATAATTTTTCTATTGGAAAAGTTTAAAAGCTAGAATTGATGTTGTTGATATCAGGTCAGGAGAGAAGATACTTCTTTAAAAGCTTAAACATATCACTTATAGAATTTGAATTTGGGTGGAGAAGTTAACAATTAATCCTTACACCCACCCAAATTAAACTCAATTAACAATTTAATCAAAAAAAAATTAAAATGTACTAAATCACATACATAAATAAAAAAATATTAAAATGTACTAAATCACATGCATAAATAAAAAAATATTAAAATGTACTAAATCATATACATAAATAAAAAAATATTAAAATGTGCTAAATCACATACATAATTAAATAAATACTAAAATGTGTTAAATCACATAATTAAATAAATAAATCACATACATAATTAAATAAATACTAAAATGTGCTAAATCACATACATAATTAAATAAATATGTAATAATAATATCGAGAGGATGGAAGATAAAAAAAAAAACTTCTTATGTGGGATTTCAAAAAACTTCTTAAAACAAGTGTGGCGATGTCCCTCCCAAACAAGTGTGGCGATGTCCCTACCGAGAAACTTCGTTTATGTGCAAGATGATAGAAACTTATATTACATGGAAAGAAAAACTTCGGGAATTTTGAGTTGCTCACAACGCCTTTGATTGAAAATGAGTAGGAATAGAAATGGGAAGAGCCAATAATGTCTAATATCTGCTTTGTACTTAGCATCTATTGTGATTTACATGTATTGTATGCATTGCATAATCATTCAAAGTGTTAAAGGATGATTTTGAATATTGCAAAATGTGGTCACGTTTCAGAAATAAGGAGTTTACTCTTTAGAATGTTTGTTGGTTGTGTTAGTACTAGAAGTCACTTCTGGATTGCGGTATAGGTAAGCCCAATACTCATTAGTTTATATGTTACAGGTTGGTTTTAAAGAGGTCAAATGGGTGTAGACTTAAGACAATTTCAATTTAACTCAGAAAACAAGGACCAACATGTACAAGCAGGTGAGGTCTTGATTCAACTTCCATTAGCAAGTTGAGATTAAGTGTGAGCAGAGGGAAGACTTGGCAAGAAAGATGAATGAAACTATTATGGGCATCAGGCCTTCTAGCAGTTCAGAGAGGAAAAACTCAAACTCAAGAGAACTCTTGATCTCGAGATTTAGACATTGAAATATGGTGCAAAAAACACAGTTACAGCGACAAAATAATCAAACCTCCATTATCCTGCAATTGCAACAACTCGAATGGATCATCCATGCCTGATCCATTTAGCATAAGAAGGGAAAAGATAACATAGGAAACTGGTTAAGACTGGTTGCGATGCCACTGTGATCAAACCTACATCACAACAACATAACTACCCTCGAATGGATCATCCATGCCTGAGTGTTCTAACACAACTATTACAGAGAAATGGAAAGGAAGTTGACTTTCATTAAACAAGAAGTCTCAATTTACAGATACATAACCAGAAGAACCAGAGCTTCATCAAAACTTTACAATACGAAAGCCTTGCTCCATCATCGACCCTTAACAAAATGGAAAAAATGTCTACATATACTCAGAATCATCACTACTGCAGTCAAAGCCTTGAGTCGGCGAGCCTCCTATCAGGTTGGTCATGCACGCGATCTTCTGGTAGACTGTGCTTGTAGTCTTTTGTCAGACTGCCCATGCATTTCTTTGTCAGATGCGAACTTAACTAAGCATGGGCCTTCAGGAAAAATCATCCATCGAGGGGGACCTCAGGCTGACAGCTCTGTCTCTACAACCAGACCCTCCATGCTTTCCATTTATGGAATGAGTTGAAGTTTAAACCACTTCCCCCATGTAATGATCCCAAGCCAAATTCTTTCTTGGAATCACTAACTACTACTGATTTATTGAGTTATTAAGTGCATACAAGATTCATCAACACATAGAGATCACAATATATTCAAGA
>JZKD02S2056408.1:357529-372697 GCA_000966675.3 Picea glauca | reverse complement strand
TGGATGAATTGAAAGGGGAAATGAACAAGATCAAGCCTCCAACGTTCGATGGAGAACATAAGAAGGAGGAAGATGCCGAAACTTGGTTGTTGGGTATGAGGAAATACTTTCAACTACAGAATTATTCCTCTCATGCAGAGGGAAGGATTTCCATGTATCAACTGAAGGGAAAGGCATCCATGTGGTGGGATCAACTTGTGCAGGTGCAGCACATCATGGAAAGGGACATCACATGGCAAGAATTCAAGAGGTATTTCGAGAGGAAATACTTAACTAAAAGATATTATGACATAAAGATGAAAGAGTTCTTTGAAATCAAGCTGGACAACAAGACCATTGATGAGTATGAATGAAAGTTTTTGGAATTACTGAAGTATGTTCCATTCATCAAAGATGAGTCTGTCAAGATTCAAAGGTACCTAAGTGGATTACCGCCTCTTATTGGGGATAATATTCAGTATGATGACCCAAAGACTATGGCAGAAATGATAAGAAGAGTGAAGTGCTTATTTGAACAAAAAAGAGAAAAGCCTACCTTTCGGAAGGCTTGGGATGACCAAAAAAAGTTCAAGAAAGAACAGAGGCGGAAGAGAAATAGAAACAGTCCTCAAGGACAGTCATCTCTTAGAGATCCCAGGAGGGTTGAAGTGAGTGGGAAAATGTCAAGGCCACCACCCATGGAATGTTGGGGTTGTAAAGAAAACCATAGGTACAGAGATTGCCCCCATAAAAATGATAAAGTAAGAGTTCTCCACAATGTTCAGCAAGTTGAAACAGTGGAGGACATGGGTAGTATAATTCCAAGGATCTACGTAGCCCTGGACAACAAGCAAGTTGAGTATCAGTCACACACGATTGAAGTAGAAGGTATGATCAAGAACCAACCATTTACTATTTTAGTTGATTCAAGGGATAGCCATATTTATATAGACCCTAGAGTGGTAGAAAGTTTGCATTTGATAAGAAGCAAACATGAAAATTCTTGGTTAGTGCAGCTAGCTACAGGAACCAAGAGGAAAGACACGGAGTTAGTCAAGTCCTATCCTGTAGACATGAATGGACTGAACACGAAGGCCGATTTGAACATTCTGTCGTTAGGCTCTTATGACTATCTAATTGGGCTGGATTGGTTGGACCAGCACCATGCCATCTTGGACTGTCAGAACAAGGCCTTCACTTTCTTAGATGAAGAAGGGAAACAGAGAGTCGTCCAAGGAATTCCTAGAGTTGTTACTGTTAGAGAAATCTCAGCAATGCAGCTGAAGAAGTGCTACAAAAAAGGTTGTCAATTATTTGCAGCCCAAGTGGGGGAAACACCTAAGGATAAGGTGCCAAGTATTGAGGATCATGAGGTACTTAAAGACTTCGAATATGTATTCCAGAAAGTACATGGACTACCTCCAAAAAGGAATATCGATTTCTCTGTAAACTTGATGCCTGGAGCAACTCTAGTGTCATAGGCTCCGTACAGGATGAGTGCGTCAGAACTGAAAGAGTTGCATCTGCAGCTTGAAGAACTTCTGAAGAAGGGGTATATACACCCAAGCGTGTTTCCTTGGGGTGCCCCAGTCCTATTCGTAAAGAAGAAGGACAGAACGCTAATATTGTGCATCGATTTCAAGCAATTGAACAAAGTAACAGTGAAGAACAAGTATCCTCTGCCGAGGATTGATGATATCTTTGATCAGTTGAAGGATGCAAAGATCTTTTCAAAAATAGATCTAAGATTGGGATATCACCAAGTAAGAATAAAAGATGAAGACATCAACAAGACCACCTTTAGAACAAGGTATGGTCATTACGAGTTCACAGTGGTTCCGTTTGGACTGTCAAATGCACCCACTATTTTTATGAGCTTGATGAATGGAGTATTCGGGTACTATCTAAACAATTTTGTCATCGTCTTCCTGGATGACATTCTGGTGTATTCCAGGACCAAAGAAGAACAGGAACAACATCTAAGGATGGTGTTGCAGGTGCTAAGAGAGCACCAACTGTATGCCAAGCTAAGCAAGTGCTCATTTTATAAGGAACGGATCCATTACTTGGGACATATTATCTCGAAGGATGGGATAGCGGTAGACCCTGAGAAGATTGAATCCATTAGAGAATGGTCAACGCCAAGGAATGTAACGGAAGTTAGATCCTTCATGGGATTGGTTGGTTATTACAGAAGGTTCATCGCAGGGTTTTCCAAGATAGCTCACCATATCACTTCCTTACAAAGAAAGGGGAAATAGTTTCACTGGACAGAGGGATGTGAGGAAAGTTTCCAGCGATTGAAGTAGTTGTTAACCAGTGCTCTAATCCTGAGGATTGCAGATCCAAATGCAGATTTCATAGTATGCATTGATGCATACAAAGAAGGACTGGGAGGGGTCCTCAGTTAGAACTGATTTGTAATCTGTTATGAGTCCAGGAAATTAAAAGAGCACGAGAAGAACTATGCAACCCATGACTTGGAGTTGGCAGCCATAGTTCATGCTCTAAAGAAATGGAGGCATTACCTCATGGGAAGGAGGTTTGAACTCAAAACAGACCATAACGGTCTAAAATATTTGTTTGATCATCCAACCTTAAGCGCTAGACAAAGTAGGTGGTTGGAATTTCTGTGTGAGTATGACTTTGAGATCAAGCATATCAAAGGAAAGGAGAATAAAGTGGTTGATGCACTTAGCAGGAGGGTGCATGAATTACATGCTACAGCCATTAGCATGTATCGAACTGATATTAAAAGCAGAATTCTAGAGGCTGCAAATGTAGATCTGTAGTATAGAGAATTGGTAGTCAAGCTACAACATGGTAAGATGCCGCAGAAGATGGAAATTTATAAATTGGAAACAGATGGAATACTGTTGTACAAGAACATAATTTTTGTACCCAATGTCCAGTGCTTGAAACAAATGATTTTGCAGGAGATGCATAATGTGCCTTATGCAGGGCACCTTGGATATCAGAAAATAGTAGCAACGGTCAAGAGCCATTACTTTTGGTCAGGTATGAAGAGAGAGATCGATGAATACATCACTAGATGTATGGAGTGCTAGAAAGTTAAAGCTGAGCATAGGCACCCAACAGGGTTGCTGCAAAATTTACCCATTCCTGAGTGGAAGTGGGAAGTAGTAACGATGGATTTTATTATGGGATTTCCCAGAACAACCAAGTTGCATGATTTGATCATGGTGGTGGTGGACAAGCTTACAAAAGTTGACCATTTTATTCCACTGAAAACTACTCACAAGGCAACAGATGTTGCTGATATTTTCATAAAGGAAGTAGCACGATTGCACGGAATTCCTAAAACGATTGTGTCCGACAGAGACCCGAAATTCACCTCGAATTTCTGGAAAGGATTGTTCAAAGGATTCAGAATGAATATGAACTTTAGTACATCTTATCATCCTGAGTTTGATGGACAGACAGAGAGGGTGAACATGGTAATAGAAGACATACTGAGAATGTATGTGATGGACAAACCATCAAGATGGGAAGAATACCTGCACGTGGTAGAATTCGCCTACAACAATGGGTATCATGCATCGTTGAAGATGAGCCCATTTGAATCACTTTATGGAAGAAAGTGAAATACTCCAGTGAGTTGGGATAATCTAGTTGATAGAACAGTAGTTGGGCCAGAGTTGCTCAAGGAGATGGAGGACCAAATGATAAAAATTAAGCATAATTTGAAAGCTGCCCAAGACAGGCAGAAAAGTTAGGATGATAAGAACAGAACCCACAGAGAGTTCAAAGTGGGTGATCATGTTTTCTTGAAAGTGGAAGCTAATCGAAGTTCCCTAAAGCTGGGAAGTTGCGCCAAGTTGGCAGCCAGATTTTGTGGGCCATTTGAAATCCTGGAAAGGATTGGGTCAGTTGCATATATGCTTGCATTACCTACATCCATGACTGTACATAATGTGTTTCATGTTTCATTGCTTAAGAAATATATACCATATGTTAATCATGTTATCGATTTGAATGTGATTCAGGTGGAACAAGAAGGTGTCCTGCAAGTGCATCATGTGTGCATATTGGATAGGAAAAACAAACAGCTCCGAAATCGAGCTATAGGGCTTGTAAAAGTTCAGTGGACCTAGTAAGGTCCTAAGGACGCAACATGGGAGCATGAAGATGTTATGCAGGTAGAGTACCCGCATCTTTTTGAAAATTTTGAAAAGCTTGCAGATGCAGTGTAAAGTTGCACTGAGGACAATGCAAAAATAAGGGAAGGGGATTGTAATGTCCCCAAGGCCGAGCCTTGTTGTAAATCATGTCTATGAAGTATAAATCTTTCATTATGAATTGTAATTATGTTTTATAGGCTGGTGAGCCAAGTCATATAATCTAGTGGGATTATGTGTTATTAGGCCAGGGAGCCTAAGTGTTGAAGGCCAAGAGCCTAATTGTTTTTTGTACATGTAATTATGCATAGTATTAATACAAAACATCTCTGCGTGCAGACCGACCACGATGAATGAGTGATGGGGGACTAAGCCTCCACAAAGCCTGGGTAAGGGAGAGGGGGATGAGAGGTTGAAAGAGGGGCTAAGCTGAGGGGGCTTAAACCCTTAAGAATAATATTAAATTATTACTATTCCAAAGCTGTGTAAATGTGATGTTTTATCCTAAGTTCTTTGGAAGGACGAGTGACTTCCAAATGGTAAGGAACGAGCTTCATGGGTGACAAGTGTCAATCCGAGCGCATGCAATTAAAACTGTGGAGTTGAGTCGTGATGGGGGTTCCTCCTCCATTCTATCGTCAACTGTCTGAAGTGGGAATCTCATATGACCTCTGCAAGAATACCCTCACGCAACTCTGAAACCAAAAAGGCATGTGTTGATTTCTGGAGGAGCCGGTACACCCTCTGTCAAAACTATTGAGTCTATGTTCAAACTTCACGTGGATTTCTTATCACGCATCCCCAAAACCTAGAACTATGAGTTTGTTCTGTATGGATGGTTGGGAAAACCAAATGTCCCATAATTGTTGAGCCTAGTTGGGTTGAAGTGTCTGTCTATCATCTGTTTGGGAAACCCATGTTTGTTGTCCCAGTTGACGGTGGCGGCCATGCAGTTCTTGGTTGGGTGTGGTTTTTTGTTGTTGTATGTTTGTTGTTGAGCCTTGTTGTTTTTATTCTTTGTACAGGAAGGAGGTTAAGGAAACCGGTTGTATGACCTATGTGTAATCTCTCTCCAGGTGAGGGAGCTGATTTTTGTTGAAGAGGCAGGTTTTACCAAGACTGTGAGCGACTCTCTCCAGGTGAGAGAGTGTGCGGAGGAAGGAGAGAGCTCCTGGAAGGAACCCTGTAGCTGCCACAGAGCTCAGATATTTCTGGTCGGGTCTGTTGCTAAAGCCCAAGGCAAGGGAGGTTAGCAGCCAAAGGACTGTCTAGGTGACAAAGAAGGTGTATACTCCTGTGGTGGGACAGGCATGTGGGGAAGGAGAGTCTGTGGGTAGTGGGCATAAGTGGTTCCTAGGAGAGAATCCTCCTTCTTTTACATGTATTCTTCCTGTAAACCTTACCTAGCCTAGGATTCCTTACTCGGTGGAGCTTAGTCCCAGCTCAGGGGTGACCTACTGCTGAGAGTGATGAGCAGCGTGGTCTAAGGCTGGGAGGTTCGTGGAAGGTCTACATGCATTTGGTGGTGCGTGACAGTTTCAAAGATAAGTGTCACTATGTTTTGTAATTCTGTAATTAATTAAATTGCATACATGTGATTCTTTCAATGTTATCACATTTTTTTTTGTGCATATGAATTATTGTTATTTCCATTAACTCTGAAATGCTAGCAGTAATTCTATGTTTAACTGTAATTAAGCGTTTTAAGTTCATTAGAATGCATAATGTGTTCCAGAAGTGTTTTTTCGCGTAGTAGCGTTGGCCCGACCCTGGGGTTGATGGTCGGGGGCGCGTTACAATTTATAACATCATAACTATGATCAACCAAGAACATACAGTTATCTATGCAATCAACCACTGCTACATGCTCAAAACGTTCTGGAAACTGATCATAAGATTGATATGCATTCTTGCTCATAGAAAAATCTACAAATGTTGAAGAAGTTGGTTCCAACTGTGAGTCATACCTACTTCCTTGTTGATGTTGTTCCAGATCTGATTCATATTCATTGTCTTCTTGCTCAGAATCTTAAACAAGTTAACAGTCCTCTAGCTCATGTACATGCAATTTTTTGAGATATGCTTGCCTATGAACCCACTTGCTAGCCCTGATGTTCTCTTTTACCTCTATAACATATTCAAACAGAGGTATTAACGATGAATATTTCCTTCCTCTTAGGATAAGGACAAGATTTGGATGTTGATCCATGGCAGCAGTCTCTGTGAGTATGATCTCCTCAGGCATACTATGATAAACATTGTAAAACCTCATATTGAAGACAACCAAGGCTTCCTCTTCCCCTCTCCTCAAGGCATTAAACTCAAACTAGTATTGATCAAGGGATTTGTCCTCACCCCAACCCTTTAAAAAATCATGGTGTAGCTCGTTCCAGGAACCAATAGAACCAGCCTCCAGACATCTAAACCACACAACAACATCTCTAGACAGGGAATGTGAGAATAGCCTCATGGTAACATCATCATGAACGATCTCAAATTGATCAATAAAGTTCTCAAAGGCCCCCAAGTGCCTCTCAGCTGTAACATGATCCTCCCCATAAAACCGAGGAAGATACCCAAAGGAATAAGGAGGACAGGGATGCAGGTGATGAGGCAGCCTTAGAGGCTTAAACATATTATTTTTTATTTTAATTTGAAAAGAAGTGGGTTGATCATGAGGATTAACAAGTTGATGGCAAGTCTCAGCAAGAATAATGGAGGGTAACGAGATTTGAGAAGATTGTGAATTATTTTCAACCTCCTCAGAGCTACAAGGGTGATCAATTTCAAGAGGAGATGCAATACAGACCTCACTTTTATGTATAGGCAGAGGTGAAGAGACGAGATTGGTATCTACAACACAAGAAGAGGGCATGTCTTATTCTTCCAAGGATGGATGAATAAAGGAAGGCTTATTGTCATATGAATATACAAAGCAAAGGATAATCCTCTTCATATATAAAGGGAAAGAGAGAAATGAGCTAATAAAGAAAAACAAGATTTCATGAAGGAAGCTCATAAATTATTACCTAGTCTTCCCCTTCGGCATGGTCATCTTTCTGTCAACAAGGTCCTCCCAAGTGGAGTCTTTGAATGTAGAGTCACCAGGTGCAAGCTGCAATCTTCGATGGTTCTGATGTCTGATGCACCTTCGGAATCAAAAGCTTCTTTGCCGTTCTATCCCAAGGAAAAGTCTTCAATTCGTTCCCCGAAAATGGCACCATAAATGTTAACACTATAAGTCACCTCTGGATTGCGGCAAAGGTAAGACCAGTAACCATCATTTTATATGTCACGGGTTGGTTTTAAAGAGGTCAAATGGGCACAGACTCAAGACAATATCGTTTTAACTCAGAAAACAAGGACCAACATGCACAAGCAGGTGAGGTCTTAATTCAACTTTCGTCAGCAAGTTGAGCTTAAGTGTGAGCAGAGGGAAGACTTGGTGAGAAAGATGAATGGAACTTCTATGGGCATTCGGCCTTCCAGCAATTCAGAGAGGAAAAACTCAAACTCAAGAGCACTCTTGAGCTCAAGCTTCAGACACTAAAATATGGTGCAAGCAACACAGTTACAGCAGCAGAATAATCAAATCTCCATTATCCTGCAATTTCAACAACTCGACTAGATCATCCATGCTCGAGCCATTTAGCGTAAGAAGGGAAAAGATAACACAGGAAACTAGTTAAGACTGTTTGCGATGCCACTGTGATCAAACCTACATCACAACAACATAACTACCCTTGACTGGATCATCCATCCCTGAGTGTTCTAACATAGTTGTTACAGAGAAATGGAAAGGAAGCTGACTTTCATTAAACAAGAAGTCTCAAATACATATACATAACCAGAATAACCAGAGCTTCATCAAAACTTTACAATACAGGAGCCTTGCTCCATCATCGACCCTTAACAAAATGGAAAAAATGCATACATATACTCAGAATCATCGCTATTGTGTTCAAAGCCTTGAGTCAGCAAGCCTCCTGTCAGGTTGGTCATGCATGTGATCTTCTGGTAGAATGTGCTTGCAGTCTTTTGTCAGATTTCCCATGCATTTCTTTGTCAAACGTGAACTTAACTAAGCATGGGCCTTCAAGAAAAATCATCCATCGAGGGGGGCCTCTAGCTGACAACTCTTTCTCTACAACCAAACCCTCCATGCTTTCCATTTATGGAATTAGTTGAAGTTTCAACCACTTCCCCCAACTTCCATTAACTATCTTCATCGAGATCGGGATGAGGCCTGACACCCATGAATGCTCCAGGCAGTGCCCATGACTTCTTCGAGTCAACCCAGTGCCTTGAAACCACGATAATCTCACTCTATGAATAACCCAGGCATCTTCATCCTTTGGCACATCTCACACGAGCCCCACACTTTTTCTTGCATGTAACCTCGGACCATGACGATGGGCCCAACTCCTGGGTGTTTCACAATTTCATGTTTTGGGGGATTTCACATCGTATGACTGCAATATCTCGAAACTTGATATGTGAAATGGCCTCTCTCAGATCGACAGTCAGATCTTTTATGCATTTGATGGCCACGATTGCCTCCTCGCAAACCCCAAGTCGTCAGTCGATCAATAGGCGCTTACCCTTCTTTACGGACCTCCTTTACATATGACCTTGGGCTGTGACCCTGGGCCCAACTTCTGAGCATTTCAAGACTTCGTGTTTCATGAACTTGCACCATTTTTCATGTTAAAACCTCTGATTCGTGAAACCATGACTTCTCAGATCCGGTGCCACGCGTCCCTTTAAGATCTACAGTCCAGATTAATATTGGCATTTCAAGACTTTAGGCCTTGGCATTTCGGGACTCGGTAAATTTGTGCATTCCTCACTTCTGCTTCTCGAAATGACTTTCTCCGCGGTTCGTATCTGGTGCCATGCATCCTGCTGGATCAAATGGTTTGTGCTACTTTTGGGTCATGCTAAGCTTCTTTGTGGACCCGTCCTTCACTGATATGACCTCCGACTGTGACCAAGCGCTTACCCCAAAGGCGTTTTGTGACTTCGCGTTTTGGGGATTTGGCACCTTGCTCCCTAGAAAACTTC
The DNA here is from genome assembly GCA_000966675.3 of Picea glauca. NCBI lineage: Eukaryota > Viridiplantae > Streptophyta > Pinopsida > Pinales > Pinaceae > Picea > Picea glauca. The sequence continues at coordinate 363,515 of JZKD02S2056408.1, read as the reverse complement.
TGATTCGCGAAACTGTGAATCTATTGATCTGATGCCACATGCCCCTATGAATTGAACGGTCTAGATTTATTTCGAGTTTCGGGACTCGGGAAGTTTTCCCTTGCCTCATTTCAAAACTCACGATAGTCATCTCCGTGAAACCTCAGATTGACTACCACCTGTCTCCTCAAGATCTACGGCCCGGATTAAATCTTTGCTCCACCTTTGATCTCGGGCCTTTTCCCTGGCACTAAACTTTGATCAACTTTCAGATTTTGAACACCCACAGACCATCAATCTGAACTCCACATGGAATCCCAGCCACTGGAAGCTGAACTTGCATGTTTGCTTGATTGAAGTCTGGAACGGGTCACTTTGAAAGGTGTGCTTTGCGTTCATGGTTGTGGCATGCATCCCTTGACAACTTAATGTGATAATAGGTTGCAACATAGGACTCAGCCAATTGAACTAAAAATATGGCAATGGTAAACAAGATGAGTGAGAAAAGGTTGTCAGTTAAATCAGGGATCAAACACTAGTCACGTTGGTTGGAACTATAAAACCTAGGTGAGCAAGAGTTCACATAAGGGAGCCTAATTTCATTTTCAAACCAAATTTGGATTCATCTTTCTCCAGGGTTTACTAGTTTGGAGTCTTTGATTCCTCTTTCTCTCGGGTTTGCCAGTTTGGAGTCTTGGATTCCTCTTTAATTTTCTGGTGGTAGAAAAGGTTCTTCATAGTAACTACGTAGCTTAGCAATTCGATCCTTTTCAAGTGGTTATCAATGCTTATTGTCATTGGCTTATCATGGAATCTAGGGTATCAAAGGAGATTAGAAAGAGATTAGAAGGGTGTAACTATGAAATCATGAAGAGTCCATTTAAACAAATAAAACATCAATCTTTTTAGCCACAACTAAAATCCATGAAAATGAACAATAGGAATCAGTCATGTAGCGACAATTATGGGCACTATGGTTCAATAGAAGAGAGAAATGACGTAGTCTAAACATTCTACGAAACAACTCTTCTTCGATGATATTTTTTTGGGAGCATTTGCTCAAAATCTGGCTAGAAATTGTTAGATACGCAGATTTTAGTGATTATTTATGTATAATCTGAGTGCCCCCGGGGTTTTTCAGCATGCTAAGTCCATTTATGCATTCATAAATGGATTTTAAACTACAAAAAATAGTGATTTCGTGTAGATTTATGTTGTCGGATTCCAACGAAAAAACCATTTAGTAGAACAGTTAGAGAACATCCAGACAAATAATTATTTTGGAGGTTGATTATAACATTCTCCATAATATGGTTGTCAATATGAGCAAGGGAGACCACTATGGTGCCTCTAGTCTATAAACAATAACTATGGAGGACCACAAGAAGACGAGACTATGCATTAGCTAATAGATAACATCGAACTTGCAAAACTAGAATCAAATCAAGACAAAGCAGTGATGGAAGAAGCAAAAGAAGCAACTAGTCAACATGCATTTTGTTAAGTAGTTATGTTTTATAAAATTCTCAATATTCTAGGTGTTTTTTTTTAGAATCTAGACCATTCAGAAGTGTTGGGCAATCCTAGATAATAGAGTATATAGCTTTTGTATATAGTTGTCTACTTTTTTTTTTAATGTAAATCTACCGATCACAATTTAAAAATAAATGATTAGAAAATAAATGTTAAAAACAAATAATTGAATAAATTAGATAATTGAAAATATTGAAAAAAATACATTTAAAATTTACAATATTTTTGTTTTATAAAAAATATTTGTATTTTATCTATTTTTTTTCTCTAATATTAGCTTATAAGGTTTTTACATTAACACAAAATTTGATAATAAAGTATATAGCTTTTATATGTGAACTTTGAAACAGACTTTGATGTAAGTGTTATGTAGCTTCGCCCTGAACTTTTTTTATTAATGTAAATGTCGCAATCACAATTTAAAAAAAAATGATTAGAAAATAAATGTTAAAAACAAATAATTGAATAAATTAGATAATTGAAAATATTGAAAAAAAACACATTTAAAATTTACAATATTTTTGTTTTATGTGTTTTTTCCTCTCATATTATCTTATAAGGTTTTTACATGTAACATAAAATTTGATATAAATTTAAATTTAAATTATTATTTGAAATACGCTATATATCTTATTTTAAAAAATATCAATTTTTATTTCGTTATTTACATGTTATGTTATTTGATGTCACGACATTAAAAAATATATATTAACATAAATATAAAAATATATATTAAATATATAAATATATATATTAACTTAAATATAATGATAATAGTTTAAAATATAACGTTAAAAATATATATTAACTTAAATATAAAACTATATATTAAATATATAAATATATATATTAACTTAAATATAATGATAATAGTTTAAAATATAACGTTACCATTGATGTAAAGAGATACACAAATATGGTATAATTGGAATTTTTGAGTTTTAGATTTTAATAATATTATATTAATTTAAATATAACTATATATTTTAACTTAAATATAATGATAATAGTTTAAAATGTGACGTTACCATTGATGTAAAAGACATACAAATTTTTGAGGTTTAGATTTCAATAATATTTTATTGATATTTTTCAATTAACATATAAATGTGATTATTTTTTATATTTGAAATTTATTATCTTGTTAAAGGGTAATCAAATTTATTACAATAAAAACATTTAATAAGATTACAAAATTTATTATCTAATTAAAAAGGTAGTAAATTTCATTACAATGAAAGCATTTTTAGAAGATGATAGTCAATTTTATGAAACCAATTGATATTTATTGATGGTTTTAAAATGCCACATCTAAACTCTCTCTTAGACTCCGCACATGAAGAGAAAGGGATGCCCCTCGAGTCCTCTCTTCATGGTGTCATAGAGAGTGGAGTCCATTTTGTGCAAATCGAAATATAATGTAGAGCCCAACTATATCAATCTACCAGGAGTGCCATCAAATTAAAACTTTTAAATGGTGCTATCAATTTGCTAGGAACTAAACAAAATTTAGATTTCTAAATTTTCTTATAAACATTGAACAATATGTAATATAATGTACTTATGCTTGGGATATGCCATGACATCTGTGTTGGTTATTGTCTTCCCTAACATATCGATAATTTTTTTCCTGATCTCCATTATTGGTAACCATCTTCATTAGTGCTTCAATAAACCAAATGTTCATAGTTGTGTATGGCAGTCCATAGTTGTGTTTGGCAATTTGTTGGTAAGTGTTTATACACATATATAATCCTTCTTTTTCACATTATTACATGCAAGCAGACGAATGTGTAACAATGAAAAGAATGTGTAATAGTGAAGAATGTGTAACTTGTATATCATCATAATCAAGTGTATATTTCTTTGTCTTCCGTTGAGATATATATTTATCTATGGTTATTCTCATATTTTCACTATGTGCCCAAATATTAATGTGCAGGTCATAAAACGAATAAGTACTATAAAAAAATGTAGTATATTGGATTCAATTACACTTTAAATTTTTTTGAAAAGTGTAAGATAAATCATACCATGACCAACATGCTCAAATCTTCTATAACTAAAACCCTTGGAACTTTCTCTCTACCACCCACATTGAATGCAAATAATATATATCTAGATTTATGTTTTTTGGTTATACTCTTTACAAATGTTATAAGTTTTGTATCAAACATTTCTATAACATAAAACAAACTATAATAAGTAATGATTAGAATTATAAATACAATCTTCATATACTCATTTTTCAATATATAAAAATCATAAAGTATGTTATTACAATTTATTGAGATCTTCTTATTATTTTCTTTATTAAATTAAAAAAACTTTATAAAATAAATATACAATTTTTAATATATAAAAATCTACAACTCATTGAGATCTTATTGTTTCCTTTATTAGATAAAAAGACATGTGAGTCAATTATCATTTCAACTGTGTGAACATGAACCTAATTTCTTGTAAGATAATATTTCAAACACCGTTAAATATTGTTTATCTACCTTAGCTCTAGAATGTTGAACTAATCAATTTCCTCAAAAGTAAAATGACACCGCCATAAACTATAAGATACAACTAACTTAATTATCAGTCCCTAAAACTAGGTCACATGCGACAAAACCACTTTATATGTATCACAAAATTCCATAAACAAGAGTTCATGAGGCTAGCCATGATTTTAAAAATTCCATTAGAACAAAGTGAACAACAACATTTATAGCTTTAAAACTCACATTGGCCTATTTTTGTTGGATCCATGGCTTTTTAAAATATCATCATGTTTAGCAAGAGATTCTTCAGGCATGCCTAGGATCTTAGTAATACCACCTATAATTTTTTCATCGGTGGCCTTGTCAAAGGTTATTGTGAATCATTTAGTTGAAGTTGGGTCGTTCACATCCCACTAGGAATATTTTTCCCTTATATGGAATCTTGTGTTTGTAATAGTGGTTGATTAAAAGGTTAAGATTTTGAATTCATAGAGCTTATATGTGGTTGGTAATAATGGTCATATTTTAGAGTTATTAAGATTATCTTTGACTTATAAGGTATTGGCATTGACTCAATGAATTTAAACTTTAGCATTGTTGATGGGAATGACCAGACTTCATTCGACGCTTGAAGCAAGAGTATCACTTGCAAAGATATTTTTACTTTTCCATGAAATATACATCTCGAGGAAACCTACCAAGTACTTCCCCTCATTCTCAGGATAGTACCCAATGTAAACCAAATGCTACAAAGATTTAAGGCTTTTTTAGCAATCTCATGATAGTCATATTATTCAAAAATATTTTCTCATGAAGAGCTACATGTCACAAAGTGGAATTTGAACTTAGGTGGGGAGGATAACAATTTTCTACTCAACCACCCAAGATAAACCATCTTGAATTTCTAAAATTTTGGAATATATATCACGGGAAACCCTTGGGCACTTCCCCTCATTCTAAGAAAGGCACCTAGGGTAAACTAGATTCTTCAAAAGCTCAAGGCTTTGTTACAATGTCACTAGCTAGAATATAATCCAAGTGAGAAAGATAATAATCATTCCTCCCAACCATCCAAGATAGACCCAATTGACTCTTGGTTAATTAAGCAAACTATCCTACATACATTTGAATTCATAGATAGGTGTGGGAGACTAAGAAGTACTTCCAATAAATTTTCAACACCTGAGCATGTCCACATTTCCTAGCATGCATTTTTAAATCGTTATGCATGTTTTTCCTAAATTGTTGAAATAAGACAATTTTGTTTTTAGCACTCTGAAATTTACACATGTAGTGCATTTAATGAGGAATTTTTCCTATAAATTGTAATGTATTAAAATATTTCTTTCCCTTAGTGGATTTTTGTCAACCCTTGGAATATGAAGCATTGTATTTGGAATTTGAATATTTAGGGTAGTTGTAAGGCCAAAAGCCAAGGAACACAAGAATAAATATGAAGTTTATAAATGAACGAAGGGCTTTGGCTCTCTATTGATTTCAGTGTTTGTAGTGTTAGTTATTGTGGGTTCCAAAGACGTATGCATAGCTTTACGAATGTAATGAGGCCTGAGATCATTGGCCATTGACTGAATAAAGTTTGTAAAGACTGATTGAATGTCTTTGTTATAATGTTTTTATGATAATAGATTATGTGTGTGTGATATATATTAATATTAAAGAATTTAAATATGTGTGGTTTATTGTAAGTGCTTATGTTGTGTGACTTGGATTACAGGCCCCCAAGCACTACATTAAGTGGTATCAAAGCAAGTTGAGATTGTGTTTGGGGAGGATTAGACAATCCTTTGTCTTAAATTGAATCATCTATGGATGTTGGTGAAGTCGAGAGATCAAAGGAGGAGAGCCCAAGACAAAATTAGAGTGATGCAAGAAGAAGAAGAGGTCATGGAAAACCCGGGAGATTGGATGGTGCAAACTGTTAAAATATTGTATAACTGCAAAGAATATTCTTATCCCCTTTT
>JZKD02S2056408.1:312787-335780 GCA_000966675.3 Picea glauca | reverse complement strand
GGGAAATGACAATAGTGCAATGTATGGACAGATGCACGCAAGGAAAATAATCAGGTAGGTTGGGAATTAATATGAGGGGATGTGGGTATGATCCGTCTACGGTCATGGAGTGTCGAGGGTTTGTCGCATGGGGGCGGGGATCAAGACCTCCTACTTGTCATGAGTCACCTCATTGTCACCCGTTTCAAGTGATTGCATGTATTGTATATTATAATAAAGACACTTGTGTAAATTCAACTTTATTGGCACTTGAAGATGCTTATGGGGAAAATGTTGCAAACGAGAGAAGAAGCTTAGAGTACTAGTCAACTCCAGTTGGATGAATTTCACCTCCTCCTTCACGAGGTCCTGGCATGTCTCTCTCCCTCTAGTTCAGCAACAACAATGTAGCTTAGTAAGCATGCATCTCCTGATCCTCCATAGGAGCCTCAGGCTCCACCTCCCTCGGGATAATTAGTATGTTTTACCTTTTTCATTTTGATATAACAAAGAGCTAGCATCACTTTGTTTTAGCTTCTAGCAGCTCTCAGAAGAATATATATATTTCTTATCTAGTAAGCCAAAGACTATTTAAGAACATCACACAAACTATTTGGACTGATAAGCTTTTCCTTTGCTATTGGTCTGGTTTCTCCAATGGCAGACTAGTAGTTGAGAACTTTTGTATGGATCATTTACAAATAAAATAAAAATATTGTGTCATGTGTGTATATTAAAACTTCATTAAAATATAAAAATAAATAATAAAATCAAAGAATAATAATACAATGATTATAAAAAATGTATAAATAATATAAAGTAATTGTGTATATTAAAACTTTAGTAAAATATAAAAATAAAATAAAATAATCAAAGAATAATAATACAATGATTATAAAAAATGTATAAATAATATAAAGTATTTAATGGTCAAATAAAAAAGAAATATAAATATGTAAATAACTTAACAAGTCAATTGGGTTTAACTCGGGTGGTTGGGAGGAATGATTGTTTTCCTCCCTACTCATAATGAGTGTATTGTTGTAATGGCTTCAAGCCATGTTGTTAATCGGCCTCGTGCCGTGGAAAAAAAATGTAAATAACTTAATGACTAATATCATTATAAAATTTACAATGTTACATACTTTTAAGATAATAAAATATTTATTGACTTAAATACATTAATTAAATAAAATATAATTATTTTTTCTTATATAAAAATTTAAAAGATTAATGAAGATTATTTTATATTTCTTCATATATAAATCTTTTATTCATAATAGTCAATCACATGTAGATTTTTTTTTTTGTAAGAGTCATGATCTTCCATAATAGTTTCCATCACTACTAGATGTTTTCATTTCTCACCTCCCCAAACATATGTTTTCATGACTCACCTCCCCAAACATAACCCTGTAGCCTGATTTGGGAGTATAAAACCCTAAAGAAGTGGATTTTAATGCAAATTAAATACTCATCTTCCTCTTTAATTCTCATATTCCTTCTCTTCAATCTAGAAATATAATCTTCCAAGTGAGCACACATATACTCATCATTTATTTTGAAAATTTATCTTTATATCTTGAACCATATAATCGAAAAAAAAAAAACATAATATAATAATGTTATTATTTTTATTACAATGAAAAAGCATATATTAAAGGATTAATACAATTTTATCTAGTTTACAAAACTCCCAGGAGAAGGTCGTTTACAAGTAAGCATTTTTTCCACAAAATTCAAACATGTCAATCAACATTGTCATTATATGAAAATAAGTTGACAATAAAAAATAAAACATAAGTTCATAATAAAAAATCACTTTAAACATTAATGACGTCTCTCTTGCTCTCAGTCGTGACAACTAGGGTTTAACTCTGGATGTTCGCATATGCCTTATGTCCTTGTCTAGTGCATGATATTTTCTCTCTCGATATCCATGGTGAGGTCCACCACTATTTCATCTGGTGCCTAGAGCTACAAGGTTGTTCTCTTCAAGTCCTTTGGCGAGTCGTCAACACACAAATCTCTTGGTTTGTAATCTGGCCCCTCCTTCCGTGATGTTGTTCAAAGAGGTTTTTTTCCCCTTCTCCCTCTTTTCTATTTTTTGAAGCTCCATCTATTTATATTCCCATGGGAGAAGAAGCGGATGTCGATGAGGAGTACTTTAGATCTATGAGTTTGGTATGTCACTTCAACAAGTTTGGCCAACATTAGCATATCTCAATGAATAGATTTCTTCTTCTTGGAAATCAATCATGCAAAAAGAGGCTTCCATCATCCCTATGTAAAGTGCTTCTTCATTGCTGAGTTTGAACTTGAGGAATATAGAGACCTAGTTTTCAATTTAGGTATGTGGTTTTGGGGAAATTGTGGTTTTTTCATGAAACTCTGGACTCCTTTCAATCCTTTCACTAGCATTCTCTCCTCAACCCCAATTTGGGTGAGGATCCCAAATCTACCTTTGATTTTTATGGTTTCTCCTCTCTTGATACCATTGGTTCAACTTTAGGAAAGTTTCATTTTGTAAGACTTGAAACTAAGAGGCATGATATATGCTCAAATCTGCGTAGAAATGAACTTTAATAAAGGGTTTCTAGAAGAATTTATTTTGACAAGTAAAAATTATTCTTGGTCTCAGAAGCTAGATTATGAACGAGTTTCTTTGCAATGTAGAATGTGTTATGAAACATGACACATTGCAACATAATACCCCAAGGGGACCAAGAAGAACAAGAAGCATCAAAGGAAATCAACTTGGTGGGTTGGCTCTAATGAGGACCATCAAATAATTGTAAAAGAAACTGGAATGACCTCACAAGCAAAGCCCCCAAAATAATCAAATCTAGCTACTCAAGAAACAAAACAAGAATCAACTCATATCCAAGAGAAAGAGGAACATGTCGCTCTTGATCCAAGGTTGGGACTATAAATCCATAGAATCCCACAACCATCGGTTTGTTGGGTCGATCATGTTGAAGTGTTGATTTTTCAATAGACAAGGTTAAGCATGAAGTTTATTCCATTTTATCATTTAACTTAACCATAACCAATAATGTTGCAGCAACCAAGATCACAATAAGAAACACCATGCACAAGAACACAAGAAGTATCATGGAAAACCCTTCTCAACAAGGGAAGAAAACCTAGCCAAATCCTTTGTTATATTCTTCAAGAGAAATACCTTCACCACCAAGAAAACCTAGAACACAAGAGGGTGCTTGCAAACCCTAGAAGACTAGTGCCCAAGAGAGGTGTGCACTTTTCCCAAGTAGATGTAATTGCTGAAATTTCCAAACTCACACAAAAGATATGATTCCTCAATGGAGAATTTACCTTTACTTATATTAGACTTGACATGCCAACAGAAGTGTCTATTGGCACAACAGGGCCAACCTATCTATCTCATAATATAATTAATATTAACCAAATTAATTATCTTTTACATTAATTGTCAATTACATTAAGGTGGGGTCGACCTATACCCTTTACATTACAATTAGGGTTACAGGTATGTCTAACTTTTGAACAATATAGCAAGGGATATCATACACCTACTAGTGCTCAGCCACTAGGGGCACATCCATAGGGATGTCCATATCTCTGGCTCATTGTATTACACAAAAGAACCACTTCTTGACTAGTGCTCAGCCACTAGGATCATGTTCACATGTGCTCGTCCACAGGCACGTCCACTCAACAGATCTTCTTTCCCACTATATTACAAAGGAGAATCGTCTCGAGTTTCTCATCAACTCTCTACTCAAAGGAGGGTAATACATCATATTCATTTCTGTCTCTTGACAATGCACCCAACACTTTTGGATTTCACACATTCACCTTGTGCTCAACCACATGCATGTCCAACTCTACAGATCTCCTTTCTCACTACATTACACATGAGAATCATCTGGAGTTCTTCTCAAATCTCTGTAAGGAGGAGGCCATCTCTATGTTCCAGATTTGTCTCAAATAGGAACCACACACCCCTCTCAAGGGCGCTCTCTCAGTTTTGTGTCCTGGAGAATATCTCACGTAGCTACAATCATCAACACTCTCTCTCAGCTAGGGAGGCATTCTCCACCAGGCCAATTCTCTCACGGAAATACTCAAACTTTTTTTTGGCAAGTGGTTTGGTGAAGATATCTCCGATCTATTCATGAGTAGGAATATATTGTATGTGTATTTTCTTCCTCTTCACCATGTCTCTGATATAGTGACACTTTATATCGATGTGTTTCGATCTGTCATGAAACAAAGGGTTCTCAGAGAGATTTACACAGCTCTATCTATCATAATGAATGATAGTAGGATCCATCTCATGACCGAACAAGTCAGCCAGAATTTTACAAAGCCACATTGCTTCGCGTACTGCTACACTCAATGCAATGTACTATGCCTCTGTGGTGCTCAATGCTACAGAGCTATGTTTTTTGCTACACCAGAAACCATGGCAGACCCTAGAGTGAAGCAACAACCGGAGGTACTTTTTTTGTCTATTGTGATTCATGCCGAATCTGCATCGGCATATCCTTGTAGGCTCAAGTCCACACTAGAGGCACGTCTTAGGCCATAACCAATTCTGCTTCGTAAGTATCTCAATACATTTTTTGTAGCTATCTAGTGTGTTTGTCTCGGTTGGATCATAAACTGGCTAAGAACATTTACTACATAGCAAATGTCTGGTCTAGTGTTAACCAGATACATCAGTGATCCAATCAATTGTCAATATAAGTGTGGATCTACATTTCCTGAAATAATATCAATCATTTTCTTTAAATCCATTACCATTGGAGTGGGCATGGATTTGCATTTTGTCATGACGAACTTTTTCAGTATATCCACAGTATATTTTCCTTGACTCAGGAAGATCTCATCTTTCCTCTGCCATACTTCTAGTCCCAAGAAGTAGTGCATCAATCCCAAATCCTTCATTTCAAATTTAGCAGTCAATGCTCATCTTCATTCAGCAATGAGTCTCTCTGAACTAGTGAGGAAAAGGTCTTCCACATATAGGACCAAAATCAAACACTCATTGCCATCAATGTTATAATATAAGTTTGGATCAGTAGCACTTTTGTTGAAGCCCAAACTCATCAGAAATCCATTCATTTTCTCGTACCAAGCACGTGGTGCTTGCTTTAGACCATATAGGGATTTCTTCAACCTGCATACATGAGATATTTTGTTGTGTACAATGAATCCTTCTGGATTCTCAATATAAACTTATTCCTCAATTTCACCATTGATAAAGGTTGTCTTTGCATCCATCTAATGTAGCTTCCAACCCATGGAATCAAATAGTGAAACGATAGATCGGATGGAGGTGTATTGAGCTATTGGTGCAAAAGCCTCATCATAGTCAACTCCCTCTACTTGTGAAAACCCTCTAGACACAAATCTTTCTTTATATTTTTCGATGCTTCCATCAATTGCATGTTTGATTTTATAAATCCATTTGGAATTCACTACAAACTTTCCCTCTGGTCTTGGAACAACATCCCATACATCATTTTTTAATATAGATTGGTATTCTTCAGTCATGGCATCTTGCCATACTTGTTCACCTGAAGCTTCTCCATGACAAGATGGCTATGAGTCAATGATATGGGTCATGGTTGAAAGGTATCTTGAGAATCTCTTTGGTCTCTTGCTCTCTATGGTTGTTCCATGGGGATCTTTATGTCCTTTTTCTTTTTGTAAATTTTGTTAGGCCCAAGCAGGCCTTTTATGTCCAATTGTAATATCTCTGAGTATGTAGCTTGGAACAAATAGATCGGCTGGAACAACTAGATCAAGTGGAGCTATTGGACCATCTGGAATAATGTATATCTCCCTTTGAATTGTTGAAGGGGGAGAAGGCATTGTCTCACTATCAATTTCCATCTGATCTTCCCTGGATCTTTGGAAGGCTACTTCTTCTTCAAAGGTTACATCTCTGCTTATTTCAATTTGTCTCTAACCAGGAATGTAGATTCGATATGCTTTTGAGGATTCATTATACCCTACAAATGTGCCCTTTCTTCTTGAAGGTTATGGCTTGGATCTCTTCTCTTTGGGTACATGAAAATATATTGGACATACAAATATTATGAAGTGTCCAATCTTAGGCTTCAGTTCGGTGAAGGCTTGTTCTGAAGTAATGTTCTTCAGTATCTGATGAAGACTTTTTTTTTGTACATACAATATTGTTGGCATGCATGCTTCTTCCCATAGAGTCATAGGTAGACTCTGATCATGTATCATTGCTTTTGTTTTCTCAATGATAGTTTTGTTTTTCCTTTTAGAAAACCCATTTTGTTGAGGGTTGTAAGGAACTATGAACTCCCTCTTGATCCCTGCTTCAATAAAAAAATTGTTGAATTCTTTTGAGATGTATTCTCCTCCATTATTTGATCTTAATACTTTGATTTTTCTTCCGGTCTAGTTATCAACTTGAGCTTTGAATTCCTGAAATTTTGCAAGGACTCCGTCCTTGTTCTTCATAAAGTAAATCCAAGTCTTTCGAGAGTGATCATCTATGAAGAGTACATATTATAAGTACCCATTCAGAGATGCAATAGTCATTTTCCCACACACATCTGAATGTATCAAGCCCAATATTTCCTTAAATCTATTGTCACTTCTTGAGAAGGATCATTTAACATTTTTTCCAAGGGAACAACCTTTGCAAACACCTTTATGTTGAAGTTGTATTTCCGGTAGACATGTTATCATTTTCCCTAGAGCCAGGAGAGCTCTATAATGAATGTGAGAAAATATTCTATGCCATAGCTCACTCAAGTTGATAGTCTCATGTAGTAGGGCCTGGACTGGTTTGATGTTTAATCTGTACAAGTTGTTTTCTTAGATGCCAATTTCCTTGGCATTACTTATATGAGAGTATTTATGCCATGCAAGGACTCTTCCTTCTGAGAAGGAAATCTTGTAGCCCTTGTCTTCCAAATCATAAATAGACACAAGGTTCCTCTTCATTCTGGGTACATATAGTAATTCCTTTAATTGAAGTTGCATATATGAGTCTAGTTGTGTTAAGGTTTAAGCTATTATTAGGTTTATTTTCAATTTACTAGACAACCATAGCATAGATAGGATCATTAAGAGAAACACAATCACAAGATACGCAACATTTATCCTGGGAAACCCTCATGGGAAAGAAAACCTGGAAAAAAAATTCTTAATATAGATAGCCAATGCAATGCCAAGACAATAAACCAAACACTAGAGAATATCCTCTGTTGAGCAATGTGCCTCTCTGTCTTCCTTCTTCTCCAACTACAGTTACCAAACTTGTGCTCTGGATGATTGAATGAGTGAGTGAACAAATGAGGTGTTGGCTTCCTTTATTTATACATACTGGCATGTGTTGAAAAGGTGTCTCTTCACTAGGCATGGCCGACTTGTCTTCTGAGTGGTTAAAACCACTTTAAATTTCCCGGGGGTCGACTTCTCAATTTGCATAATATATTTAGGATTTGACCAAGCCGCAAAAGGGGATTTGGTCAATTACAGTGCCTAACATGATCATTCCACAAAAGGGGATTGATCTAATGAATAATAAATCAATAATAAATAGAATACTCTTTGCAGTTAGAATATTTTAACACTCCCCCTTAACAAGAAGGGTATTCTACAACATCATCGGGACAAAGAGAGGGCAGAAACATCAACAACATCTGGAACACTGACTGGCATATCTATAAATCATCAAAAGTTTTATCATCATCAATATCATCATTCACAACAGGGAGATAGAATGGAATCATCATCATCTGCATCAACATGGATTAGTATAACACTAATACATCATCATCAATAATAGCACAAGGTTTATACAACATCAACAACAACAATATCACAACACAAAGGTTTGAGGCATCATCAACAATAGCAGCATCACAACATGAAGGCTGGAGCATCAACACCATTAACACCATCACAGCATGAAGGTTGGAGCATCATCAACATCAGCACTAAACTGGAAATATTCAACACGAAGTTGGCATCTCATCAACATTAGCACGAGGCTGGAAATATTCAGCACGAGGTTGGCATCACAACAACATCAACACGAAGCTGGAAATATTCAGCATGAGGCTGGCATCACAACAACATCAGCACGAAGTTGGAAATCTTCAGCACTAGGCTGGCATCACAACAACATCAACATGAAGCTAGAAATCTTTAGCACTAGGCTGGCATCGCAACAACATCAACATGAAGCTAGAAATCTTCAGCACTAGGTTGGCATCAACACTACTCCCCATTTCGAGGGAGGTCCTTTCAGACTACACCAAGATTATCTCAAAAGTGTTAAACTTTACACGAGATAGAGGCTCGGTCAACACTTCAGCAACCTATTCATCTTTGCTAACATATTGGAGCTTTATGGCTCCTCTCTGCACCATATCACGGATGCAATGATATCATATCTCTATGTGTTTTGACTTTTCATGGAACACAGGGTTCTCTGTCATTTTTATGCAACTCTGGTTATCACATAGGATCATTGTTTCTTCCATATCTATATCAAATAGACATGTCAACAACTTCTGAAGCCATATGGCTTCACAACTGGCGGAACATGCAGCAATGTATTCTGCTTTTGCCATGCTGAGAGTAATGTTTGATTGCTTCCTACTCTACCATGAGATCGTGGCTGACCCCAGACTGAAACAACATCCTAAAGTGCTCTTTCTGTTAGAGACACTTCCATCCCAATCTGAATCGGTATAACCACTCAGTCTGAAGTCATGATTTCCATTATAACTGAGACCACAATCTAATGTACCCTTAAGGTACCTCATCACATGTTTTGTAGAAACCAGGTGAACACATCTGGGATCTACTAGAAATTGACTCAAGGTGCTCACAGAAAAACATATATCTGGCCTGATGTTCGTCAGATACATCAACGATCCAATAATTTGTTTGTACAACGTAGCATCAATCAATTCCGACGAAGTGTCAACGAAGAGATTCAAATTTATTTCCATGGGTGTATTCATGGATTTTCACTCCAACATATCAAATATATTCAGTATTTCAACTGCATACTTCCCTTGATTAAGGAAGATCTTCTCTGGGTTGTTCCAGACCTCAAGACCTAATAAATAGTGCATTAGGCCAAGGTATTTCATCTCAAATTCTGCAGCGAGATTCTTCTTACTATTAGCGATAAGATTTTCTTCTCTAGTTAAGAATAAGTCATCCACATACAACAGCAATATAATAGGCTTATCGTTCATAACCTTGAATTAAAGGTTAGAATCAGCTTTACTCTTGGTAAAGCCCAAGCTTGTCAGGAAACTAACAATCCTTCCATACCAATCTCTAGGAGCTTGCTTCAATCCCTACAGAGCCTTCTTCAACTTGCAGACATGATTCTTCATGTCTTCAACTTCAAACCCTTGAGGTTGTTCTATATACACTTCTTCTTCAATGACACCATTCAAGAAGGTTGTGTTCACGCCCATCTGGTGTAACTTCCACTTCATCTTAGCTGCAAGATCTATGATGGTTCTAATTGAAGTGTATCTGGATACAGGAGAAAATGTCTCTTCATAGTCAATGCCTTCCTTTTGAGCAAATGCATGAGCAACAAACCTTGCTTTATATTTCTCAATACTTCCATCAGTAGCATGTTTAATTTTGAAAAGCGATTTGGAAGATACCATATTCTTTCTCTTTGGTCTAGGAACTATTTCCCATACATCATTCTTTATGATGGATTGGTATTCTTTTTTCATGGCATCTACCCATTCTTTCTTCTGAATAGCTTATTCAAAGCAAGTAGGATCATTCTCTAAGAGATCACACATCAATGCCATATAATTGGAGAATGACTTGGGTTTCTTCACTTGTCTCATGGTTCCTTCAGGGGAACCATACTTCTCTCCATATTGAATAAGTTCCCCTGCATAGGTTGGATTTCTCTTGTGGGAGATCATCATCTGGAGAGGTTCTTGAGATTCTTTCATGTCATGATCTTCTAGAATCTCCTCATCAAGGGAAGTTATGACTTCCTTCACTGGTTCTGCAACTCTGGGAGCCACAGGTTCTTCTTCATATACTTCTTCAAGCTGGCATCTTCTTGATTTATTGAGTGTTGCATATTCATCAAAGGTTACATCCCTACTAATATCAATATGATGGTAACCTGTATATAAAATTTGAAGGCCTTGGAGACCTCATAGTATCCAACAAATATTCCCTTCTTTCCTGAAGGGTCCAACTTGGTTCTCTTCTCTTTCGAAATGTGTACAAATACTGGGCAGCCAAATATTTTGAGATGGCTTACTTTTGGCTTCTTTCCGGAGAACATCTCTTCAGGGGTCTTGAACCCAAGTGCACTATGGGACAATTTGTTTTGTACATATACTGTTGTTTTTGTTGCTTCTGCCCATAAGTGCATTGGAAGATCTTGATCATGGATCATAGTCTTCATTTCTTCCATTATAGTTATGCTCTTTCTTTCTGCTACACCATTTTGTTGAGGATTGTAGGGAGTGGTGAGCTCCCTCTTGATCCTGACATATTTGCAAAAGTTTGCAAACTCTTTTGAAGTGTATTCTCCTCCATTATCTGACCTGAGTATCTTGATATTTCTTTCAAAGATATTCTCTATCAAGGCTTTGAATTCCTTGAATTTATTGAACACTTCATCTTTTGATTTCAAAAAGTAAACCCAGGTTTTGCAAGAATAGTCATCAATAAAAGACACATAGTATACATACCCACTTATGGAGGTTCATGGCATTGGGCCACACACATCTGAGTGGATGAGCTCTATGACTCCTTCTAATTTATTGTCTCTCTTCGGGAAAGGGTTCTTGATGTTATTTCCTTTTGCACATCCATTGCACACTCCTTCATGGTCAACCTTGAATTATGGTAGATCTATGACTGCCTTTCTTACATATGGTAATGCCTTTTAGTTGATGTGAGCTAGTATTCTATGCTAAAGTTCACATGGATTCTCAATGGAATGGGTCAAGGTTGCTTCTGAGGGACCCTTTAGCTTATACAAGCCACCTTCTTCTTTACCAATAACAATTGCTTCTTCCATGATTTTTCCTTTGGGCCACATAAGAACTTATCCATCTATGAAGGAAACTCTGAAGCCTCTATTTTCTAAAGATGAGATAGAAAGTAAGTTCTTTGTCAAACTTGGTACATATAGTACATCCTTCATCTTCATTGGGGTCCCTGAATAAAGTTTGTAATTTGATTCTCCTACTCCTTTGATAAGGTATTGATAATCATCTCCAAGTGTAACTTTCTCGAGAAACTTCTTGTCTGTAAGGAAAGAGAGAATGTCTCTTTGACCTGTCATGTTCTTGGAAGCACCACTGTATATGAGCCAAGTGTCCTCACCAGGTGACACTGATCCTGAGAGGGCAGAGATTAATACATAGTCTTCAATATATTCTTTTATCATATTTGTGGGTGGCTCTTCATCTTCAAATTCATGGGTTATTTCTCTTATTGTATTCTTCTCATCTAGCTAGACAATTCTTAGCAATATGTCTCATCTTGTCACAATGGTAGCATTGGTAGGATGAGAAATATTTTTCTCTTCTTTGGCCTTTCTGAAACTTCTGGAAGTAAGACCTCTTTCTTCCTCCTTTAATATGAGTAGCTAGGGATTGATCTTGATATCTTGATAGTAATGCTTCTTGGTTAACTACTCTTGCTTCTTCTTGAACACATTCTTCCCAAATACTGTCAAAGTGTAGTTTCTCCTTTCTGGCACAAATAGTTTGGATGAATGCATCCCAAGGTCTTATGAGACCATTAAGGGATGTCATTATAAGTTTGTCTTCATCTATAGTATATTCAATTGCTTCTAGATGTTCTTTGAATTGTGATATTCTGGAGAAATATTCCTGAATTGTTTCTCCTTTCTACATCCTTGTACTTTTGAGTTGAGTTCTTAGCTTCATCTTCTGGGTTATGCTCTTTCCTTCATAAATCATGGTTAGGGCATCAAACATTTATTTTGGAGTCTTCTTTGAAGCCACTTGAGGAATCAAGTGATCTTTCATAGAATCTGCAATGATTCTCTTGGCCCTAACTGTGTCCTTTTGGTGTTTTGCTTTAGCTGGAGCATTGATAGGTTCTAGTACATCTTCTTTAATGAATCTTGCTAGGTCATTCTCTTCAAGAATGAGTGCAATCATATACTTCCAGGAACTGAATTTTTCCACACCATCTAGCTTGTCAAAAAGCTTAGTGCTTGCAGACATCTTTACCCAGAGCTAGGAAAATGACCAAAAATTGAAAATGCTTGGAATTTAATTTTGAACTTACCAGGAGGTGTGCTTGGATTAGGAAAGTAGCCTGGTGTAGTTAGATTTCATAAAATCCAATTTTTTCCCCTTCAAACTTGACCAGTGGAATTATGGACCAGTACTTCTGGTTTTATGGTTTTTTGGTACCAGTGAAAACTAGGGTTTCACTTTTTGGGAGTTCTATCCACTAAAAAGGTGCATTGAAGGTGCCAATGAGTTATGACAGCAACGCAGCCCCTTCACCACCCGTAGGTCAGAAGGTCTACGTGTTCACATAGGATCTTCTCTTTCCTCGACCCGAAGAACACTAACCGGTCCTTCTATTTCCTTATCAGGAAATCTGCACCCACAGAACTCTCGCTCGATCCCCTTTCTTTTCTTATCGGGGAATCGGGCTTCGCGACTTCGCGATGTCAAAGGTCGACCACTGGGCTCTCGAACCCCCGAGACCCGATGACCAGTCAACGTTGATCTTCTCTTCCTCTATCGAGAATTTCCCTATTGCGATTTCTGTACTAGCGATACCAAGCAACTCGTCTTACCAACTCCCGATGTCCGATACACTGAACCTCCGGTGCAAACGTGCGAGTTGACTGTTCCACTCCCCGTCTCTTCTATCGGGATTTTGAACTTCATGGGATCGTGAATCCTAATGCCCAATGTTTTGGGACTTTACTTCCCCTGAACTCCAATACGGCGTGCCCCCTGTCCTCCACCAACTCTTGTGGCCTCACTGTCCTTTCCCCGTCGGGATATCGCGTTTTGCAATTCCAAGCTGCAAGGGTGTCCTGTCTCTAAAATCTATGATGCTCTGAACCCCGACTTCTTTGAATCTCTGACATGTGTCCCAAATGATGGATGGTTCTGGGCTTGTCGGGATATCGCAGATCGCGATATCGCAATTCCCGTTGCAATAAATTGGAGGTTCGCCCTATGGAACCCCGATACACGATGTACGTGTAGATCCCACGGTCCTGGCTGACTTGGATCAATGCTCTATCTGTCCAGTTTCTCTCCTGCTTTCTAAAAATGTCTAATCTAAAAATGTCGTCTATCTACTAAAGGATGAGAGATATCCGCTCAAGGTCCATTGCAATACACAAGTGTGCTTCATCTTAAATGACTCATTTAAGATCGCACAACAACTTCCAGGGTAATTTCAAAATTTGTGTTGGCTTATCCAGCTGTCTTCCACTTCCACGCTGTCTCGCTTGACGTGTTGGCGATGCTCCTGCATCAAGTTACCTAGGCTATGGAACACTTTTCTCGATGATTTTGGGCTGAAATTCCTCTTCAGTAAAAAGCCCTAATTTTCTTCTACGACAATAATGAAGTTTTTCTTTATCTAGTGAAAGATGTTCTCTTCAGCTTAGCTCTGATACCATGTTAAGGTTTAAGCTATTATTAGTTTTCTTTTAAATTTACTAGACAACCATAGCATAGATAGGATCACTGAGAGAAACACAATCACAAGATACACAACATTTATCATGGGAAACCCTCATGGGGAAGAAAACCCAACAAAAAATTCCTTAATATAGATAGCCAATACAATGCCAAGACAATAAACCAAACACTAGAGAATATCCTCTAAGAAATGTGCCTCTCTCTCTTCCTTCTTCTCCAACTGCTTCTACCAAACGTGCGCTCCGGATGATAGAATGAGTGAGTGAACAAATGAGGCATTGGCTTCCTTTATTTAAACAAAATGGCAGGTGTTGAAAATGTGTCTCTTCACTGGGCAGGGCCGACTTGTCTTATGAGTGGTCAAAACCACTTTAAATTTCCTGGGGGGTGATTTCTCAATTTTCATAATATATTTAAGATTTGACTAATCTGCAAAAGGGGATTTGGTCAATTACAATGCCCGACATGATCAATGCACAAAAGGGGATTCATCTAATGAATAATAAATCAATAATAAATAGAATATTCTTTGCAGTTACAATATTTCAACAAGTTGCAAGGTAGAAGTTCCAAATCCTCTTACATTATATCTGGCATCATCTCCAGTGACAACATGTATATGTGGCTCTTTCTCAACAAAATGCATTAGGTGATCTCTAAGACCGGTCATGTGCCTGGAGGCACCACTATCAATTAACCAAGTATTATCATTGGTAGGTACCATATCTCAGAGTGTTGATATGTTGATGTCTTCATTTCTTTGAGGTCTTGTCTTTCTAGAACTGAGTTTGCTTGAGTCATCAAGCTTGCCTCCCATTATGATTTTTCTCATTTTTGGATTCTTCACAAACCCTTGTCAGCTAGGCTAGTAAACCTAACGGTTAGGCTAGGATAGCACTTTTAGATTTAGTTGGGCTTATGACTGCCAGCAATAAGACTTTTAAGGATATTATAGACCTGGTAAGCTGAATACCTCCTTCAAGAAGTTGCAGAAACACAATTCTAAAGTTTTCTGCAGAAATCAGCGAAACCCTAGAAACCCTAGGGCCAAAAGGTCAAAATGCTCAGAATTGCAGTTTGAGACTTGTTGAAGGTATGTTGAAGGAGATTGTACACACCTATTCCCTTTTTATCCCCAACGTCCAAGTGCCAAGTGTTGAAAACCTCTAGAAGAGAAAGTCATACGAATTTTTTGGGAACCCTAAGAGGATCGTACGGTTTCTGTAGAAGATAGAGAGGATGGTTAAAAGTTTTTTGTGCAATGGGTTCTTCAATACCTATGCACTAATACCATGTTAATTTTTCAATAAACAAGTTTGAGTATGAAGTTCATTCCATTTTAGCATTTAACTTAACCATAACCAATAATGTTGCAGCAACCAAGATCACAAGAAGAAACACCATGCACAAGAACACAAGAAGTATCCTGAGAAACCCTTATCAACAAAGGAAGAAAACCCAGCAAAATCCTTTGTTATATTATTCAAGAGAAAGACCTTCACCACCAAGAAAACCTAGCACACAAGAGGGTGCTTGCAAACCCTATAAGACTGGCACCCAAGAGAGGTGTGCACTTTTCCCAAGTAGATGTACTTGTTGAAATTTCCAAACTGGCACAAAAGATATGATTCCTCAATGGGGAATTTACCTTTACTTATATTAGACTTGACCTATCAACAAAAGTGTATATTGGCACAACATGGCTGACCTCTCTATCTCATAATATAATTAATATTAACTAGATTAATTATCTTTTACATTAATTATCATCACATTAAGGTGGGTTCGACTTATACCCTTTACATTACAATTAGGGTTACAGGCAGGTCTGACTCTTGAACAATATAACAAGGGATCTCATACACCCACTAGTGCTCAGCAACTAGGGGCACATCCATAGGGATGTCCATATATTTGGCTCACTGCATTACATAGAAGAACCACTTATTGAATAGTACTCAGCCACTAGGATCACGTTCACATGTGCTCATCCACATGCACATCCACTCAACAAATCTTCTTTCCCACTGCGTTACACAAGAGAGTCATCTAGAGTTTCGCATCAACTCTCTGCTCAAAGGAGGCTAATACATCATCTTCATTTATGTCTCATGACGATGCACCCAACACTTTGGGATTTCACATGTTCACCTTGTGCTTAGCCACAGGCATGTCCAACTCTGCATATCTCCTTTCTCACTACATTACACAAGAGAATTATCCGGAGTTCTTCTCAACTCTTTGTAAGGAGGAGGCCATATCTACATTAAAAATCTGTCTTAGATAGGAACCACACACCCCTCGCAGGGGCTCTCTCTCAGGTTTGTTTCCTAGAGAATGTCTCATAGAGCTGCAATCATCAACATGAAAAAGTTGAGGCATCTGAAAAAAGAAAAAGTAGAATCATTAGACCAAGACAATTCAGAATGACAAGAACAACAAAGACTCCAACAAATGCAAAATAATTTTTCATAGTAGTACGAAAGAAGAATAAATCTCCATCAACAAACCAACTTATAGTAACAATAAGGTGGGCTCACATTCCATTATAAAGTCTAGCATTTTGTGTCTTTTTTAAGGTCAATGGCTTTAGGTAGACACAGTAAAGCTAATGTAATCTATGAACATAAATATTTATGTAATCTATGTACTACCTTACTGTGAGCTTCGTCTGTATTTTTTTTTACTAATAAAATTTCCAAGTGTTTTTGAAAAAAAAATCACTTTAAACATTATTGTAGTTTAAATGTGTCTCAAAAGGAAGAAAAATGCTTACTTTAGATTTTAAAGTACTTTCTTCTCTACAACTAAATATAACTATGCTTTATAATATTTGGTTTAAAGGAAATTGTGGGGAAACCTAAGGGATGATTTCTCATATTCATGGACAGTATCTCTCGTAAACTCATCTATATAAACTAGTGCACCTTACCCAAGAAGATTTGAACTAGACCTCGATTAACACAAAGTTAAGCAACAAGTAATTGAACTAACCACTTAGACTCAACTTCATTTGATTTATACAATATATGCATTCATATGATCAACCATATTGAGGATGTAGTCAACCAAAATGTAAAATACATATTGGACTATAATTTAAATTGTCAAAGTTGAAGCATGAACATAAATGAAATAAATTACTAAGTGAAACATACACAAAGTAAATTGCACTATAATAGTGTTCACATTATTGTGAAATGATCTGTAAAATACTTAAAAGAAAGATGTTTTCCTCTGTATTATCATATATGCTATACATAGTTATTGCATGTAGCAACAATAATGCCCATTTAATTTCCAAAGTTGGTTCAATTATCTAATTGTCAATGCCTCATCATCGTGTGGCATGTCTTGTTTTGTTGTTGTCATGCAACTGTAATGGGTTTGGCAATGGTTGGAATTTTTAGCACATGTAGGGCACCAAAGTGGGTATATGCGCATTGTCGAGGTGGGTCGTTGAATGGTGTGAACATAAGCTAGAACTTGGTATGCATAACAAGACTTTGGTGTGTCAAATGTTATAGAGGATTTACGAGCACATAGGTGTTTCCCCTTGACCATGTTAGTTATGATGGGGGTGTTGTTGGGTATGTGTTATATTCTTTGCACGAGAAGAATTGGTTAGAGAGGGGGGGGGGGTGTGTGCTAGGCCCCCCCTTGGGGGGTGAGGCCCCCTACTTGGGGGTTGAGGGGCAGCGCCCCCGAAAAACAATTTCCTGCCTCAGGAAACGTGTCACATATTTAGGTGGTTTTTTGGCACATGGTTTTTTTGTCGATGGTTTTCTATTTCCAGTTAAAGAATTAGGGTTGTTGACTAATCTAGGTCATTGGGTTAGGGTTTTGGATTCCACTAGCTTCCATATGTATATTGTATTGTAAACAATGTAACACTATGAATGAATATAGAATATGTCGGTTTTCTCGATTTGGGTTTCTAGGGGAAAAATCTCTTTGTAATGTTTGTATTTTCCCTTGTATATTTTTTGTTATTTTACTGAATATTTGTTTGGAGTAAATATTGTACAAGGTTAAAATCCACATTTGGTATCAGAGCTTTGTTGGCTTCAGGGGGACGCCTTTGTGGTCAAGGGTTTGGCTCAGGACTGTGATAAGCCTTGTTACAGTGGGAGATATGTGGTATTGATTTTTCAAGTGAAAAGAAATGGAAAGAAATTTGAATATGGAGATCGAGAAGTTTAATGGGGAAAGTTTTGAGTTGTGGAAGCTCGAGATGGAAGATCTGTTGGTGGATAGAGATCAATGGATCATGGTAGATCCAGGTACTGCACCTACAGGAACTTCAGCAGAAGAATGAAAAAAGTTGGATCGGAAGGAAAAGAGCACAATCTGATTGTGTCTCTCTGATTCAGTATTACTGAATGTGTCAAAGGAAGCTACAACCAAGAATTTAAGGGAAAAGTTGGGGAAGTTTTATCAATCTAAGTCCCTAGTAAATAAACTATTCCTGAGAAAGAAGATGTATAACCTGAGGATGAGAGATGGAGACTCAGTGGCAGAGCATTTGAATGCCTTCAATATTGTGGTAAGTTAGTTATGTTGAAATAATGTAACTGTAAAGTGTATTCTAATTATTATTTATGTATTATTCATTGGATCAATCCCCATTGCGGATTGATCATGTCGGTTATTGTAAAGGACCAAATCCCCTTTTGCGGATTGGTCAAAATATAATTGTAATAGGCAGAAAAATAAGTCGACCCCAGAATATATTAAAGAGGCCCCAGCATATACTAAAGGTGGTTATAACCACCTAGAAGGAGAAGTCGACCCTGCTAGTGAAAAGACACCTCCACACGTGTCAGTGTTGTATAAATAAGGAGGCTAGCGCCTCAGTTAGACACACACACACTTGTTCATTGAGAGACAAGTTTCGAAGTTGCAGTTGGAGAAGAGAGAGAGAGAGAGAGAGAGAGAGGCGCATCCTTGGGAGAGGACTTTTTGTATTTGTTTGAGTTGTCTCCTAGCATTGTATTGGCTATCTATAATAAGGAAGTTTTGCTAGGTTTTCTCCCCCATGAGGGTTTCCTGGGATAAATGATGTGTCTCTTGTGATTGTGTATTTCTAAATGATCCTATATTATGCTATTGTTATCTATTGAAATGCAAATAACTCTAATAATAGCTTAAACCTTAACATGGTATCAGAGCTAAGCTGAAGAGAGCATATTTCACAAGAGAAAGTGAAAAACGTCACTATTGTCGTACATGCAAATTAGGGATTTTTGTTGGTGAACTATTTCAGCCCTAAAACCATCTAGAAAAGTGTGCCCTTCCTCAAGGATCACTTTGGAATCCTAAGCGCAACTTTTGGCTAGATCTCCCAGAAAGTGAAACCCTAGTTTCACAAAGTACTAGAAGTACCATAAAACCAGAGTACCAGAAGTACCAGAGGCACCAGAAAATGAGAAGCATCAATCCAGAAATCCACAGATAAATTTTGGAGGGGTAAAAGTTGGATTTTCTCATATCCAAACACACCAGGATACTCTCCTCAGGCAAGCGCACCTCCTGGTAAGTTCAGAATTCAATTTTTAGCATTTTCGTTTTTGGACATTTTCCCAACTTCAAGTAAAAGATGTTTGCAAGCATTAAGCTTGTTGACAAGATAGAAGGTGTGGAAAAATTTTGTGCCTGGAAGTATAGGATTGGCCTCATTATTGAAGAGAATGAACTAGCAAGATTCGTCAAAGAAGAAGTGTTGGAGCTCGATGATGTTGCAGGAAAAGCAAAGCACCAAAAGGACACAATTAGGGCCAAGAGAATCATTGCAGATTCAATCAAAGACCACCTGATTCCCTATGTGTCATCAAAGAAGACTCTGAAAGAAATGTTTGATTCCTTATACAGACTATATGAAGGAAAGAACATAAACTGGAAGATGAATCTAAGAACTCATCTCAAGAACACAAGGATGCAGAGAGGAGAATCAATCCAAGAATACTTCTCCAAAATCTCAAAATTCAAAGAGTAGTTAGAAGAAATTGGAGATACCATAGACGAAGACGAACTTGTAATGACAGCCCTCAATGGTCTCACAAGACCTTGGGATGCATTCATTCAAACCATTTGTGCAAGAACGGAGAAACTAAAGTTTGACATTCTATGGGAGGAATGCATTCAAGAAGAAACAAGAGTAGCTAACTGAGAGGCCTTACTAGCAAGAGATGAAGACCAAGCCCTAGCTACTCACACTAAAGGAGAAAGGAAGAAGTCTTACTTCTAGAAAGAGACTTATAAAGAGTCTCAACCCCCAAACAAATTCAGTCATAAAGAATCTCATCCAAGGAGATTCCATAAGAAAGGACAACGAAAGGAAAGAGATTACTCATCTATACAATGCTACCATTGTGACAAGATGGGACACATTGCGAAATTTTTTCCAGCAAGACAAGAAGAACACAAGAGGAAAAATAAGAGGCACCATGCCCATGCAATCGAAGATGAAGAGCCACCCGCAAAGATGATAAGAGAGAAGATTAAAGACCATGTCTTAATTTCAACCCTCTGAGGATCGATAACACCTGGAGAGGACACTTGGCTCATTGATAGTGGTGCCTCCAAGCACATGACAGGTCAAAGAGATATTCTCTCTTGTATCTCAGAAAAGAAGTTTTCTCAGAAAGTGACACTTGGAGATGATTACCAATATCCCATCAAGGGAGTGGGAGAATCAAACTACGTGCTTAATTCAAGGAATTCAATGAAGATGAAGGACGTACTCTATGTACCAGGTTTGAAAAAGAACCTACTCTCCATTTCAGCATTAGAAAAGAAAGGCTTTAGAGTTTCCTTTATAGATGGAGAAGTTCTTATGTGGGCTAAAGGAGAAACCATAAATGAAGCAATCATCATTGGAAAAGAAGAAAATGGCTTGTATAAGCTAAAGGGTCACTCAAAATCTTCCATGACCCACGCCATTGAGAATCCATGTGAACTTTGGCATAGAATTTTAGCTAACATCAACTACAAGGCGCTACCATACATATGCAAAACTGTCACAGGTCTACCAGAACTCAAAGTTGACCATGAAGGCATGTGCAATGGATGTGCACAAGGGAAGAACATCAAGAACCCTTTTCCGGAGAGAGACAGCAAAGCAGAAGGAGTCCTAGAACTCATTCATTCATATGTGTGTGTCCCAATGCCATCGTCATCCATTAGTGGGTATGTATACTATGTATCATTTATTGATGATTATTCTCGTAAGACTTGGGTGTATTTTTTGAAATCTAAAGATGAAGTGTTCAACAAATTCAAGGAATTCAAAGCCTTGATAGAGAATCTTTCTGAAAGAAATATCAAGATACTTAGGTCAGATAATGGAAGAGAGTACACCTCAAAAGAGTTTGTGAACTTCTGCAAAGATGTTGGGATCAAGAGGGAACTCACTACTCCCTATAATCCTCAACAAAACGGTGTAGTTGAAAGGAAGAACAGAATGATAATGGAAGTTGTGAAGACCATGATCCATGATCAAGATCTTCCAATGTGATTATGGACAAAAGGAGCAATGACAGTTGTATATGTGCAAAACCAATTGTCTCATAGTGCACTTGGGTTCAAGACCTCGGAAGAGATGTTCACCGGAAAGAAACCAGAGGTAAGCCATCTCAAAATATTTGGTTGCCCAATATTTATACATATTCCCAAAGAGAAGAGAAACAAGATGGAACCCTCAGGAAAGAAGGGAATATTTGTGGGATATTGTGAGGTCTCCAAGGCCTTCAAGATTTATATACCAGGTCACCATCACATTGAGATCAACAGGGATGTGACCTTCGACGAATATGCAGTGCTCAAGAAATCGAGAAGATGTTATCTTGAAGAAGTATATGAAGAGGAACCCGTAATCCCTAGAATTACATAATCAGTGAGGGAGGTTCCCAGAGCTGCAGAACTAGTCAGGGAAGTCATAACTTCCCCTAATGAGGAAATTCTAGAAGAACATGACATAGTATAATTTCAAGAACCTCCTCAGATGACGATCTCCCATAAAAGAAATCCTGCTTAGGCAAGAGAGCTTATGCAAAGAGGATCCCTAAAGCTCCAGTATGTTAGCATGGATGAATAGGTTTCCGATGTGTTGACCAAGCCTCTATCTCGTGTAATGTTTGAGCACTTTCGAGATAAGCTTGGTATAGTCCGAAAGGACCTTCCTTGAAAGGGGGTGTAGTGTTGTGATGAGATATATCCAGTACTGTGCTTCCATCTTAATTGTTGTGACCTAAAACAAGTCTAGTTGTTATATTGAGATGTGCCTAGTACTGTGCTTCCAGCCTAACCAATGTGACATAAAGCAATTCTAGTTGTCGTGTTGAGATATGTATAGCATTGTGCTTCCAGCTTAATTGTTGTGATGTAAATCCATTCTAGTACCTTTCTTCCATCTTGATTGTTGTGAAAAAAAGCAAGACGAGTATTGTGCTTCCAGCTTGATAGTTGTGACGTAAAGCCAGTCCAGTATTGTGCTTCCAGCTTGATTGATGTGACGAAAAGAAAGAGGAGTATTGTGCTTCCAACTTGATAGTTGTGACGTAAATCCAGTCCAGTATTGTGATTACAACTTAATTGTTGTATAGTGTGCTAGCCTCGTGCTATGATGATGAGCCAGCCTCATGCTATGATGATGATGTATTAGTTTTATACTAATCCATATTGATGCAGATGATGATTTCATTCCTTTGAGAATGACGATGTTGCCGATGAGAAAAAACTTCCAATGATTTATAGATATGCCACTCAGTGTTCCAAGATGATATTGATAATGTTTTCCTCTCACCCACCTGATGTTGTTGATGGTGTTGTCATCTCTCTCGCCTGATATTGTTATAGAATACCCTTCTTGTTAAGGGGGAGTGTTTAAATAATGTAACTGCAAAGTGTATTCTAATTATTATTGATGTATTATTCATTGGATCAATCCCCATTGCAGATTGATCATGTCGGCTATTGTAAAGGACCAAATCCCCTTTTGTGGATTGGTCAAAATATAATTATAATAGGCAGAAGAAGAAGTTGTCCCCATAATATATTAAAGAGGCCCCAGAATATACTAAAGGTGGTTATAACCACCCAGAAGGAGAAGTCAGCCCTGCCAGTGAAAAGACACATACACACGTGTCAGTGTTGTATAAATAATTGGGCTAGCATCTCAGTTAGACACACACACACTTGGTCATTGAGAGACAAGTTTCGGAGTTGTAGTTGGAGAAGAGAGAGAGAGAGAGAGAGAGGCACATCCTTGGGGGAGGACTTTATGTATTTGTTTGAGTTATCTCTTGTCATTGTAT
>JZKD02S2056408.1:277928-292551 GCA_000966675.3 Picea glauca | reverse complement strand
CTCATTAAATGGAGGAAACTATCGGCTGAAGATTCCACTTGGGAAGATGAGTCTTTTATACAGAAGCATCCAGAGTTACTCAAGCGTTGTGGACAAAACTTGTCTCAAGGGGAGGCGCATGTTAAGCCCTAATATTGTCTCATTACCCCTTAATTGGGGCATATTAGATTAGTAATGCTATTTTATTTACGTCATCTTTAGGCCATTAGTTGTAATTTAGATTAGTAATGTTATTTTAATTATGTCGGCTTTAAGACATTATTTGTAATTATACCTCCTAGTCTCCTATATATACCAAGGAGACATTTTCATTTTGGAACATCTTGTACTTGAACATTTAAGTGGGGTAAAAGGAGGTTGCCCCCTCGAAGAGGCTTATTATCTGAAATTATCTTTGTTTCAAGGCGTTGAGCACTTTTCCTGAGGTTTTTCCATGCTATATTGATGTTTGGTTCTTAACAGGAAAGCATTGTCCTAACAACCCCATCTAAGGAAAATTTCTACTACTCCTATAGACTTGAATATCATTGTACAAACAACGTTGTTGAATACGAATCGTTGATTATAGGTCTTAACTTGGCGATTAACAAAGGTATCACGCACATGAGGGTTATAGGAGATCCATACCTAATAGTATCACAAGTTTTGTTAAACTTTGTCGCAAAGAATGAGAGACTAAAAAGGTACCGAGACTTTGCAAGATCTGTTGCAAAATCCTTTGAGGTAGTATCAATCGAAGCAGTTCCCAAACAAGGAAATTATGTAGCAGATGCTTTGGTTGTCTCAACATCTACTTTGAAACCTTGTGAGGGTCCCCTCCAGAAATTGTGCAAAATGGAGGTCCTATTTAGACCATCGATCCTTGATAACTTAAAACATTGGCAAGTCTTTGAAGATGATAGTCAAATCCTTAGATTCATGGAAAACAATAGAGAATTCACCAATTCACAAGTAAACTTCCTAGTTGATTCCATGGACCTGGACGTAGTAAACTTGCAAAATAACACTATGTCGAAAGGGTGTGTTCCTTTAGAACAACTCTTTGATAGACATGATGTTTACAAAGGAAAAAACCCCAAACAACAAACAGATGAAGTCTTAGAATTCAACATCGGCACCGAGATCGATCCAAGAATGGTAAAAATAGGGAAAGGTGCCACAAAAGAAGAAATGAATGAGATACTTGACCTCATAAGAGAATTTAAGGATACCTTTGCTTGGACTTATGATGACTTAAGGGCTTATAGGGGTAATTTGATCCAACATGATATACCTTTGACAGAGGGAGCCAAACCTTTTCGACAAAAACTAAGGCATATTAACCCTAAGTTGGAAAAACATATACAAAAGG
Source organism: Picea glauca (assembly GCA_000966675.3). Taxonomy (NCBI): domain Eukaryota; kingdom Viridiplantae; phylum Streptophyta; class Pinopsida; order Pinales; family Pinaceae; genus Picea; species Picea glauca. The sequence continues at coordinate 291,200 of JZKD02S2056408.1, read as the reverse complement.
AACTTCAAAATATGGTAGATGTTGGTATCATATCCCCCATTACATATTCTTCATGGATGTCCAATTTGGTAGTGATCTGAAAGAAAAGCAGTGACATCCGTCTATGCGTATATTTTTAAAACTTTAACCAACTATCTTTGAAAGAAAATTGCCCCCTCCCAAATATGGAACACTTACTACAAAGGGTCATGGGGGCAGGCATGATGTCCATGCTGGATGGATTTTTTGGATACAATCAGGTGTTACTCAAGAGAGAAGATCAGTTCAAAACAACATTTTCCACACCATGGGGAACATTCATGTATTTGAGAATGCCATTTAGCCTTATGAATGCAGGTCTGACCTTTAAAAGAAAAATAGACTTTGCTTTTAGGGATCTTATTCAGAAAATTATAGAAATTTACCAAGATGACCTCACAGTCGTATTAAAGGAAAGAAAAGACCACATATCACACCTCGGGATTGTTTTTGAAAGGTGTAGGAAATATGGTATTTCCTTGAACCCTAAGAAGTCTATTTTCGGGATAGATAAGGGAAAGCTATTGGGACACATAGTCTCAGAGGGAGGAATTTTTGTAGACCCAGATATGATAAAATCTATCAAAGATGTGCGCCCCCCTGTCAACACAAAATTCCTACAATCATTCTTTGGAAAAATAAACTTTATTCGAAGATTTGTCCCAAACTTTGCCGAAAGAATAAAACCATGAGTGCATTACTTAAAAAGGACATAGCATTCAGGTGAGATGACAAGGCCCTCCAATATTTTGAAGATATAAAAGACGCCATTTCCCAAGCCCCAATTCTAATTAGTCCTGGTTATTCACGAGATTTCATGATATTCTCTTTTGCTTCTCAAGATACTATCATAGGTGTCTTGTTTCAAAAATATGTTGATGACCATGAACATCCTATTGCGTTCATGAGTAAAGTCCTTAGGGATTCAGAGCTGAATTATTCAATTACTGAAAAGTAAGCTTACGCCTTGGTGAAATCCATCAAGCATTTTAGAAACTATGCGGGCTATAATAAGATTAAGGCTTATGTCCCTTACCCAACAGTAACGGATATTTTGTCACAACAAGATTGTATGGGTACTAGGGGTAAGTGGGTTTCCAAGATCCAAGAATCTGACTTAGAAATAAAACCCTCCAAGACGTGAAGGGGCAAGGGTTAGTTTGAATGTTGACCGAGAGAAACCAAGAAGCTATACAAATGGGAGAAAACGAACAAATAATGTGGTGGTGAGTGAGCTAGAACACAATGAATGGTATTCTGACATAATATACTACCTCAGGAACTTATCATGCTCAAACCATCTAGTAGACTATAAAAGAAGAGCTCTGAGACCCAAAGCTATGAAGTATTGTTTGACTGAGGATGGTCTTGGCTGGAAGGACCCAAACAGAGTTCTCCTTAGATGTGTGAACAAAGAAGAAGCCAACAAACTACTGAAGGAATTACACTATGGGTATTGTGGTGGACACTTCGTTGCCCATACTACCACACACAATATCTTAAGAGTTGGATATTATTAGCCAACATTGTTTTTTGATACTCGCCGATATGTCCGCTCATGCCAACCTTGCCAATACTTTGCAGGTAAACAAAAACTCTCGGCACAACCTTTGAAACCTATGGTGGTAGAAGATCCTTTTCAACAATGGGGTTTGGACTTTATTGGTGAATTTAAATATAATTCAAGTAACGGTTACCGATGGATTTTGATCACCACAGATTATTTTACCAGGTGGGTGGAATATATTCCCACAAAGAAATCCACTAAGGAGGTTGTCATGAACTTTTTGGAAGAAAGAATCATAACAAGATTTTGGGCACCATCCAAAATCACCACTGACAATGCCAAAGCTTTCAGCTCCCTTGCCTTAGAAAAATTTTGTTTCAAGTATGGCATCATTCTATCTCATTCGTCAAATTACTACCCACAAGTGAACGACCTAGCAAAATCAAGCAATAAGAACCTCATGAATATCATTAAGAAGGTTGTGGGAGAGAACAAGAAGGCTTGGGATATCAAGATCAGGTATGCCATGTGGGCAGATCAAATAACAACAAAGGCCTCAACAGGGTTTTTCCTAACCTTGTACAATATCTACTGCAAACAGATATTCAGAAAAGAACAGAAAATATACAATGGCAAATACAAACATTACACAGAGATTTTTCCCCTGGAAACCCAAACCGGGAAAACTGACATATTCTATATTCACTCATGGTGTTACATTGTTTACAATACAATATACATATAGGAGCCAACGACATCCAAAACCCTAACCCAATGCCCTAGATTAGTCCAAAACCCTAACTCCTTAACTGGAAATAGAAAACCATCGGCAAAAAACCATGTGCTGAAAAACCACCTAAATACATGACACGTTTCCCGAGGTAGGTGTCACGTTTCTCGAGGCAGAAAAAAAATTCCGGAGGGGCTGCCCCTCGAACCCCCGCGCGAGGGGGGGGCCTAGCGCCCCCCCCTCTAACCCCCCTGCGTGCCCGGCACATATGCTCGGACACTACTACTCATGCAAAGAATATAACACATACCCAACATATGGGTTGGAGGCTAAACTACCTATGAATCTCCAAATCCCTATCCTGTGTTTCGCTCATCAATACACCAATAAAGGGAAAGCAATCCAAGGGTGAATTAATCAGTTGGTGGATTTGGATGAATCCGGGAGGATTTCCTTAAGTCAAATGGCGAAGAATCAAGAGAAGTTTAAGAACACCTTCGACCACAAAGCAAGAGAAAGAGGTTTCATGGAAGGAGACTTAGTGTTGTTATGGGATAAAAGAAGGGAGAAACCTAGTATGCACAAGGAGTTGGATGGATTATGGACAGGTCCTTACAAAGTCATGAGTCGAGCATGAACAAACTCTTTTAAATTGGCAACCCTAGAAGGAGAAGCTTTGAAGCTACATGTGAATTCTATACACATCAAGCGATACTTCCCGCCAGCGGCATGACAGGTAAGTACAAGTAAGTTAAGCATTTCCATCCATTATGTATAGTGTCTGCATATCATGCTAGTGTAGTGTAGTTTCATTATGTATTCTTTCATTATGTATATACGCATGCTTACTTTTATTCCACTATATCATATATGAGCGAGGGGTGATATCACCACCCTGAAGATTATTGATTCATTTTGTTGAGATCTAGTAGAAATGGGTCATACTAGAGATGTTGAGGTTCTCAAGTGCTCTACGGTGAGCACATGTCCTCGAGTTGGAGCCATATGTTATCCCCTATCCTAGGGATAACCAAGGAGATCATGTCTCAAGGCCCACAGGTCCTAGACATGGAGTGCCAAGAGTCGGATGACTTGAGCATGGCCCTAGAGGGCCCATGTTTTCTTCAGTGCAACCCATCTATCAGCAGCAACAACATCCATCCCACCAGCCTGGTCATGAAGTGACAGTAAGTCTTTCTCCATGAGTTAATGAGTCTGGGTATCATGGTATGTGTCACTCCAATTTTTGGAGAACTTAAATATGTTGCACTGAACTCTCCTTTATTGCATAATGTTTGCTTGGAAATTATGCTCTTTAACTTGTTCATACCTGGGAGGGTGACAAAATTCCCTAGTAAGTTGGTTCCCCTTTAGGATGAGTTTCCAMTGGGTGGGTCTATGAAAGGTCATCGTCCATTCCCTCCATACWTACCACTTTYCATCAGTATTCCTCTCATCTCCCCCCACCTTGGTTCKKGCATTGGGTTTTCCAAGCTAGGAAGGGTTGTACCTTTCCTTATGGGAAGAAGGGGCTAAAGGCCCAGAAGGTAAAAGTAGTTGGCAAGAGTTAAAAGCCAAAATGAAACCTTTGAGATGCTTCGCCCAGGGATTCCCGAGAAAGAAATAAAATACTTCTTAGTAAAAAAGGGGACTCGTAAGATAAAACAAAACTCAAGGTACTAGTTGGTGGATGGGAGGTCTCATCATGAGTCGGCCTATTAGGTCCATGGGCATGTAGTAGTATGACACTACCATCTATCTGGTCACCAAACCAGGGTAGTGGCTCTTGGTGGCATAGCCAAGAGAAAGGGGGTCTCATCACGATCCATCCTTCTCATTTCCTTGAAATGTTTGTGGGTAACACTGTCACCTTTGGTCACCACGTCAGGACAATGTCCCCTAGCTTTTCTCTTTAAAAGAAATAACAAATAAGACTAAGAATAAAAGGCATTGAATGGGCTAGGAAACAACGACATCCATGATAAGGTGCAACTCGCGCTCTATGGAGGCACCCATAGGAAAGACATACATTTCCTTGTTATCATTGCACCCTTTGCCCAAACACTTCCCCTACACCATTTCACACACTTACATGACCTAGATTGTCTCTCACCTAGGAAACACCCCAAACTTAAGGATGATTATCCTAATAGGACATCCTGAGACCCTCTTCAAACCTGACTTGTTAAACTGCATAACGTCTTTGAGCATTTTTCTGGGTAAAGGGGGGTTTGATGCACATATTTGGGTAATTTGATTATTAGATGTGATTGACATTGCTATGATACATGTGACTTATGAGCCCCTAGAGGGTGTATTTGTTGTTGTTGCAGGACTTTTCTTGGTGGACAAGTACATATGGGGGAATGATTAGGATGGACCTCCATGGGGTTGAAAGCCCAACAAATGGATGTTGTGACCCCACCAGGGGGAAAGAGAAACCACAGGCTTGCACCAGGAAGAAAGAAGCATGTTGCACCAAGGACACTCTGAGACCTAGACCCGGGGGGGCTTTCCTTTCCTCTTGGACATTGGCCTTAGGAGGCCCATGATGTCACCTATGTGACCCTAGACGTCACCCAACATCAAGATTAGCATTATGGAGGCAGTTGTGTGCTAATTGGCACGTGTGGCATCATCCAGGGCCTTGGGAGGCCTAATGTTTTGCAGATGGGGGCTCAACATTCCACCCAGGAGATTCAACGTCACCCTAGAAGGGCATGATGCCACCTCTAAAAGTGATTTTAGGGTTTAATTAATTGAATTTATATAAAAATTGGATTTTTCATGTAATTTGGCCATGTCGGCCTTTTGATGACCTAATTTTAATTAAAGGTCATACGTATTTCATAAATAAGAGAGAGAAACTCTCATTTTGTTCATCATTCACTCATCACACAAGTGGTGGTCTAAAATTAGGCCATCTTTAAGGGTTATTGGCTGAAACTAAGTGGTGCAAAACTTTTGGGGAGGTAAATCTTGGTGTATTTTGGAAAATTTTCACGTGGAGGATCTTCAACTAGGGTTTATGCTTGATTATTCTTCATGAAGTAAGTAGAAAATCTGCATTTATTTATTGTGAATGAATGCTTATGGTAAAATTATTTGTTTCATGTATGGGGCGACAGGGGGGGGAGGGATTCTCATGGACCCTGCAGGACTGATGGAAATGTCTTACTCTTGGGGCTTAGGAAATGAAACTAATAACAGAGCAGAAGCTCTTGCCCTACTACAAGGAATCCGTCAAGCAATCTCTTTGAACATCCAAAACTTGGTGGTATTCGACGATTCAAGGATAATCATACAAGCTCTTCACACTCGGAAACCTCCAAACCAAGTCAACCTTAATCAAGTTCTCAGGAAAATAGAGTTGTTTCTCTGTAATTTCAACTCAATTCGCTTCTATCATGTCTTGAGAATATTAAATTCACAAGTTGATCTAGAATCCAACAAAGGCATGCTCCAAGGCAGGTGCGTTCTTACAATTAATGGGACTATTACTCAATCCCAGATCCCCTAAGAGAGTCCTGCCAGGTGGGACCCTGATCACTAAGGCACGAGCTACCAAACGGTTGGGTTTTGTCTGCACCTACCGGTCCTCTCCAAGAAAAGATTCTCAGGCCCGTATCACTCAAGTGGTCTGCACTACAATCATGATATTTCAATTCGTCCTCTGGCCACTCGGACAAACTCAGGGGATGGCCATACCCATTCCCTAGAGTTAGATCTGTCGGGATCCTCTCTTGACACAAGGAATCCAAGGCTTGAGCCTCTTTAAACAGAACCAAGCTCCTCTTCTCTCCTTACCGGTCTTCTGCAGTCAAAGGAACTCAAGAAATCCTATCGCCGACCAGCAAGCGCTCATGGCTTCGAGCTCTACTCTGGAGTCCTTGGAAGAGAAGGTTGAAAAGCTTCAAGCGGAGCTCAGAAGAGTGAAGGCGCAGGTACAAGAGCACTCAATGCTGCTGAAGAGCATCGACGAAGGGGGAGCCACGAGGTGCGACAACCTTTCCAAGGATCTCATCTCTCTCATATCGGAAATTACTACCTCCATAGAAGCAAATTTCAAGGGACATGATGAAGCTCAGAAAGAGTTGGAAAATAGACTCAACAAGATAGAATCCATGGTCTTCAAGCTCACCGAAAATTGGCCAGATAAAAAGGAAGCGCACCGGGAAATGGACATGGACTAAGTCGATCCAGTCATACTCTTTATTGAACTCTTCCCTTCTCTTACCTCCCCTCTATCCTTCGACAGTCAATTTTTGTATTTCAGGCTCTGCATCAAACTCTCAGAATGCAGATCTGTGGGCTTATTTGATTTTAAAAAAAGAAAGTATATCCCCTCCTGATTTGATCAAAAGAATAACAAAGTTTTCCAGTTGTAATGATCCCGATGGTTTTATCGCCGACTATTAATATAAATCCTCTACCCGTGTTTGTTTAAAAAAAAAAAATTTTATTTGTTTCATGTCAAAGATTATGAACTTGAAAGGCACCTATCTAGAAGTAGATACTAGAGCCCTACCATTGTAGCACTCTAGTAACCCTACTTCATTTCCTATTGCATTTTATTTCAATTTGTCTAAGGAAAAGAGAAATCGCTAGGGCTTAATCTTTATTACTTTCTAGCAATTATCTCTAGGATTTGGATTTTTGGGACTACTCTACCCACTACAAAGTGTTGATTGTTCAAACAATTTTCGAAATATCTTCTCTTGAACACCTACTAACTTCTACTAACCATAGGCTATCCTATTTTAGTGATTAATTTGTTGTTGTTGCAAAAGATTTCTACAACCATCTTACAATAACAATCTTACCTTAGAAGTGACATCTTATGCTAGCTAGATCTTGTTGAACTTGCTTGTGACTATTGAACATCAATTGGCATAGTTAAATCTATCATTTCTGGTCTTTTATCAAGCATTTTGAAGCATAATTATTGTGGTTGTTACAAATTTATCATCGTTGTTATAAATTGTTATACTGCTGCAATTTTATATCAGCTAGTATATTTTCTAAGAGTTCATAGTCTTGGTTCATAGTCTTGTGAAGCATTAATATCATTTTGGTACTAAGAAAGTGCCATTTTTCTCTTTGTTGTCTTGTTCTGGGTAGGTACACAAATATTATTCATTGGATTCATCTTCAATAAGACTTAAAGAACCTTTTAACTTGAGTGACCTGTGAGAGGGGAGGTATTTCCTTGTGTCATCTTCCTTAGCCTTCTCAAAACCTCAGGTCACTAGGGGCGTCTCCCCTGGGGTACTACCACACACTTTTAAATAGAAAGGGATTTCTTATTAAGGTGATAGTAATAGGTCATTCCCAATTATGCCAATTATGTATCCACTTGCCTTGGGCTTTGGGCAAGTACAAATTGTGCGATAACAGACAGCTCAAGCGGCGCATGGAAACCCTTGATGAATAGAACACTCAGCTAATATCGATGGTCTCTTGGATTGAAAAGCACCATGGTGGCTCCTTCTAGCTTTATTTTTCCAGTCATCCATGGGTGGAGTATTCTTCAACCGCTGGAAATACGGTGGATGCTACCCCGAGGGCGCCTCAGGTGCCTCATTCAAATTGCTAACATGATGTTCAACCTTTTTACTCAAACTTTGTTAGTGTTTTTGTATGTTCGGACTATTAGAATTTTCCTAATTGTTAACTTGAACTGTCGGTTACCTAGGCTTCTAGTTCTCATACTGTTTATCTTTCAATTTTGGTCAGGTTTTCCCATAGGGGTAGGCTCTCAGACTTGGCATCTTATGGTTTTAGAGGATCGTCTAAGCATCTTTTGGTATCTAAAATACTACAAACAACTATGTAAATATTATCAATACTTAATATAGATCTTACTTACAAAAAAACAAAGTTACCAAATCATAGTTCAGAGGAGTGTACAAGTTATGTACAAGTTACAACCATGTTATTGCTACAAGAGATAAAACGCTCGTATATGAACTATGAAAATCGACACCATTTCTATAGTGTTTCGTTGCAAGGAATATGCGACACACAAAAAGTATTTTGGGATATTTGTGTCAATGCCCTCGATGATGCTCATGGCATAGATCATTGGAATTGTTTTGCAATAAAAATAAGTATGCAAAATAGAGAGGTGTTAGTAGTGCCAACATTTAAAATTGATTGAAGCATTAGCTATCCTCAATTAATTGGGGATTTTGCCTATCATATCTCCCCAATACTTATTGAAGCAAATTAATAACAATAGCTCACCATTATACACTCTTTTTGCCAAATACTTATCCAAGGGCCATTCAAAATTGAGAACGCGTTTGGCCTACTGAAGGGGATATGGAGATTTCTTCAAGATGTAGGTATAGAGTTGGATAAAGTGCCCAAAATTGTAGTGACATTTTGTGTTCTCCATAATTTCTTACAAATGATGAATCATGAAGATGAGCCTGAAACCCGGGTAGATCCACATTCCTAATCTAATACTCGATTCCATAATCAAGCCATGGAGAGAGATCAAGGTCAAGCACAAAGAGATATTATATTTCATAAATGGAAAGACAATATAATTATAGTATATGGGGCAATGATATACTTAATTTTACAACACAAATAAAATTCGTGAGTATGTATCATGTTATCTACAAGTTACAATCATGTTATTGTTACAAGAGATAAAATACTATTTCATTTTGTCAAGAACCTTTTGATCATGGTGTAAGACTTAAAATTGTTTCTAATTGGCTAAGGGTTCATCTTCCTCAAACATCAAAAAACAAGTTAACAACCAAGACCCAAAAGCATCTAGCAAGTAAAGTCTACCCCCTTTTAGACGAGCAGGTTATCTTAGGTGGCATTGTTTTCATTGAATAATGTGACGAGTCAACATACATTCATGGATTAGCCAATTATCACTATCCTCACTACTAGTATTGGTTATCTCATGTGGCATGATTTTTATTGAATAATGTGATGAGTCAGCATACATTTGTGGATTAGTCAATGATCACTATCCTGACTACTAATTAAAAACTAACTTATAATAAAAAATTTCACCTTCAATGAAAAAAGAATAAACGTTAGTAACAACAACAATGTTCTATTTAAAATAAACGTTAGTAACAATAAGATAAACTATCCTCACTACTAGTATTGATTATCTCAAGTGGCATGATTTTTAGTGAATAATGTGACGAGTCAGCATACATTTGTGGATTAGTCAATGATCACTATCCTGGCTACTAATTGACAACTGAATTATAATAATTTTTTCACCTTCAATGAAAAATAAATAAAGGTTAGTAACAACAGTAGCGTTCAATGAAAAAAATAAATAAAGGTTAGTAACAACAGTAGCGTTCAATGAAAAAAATAAATAAAGGTTAGTAACAACAGTAGCGTTCAATGAAAAATAAATAAAGGTTAGTAACAACAGTAGCGTTCAATGAAAAATAAATAACAACAACAGCGTTCTATTTAAAACAATAGACAAGGCTAGAGCCATGCCCGGGTAGCTAACAATGGTGTTCTATTTCAAAGAAAATGTAACTTCCGGGAGTCGAACCCGGGTCTATTGCTTGGAAGGCAATTATGTTAACCGTTGGACTACAAACGCTCTTTTGATATTATGCCGGAGGTTTACTTATAGTTGGAAAGAAATTAATTTTAAAAGAACAGAAAAACATTCCGGAAACCCATAGTAGAGAAGACACATAAACCAATGGCAGAGAGTAACAGACAAACGAACAACAATCCAGTCAGCGAGTTTTAAAAATTAAAAATATGGAAACGTCGCCTGAGAGATTCGAACTCTCGCGGGGAAACCCCATGTACTTAGCAGGCACACGCCTTAACCACTCGGCCAAAGCGACGATGTTGTTAGATTTAAAATATCGAAATTAAAATTTAATGGGGAAGCACTGTCTTCAACTTCTAGCTCCTTTGCGAAGTGGGAGAGTCCATTTCTTCCACGTCCATTGGTTTGTGCACCTACCCTACCATTTCTTCTTCATGAACATTGTCTTGTTGCAAATTTTGAGAGCCATGGTTGTTGGAGGCATGAGAGATGGAATATAATCATTGTGGGAGAACATGAACTCGAAGGTGTTGACACTCTTCCTCAAGAGATCGATCTGTTGCGCCTATTGCAGGAATAAATTCATCATATTAGCAGCACTGGCAATGATAGTGTGCTCAAATTTGATCATTTTTGTGGAAGCCACCCTCACACACTAGTTTCCACCTTTCAACCTAGTATCCTTGGGCTAGAGTCCTTCCCCCAACCTCACCAAATGCTCCTTGCCCAACTCGCAAAGCCCTCACCATGAAACCACAGTCGAGCAACCTTACACTGTGTATTTCCCACATTCCATCGTTGTATCCAACCCAATGCATAGAAGACCATGTTGTTTTTCTGAGGTAATATCTCACAAGAAACCCTAAAGTATTTCCTCACTTCGTGGATGATAAACAGGGTAAATCGTCAGCCCTGATGTTCATGGAAAGCCTAACCCCAAGGGGTAATAAGAGATTCGAACCCGTGACCTCCTCTACTAGGGATAGCTTCATGTCTGGCTCAAAACCACTTGAGCTAACCCTTGGGTCTACCTTGCCTTGCTCTTATTGTTCATTAAAGCGATGATATGATTGGCCACTATGGTATAGGGGAGTAACCATACACCCCATTTTTGCAACATAAGCTCGGGCTTAGGGATGATGCAACCTTTGCCCAATGATCAATTATTTCGTTGAGTTCCCGTTTGACATGGTAGAAGAAAACCTTGTCAAAACTTGCAAGGAATTTGTGAATTCTTGCAATAAGGGTACTCAAAGCATTAGTTTCCATATCAATGTTGCTTCTCATGACTCTTATCACCATCATTGAATCCCCTAAAATGATAATGGATTTGAGGCCCACTCCCTTAGCTATGGTCAATCATTTCCACAACGAGTATGACTCTATCATATTGTTGGAAGCATTCTCGAGCCCCAAGGCATAATATGCAATTTGATTTCCTCTGGTATAAAAAAGGCTCCCCCCACACCTACCTCCCATAGGACCTTTGTTATTTACTTAGTGAGATTAATATGTGATGAGAGTTTTGTAAAATATGAAATTAAGCATGTTAATTAAGTTTGTATCAAAAATATTAAGGACGAGATCTTGTATTTCGTTTAAAGATGCATCATTTCTCTTTACGGATTAGATCATATGTTCTTTGCTCATTTTGATTGTGTCATATTGCACTTGGTTGTAGGAAAGGTGTCCCAAGAAATGTATATCCAACTTAAGTAATAAGAATTGCTTAGGAAATATATTGTGTTCTAAGATTAATTCAGGTTATGTTGGTTCCTATGATATCCTTTTGGGTATGGGATTGTTTACTGTGCATTTTGCGATTTTGTCCAGGTTCACTGGTTTGAAGTAGTGGAGCATGGTTTAGTGCCTTTGAAAATCAATGAACCTCATCCTTTTTCATCTTCTAGGCTAGGGGAGTTTGTATTGGTTGAACTTGATTCCTTCAAGGAGCTCCTTGTTGATGATTTATTGTCCTTCTCTAGAGGTTACTCTATTTCATGGAATCAATTTAGTTCGAGCTTGGCCTTGGAAAAGTCTTATTGACTTTGAAATTGGATACAACAACGTTCTATATGTATCTCAAGGCTGAAAGGTTTTGTGTTCTAAGTACTTATTAGGTTTCATTGGTGTTCATGGTTTCTATTTGGGCAAACGACTATTCAATTTTCACTCTGTGAACTTGTCTAGGTCTTGCTAGTTTGGAATCTTGGAGTCGTTCTTAATTTCTTTGGTGTCACAAAGGGCTCTGTATAGTAATTGTGTAGCTCAGAAATTTGAGCCCTTTCAAGTGGTTATCAACCCTTGTTGTCGTTGTCTTATTATGGATTACAAGGAATTGAAGGAGATTAGGAGGGTGTTATGAAATCATGAAGAATCCATTTAGGAAAACTAAGCATCAATCTTCTCAACCACAACCAAAATCCATGAAAATGAAAAACATGTATTTAGTCAAGTGGAAACAATTGTGCGCACTCTAGTTCAACATAAGAGACAAATAATTGTTTTGGAGGTTGATTGTAGCATGATCTAGAACATGGTTGTCAATATGAGCAAGGGATACCAGTTTGGAGCCTCGAATCAGGTGTGGTCTGTAAACGCTAACTATGGAGGACCACAAGACAATGAGACTATACATCAACTAATAGATAACATGGAACTTGCAAAACCATAATCAAATTAAGACAAAGCAACAATGTAAGCGATCAATCAACATGCATTTTGTTAAGTAGTTATGTTTTATAAAGTTCTTAGTATTATATGTGTTGGTTTTCAAAAGTATGAATTTTGATTCCAAAAATGTGAATTTCAAATAATTTCAAACCCCCAAAATGCAAATGTTGATTCCCAAACCTTCAAATTTTGATTCCAAAGTGGAATTTTGATTCTAAAATTGTAAATTTTGATTCCAAAAGTGGCAATTTTGATTCTAAAATTGCAAATTTTGATTCCAAAAGTATGAATTTCTATTCAAAAAATGTCAATTTCAATTATACAGTTGTGAATTTTGATTCCAAAAGTGTCAATTTTATTGTTTCATACCATACCTACTTTGCATATAGACAATGTACAAATAAATGGTTTATTGATTCTCCATCTTTTTTACACATTTTATGCCATGTTGCCCCATTCTAGTTTCTTTTTTAACCATTATCTAGGTAACGGTTTTATTAGAAATCCCAACTTTTGAGAGGACCTCCTGACTTCTAGATTCTTCCCCACAACCATTTGTTATCACCTACTTATTCCTCTTAAATTTTTGTTTGAATATCCTAATTTAGTTGTGTAAACCCCTCAAGTTTTTGTTCTTTGACTAAAAAACTGTGAATTTCAATTATGAAAGTGTGAATATACTGAACATTTTATTTTTGTATAGCAATGCATAATATGACTATGGTAGACATTGTTAAATATATCAATATTGAAGAGATGCAACAAAATAATCTAAAACAAGTG
>JZKD02S2056408.1:244403-261879 GCA_000966675.3 Picea glauca | reverse complement strand
TCATGAAACATGCAGAGGCACCTGTCTTGGCAGTTGGACTTCTTCAATGTTCATAGTCGATACTTGAGGAAATTGGTTTAGCATGTGGTTCCCAAAATTCCCTCGAATCTTTGATGCAGAATCCTTTGCAAGCAAGTTGTTATCCCCTTGATACTCTGGAACTTCTTTATAACTTGTGAAAAATGACCTGCTCCGTCCTTAGCTTCCAAAAATGCTTTTCCTGCTTTCACCAGCTAACTCGCCTTATAATTTGTTGGTTAGCTGGTGAAAGCGCTGCCTTTCACCAGCTAACTGGTCATAAAATTTCGCTGTGCGCTGGTGAAAGCTCTGCCTTGGCCCAAAATGAGTTTTCACCTTCAAAACTATGATTCCATCAAAAACTCAATGTGTCTCTGATTTATCCCCTTGCATGTTTACAACAACCTGAGCAAGCACTTTCAAATCTGGGTGGGACTTTTGCTTCTGCTTCAATCTTCTGATTTTTCTTTTAAGGTGCTTTGCTAGCCACCATAGACTGTTATGGTCTTTGGTGATTTTCTATTTCTTCTTCTTTTCCTTGACACTTTATCGAGCCAGTTTTTCGAATGCAGTGTTGTTTTTTGCAAAGTTATCAGACAACTTTTTGTATCTTTCTTTGATTACCCGTTCTAAGACCTCCTACTAAGCGATTACCTCTTTAAGATGCTTGATTTTCTATGTTTTCTTAGACTTAGTGCTCTTTGATGTTTCTCCTTCCTCAGTGTGAGTAAAGGTTTCATAATTCTATGCAAACTCAATTGAATGTTCAGGACTTTTGATGACAGGGCTCTCATCTTCTTGCTCTGGTTGTGAGTCTATGTAGGGAAGGTTTAATATGTTTGTTCTCTTCTCTGTAGGTTGTTCTGTAGGCTGCTCTGTAGTAGTTTCAAAGTTCAATCTTTTCTTTGACCTGTGAGATTTCACACCAGAGATTTTATCTTCTGAAGTTCCTGGCAGGGTCCTCCTCTTCCTCGAACTGCTTTGAGGAGTCAACTGCTTCTTTCCACCTCTCCCCTGTTCATTTACGGGTTTAGTTTGAGTTTCAAAGCCCTCCCATAATAGGAAATGTTGCCAACTCCTTCCCTTCTGTCTTAGCTCCTCCATGATGATCAATTTAATAAGGCCAAAGTGGCACAGAGTGTTCTTCATGCTTAGGGGTTGAGCCCTAATATCTTTACAGACCTTAGTTAATATCTTCTATAAGAAAAAAGGTAAATTGAGGAGAGTTTTACCTGTGAAATGGTCTAGGATCTTGAAATGATACATCATGAGTTTATCATACCTGCCCTCCGAGGTTATGTAGAGTTGGATTCCCTTAAATAGATCCTTCCACTCATCTTCTAAATGGGAAACTGGCATGCTCTTTTTCCATGCATTATGCTTGAATTCTTCCTTCAAATAGGCTCTGAAATTTAAGTTTTTGGTGGCAGTAGTTTTGAACCAACTCTGGCCCGATCTTGGTAGGTTGGTCGCTGCAGCAATGGCAGCCTCATCTACAATGATCTCCAAGGATCCAACACGAGCCTTATTCCCATCAAATGTTTTAGCAAAAGCCTCTGCTGTCGACTGGTAACAACCATTCTGCAGCCTCTCAACAAATTCGATGCAACCTGCGTTTGAGAAGTGTTTCTGCACTTCTGGATGTGTTTGTAGGAAAGATAAACTGTCCAACTATTTCCTCAATAAATAACCACTGTGCCTTCTCGCCATCTGCAACTTAAAACCCCAAACGATTCTGCACACCCAACACTGTAAACTGTTATTCGGGCTGAGGTCTTGCGCTGGTGAAAGCACTCGGCTCTATCTTTCAACATTAGAAACGTAGCATACATTTGAGAGTTATGCGTATTGGGGAAGCGATGAACCGATTTGATGTTGTCATCCAGGTAGTACAGCTCCCCGATTCCATGATTGTGGAGCATGAATTTTTGAACCGGATCCGATTTGGACGTGCAACTCGAGTTTTCATGATTACCCACTTTCACCAGCGCATCCTTCTTGATTGCGTGACGTGGGTTGATTGTATCATCATTTGATTTTTAAAACGTGGATAAACGCATGTGATTCCCGCTTTCACCAGCTAATCGCCCGTGAGAAGCGCTCCCCGGCTGTTGAAAATCCCTTCTTTCACCAGCGCACAACCCGTGAGAAATGCTCCTTAGCTGTTGAAAGTTGCCACTTTCACCAGCGTGCACCCCGTGAGAAACGTTCTTTGGATGTTTAAAAATCCCCTCTTTCACCAGCTAACGACCTATGAGAAAAGCTCCTTAGTTGTTGAAAGTTTCCGCTTTCACCAGCTAACCATCATCTTTCAAGCACGTGTTATATGTTGAAAACATTTTATGAAATTTTTAGAGAGAAGACCTTTATGAGTCATCTTATTTCTAAGACAAAAATCAAAACCTAAGTCTTGCAGCTAGAAAAAACTCAAAACCAATTTGAGAAAACTACCAATAGCCATGTTATCCACCACAAAATGCGACCATAGGGACGGGTTCATTTTGGGAGCTAACATAATGCTTAAAGGGTTAGTTGAAGGATAGGCGGTATCATCCTGAGCCATACTATCATGATCATGTGTATCTAGCGGTATGACATTACCATCATTTGGTCACCAAGCCAGGGTAGTGGCTCTCAGTTGCACGGCTGAGAGAAAGGGGTTATCATCACAATCCAACCTTCTCATTTCCGCAAGATATTTGTGAGTGACATTGTCATTATTTGGACACCATGCTAGGACATTGGCCTTCAACTCCTTTCTTAAAACATGAAATAAACAAAGAATGGAAAGAGGATGGGCTTGGAAAAAATTCATTGCAAACAAAGGTGCCACACACCCTCTACAAAAGGAACCCATGAATGAGACACTACAACCCCTTATATGTATAGAACCCCATGCCCAGTGAGTCTTGATCCATAACCACTTCATCTACTTCACATGGCTTAGAGAGGGTTCACTTTGGAAACACTCCTTGACCTAGGGAAAGATCTACCCAATAGGACACCTCATCAACCCTCCCATACCCAAGCTTGGCAAGTTTCATAATGTCTTTGAGCACTTACTTATTTAACCGGGTAATATTTGATGCACATGCTTAGATGGCTCATTTATTGATTTGATTTACTCATCGTGATATTTTGACTTGAGATCCTTGGAGGATGTGCTTATTTGTCTTTGCAGGTCCTAGATGATGGACAATTTTGGAAGAACAAGCCTAGCTTGGGCTTCTATGGGGCTTGAAATCCACAGGTTGGTTGCCAAGGGCCCACATGCCAGATGACAGAGACGTACCTTTGGAGGCCTAGAAGACATCATGGATGACATGACCTAGCCCTTGCATGCCAAACATTTTTCCTAGGAGAGGAAAAATGTCACCTTTGGAGGCTTAATGATGCCACCTAGAGGGTTGGGGTTTGGTGGTGAAGGTGTTGCTCGATTACATGTGGCACGTTTTGAAGGAAGGAAGCTTGAAGATCATCAAGAGAGGATTTGGATGAGTGACAAGTGGCCTTAGGAGGCCTATCCATGCATCTATGTAATTTTCCCAAACCAATTGTTTTGCTTGGAACACTAATTGCTTACTGTTGTTATGTTTGCTTATGTGTTTGTAGGTTTACTCATGGAGTTTCACATTGGGGTTTACATGATGTTGATTAAGCAATGGAACAATAGAGTTGAAGCATATAACATAAACAAGAGAAGATACAATAAATAACACTAGTATAGGACCAGTAATTTCAAATATGACCTTTATTTAGATAGTAGGAAGATCCTTTGAACAAGAGATCTGTAGATTTGGAAGAAAACCAAAATAATATCAAAGATGGGTTGCCAACCGATACAATAATAATAAATACAATCATAATAGCCTGCCAAATGTTGTCTGAGAATAATATCCAAGCCTCCAAAGGCCAACAACATGCAAGAGAATACTGAAGATAAGAGATCATGGTCTAATATACTGCAGAACCCCTCCAACTGGTTGAGTTGTGCACTGCCCTGGCTGCTGATAAACCCCCCAATTTTCGACCCTCCTATTTATTTGCTCCAAATAATAGCAAACTTTCCTGGAATGTAGATCAGGCTAGTAGAATCCTCCTAACCAAGTTTCAAGATGAAAGGAGGAGTTTTGTCGCTCCAACTAAGAAAACCCTCAACTGGTTTGTGCTCCCTGGTTTGACTGAATCACCAAGATTTATTTCTCCCCTCTAGGAGCCTCCGACTGCCACCAAAATCTCCAGAATGATAGATCAGGACACTACGAACAAGATGATGAAATATCAAGATGACCTATGAATATGCGGTCCATTAAACACAGGAAACCACTTCTTGCAATACACCTAGCTCTCCTCCAAGTTGTGCCAAGCTCCACGAAATAAATTGTTGGGATAACCTCCTTCGAAATAGATTAGAAATGATGCTAGGGACCATACAAAGAAAACCCAGATGCTCATTTGCCAAGAATCCCCCTCCTTTCCTTAGATCGAGCTAAAATCCTCAAGGTGATGCACCCCCCTAGCTGGAAACCCCCTAGGTTGTGCACTAGCTTGCCTTTTCCACTAGATCAGACCCCTGCAACACTATAGAATGGTGTGGGAGGATTATTTCACCTCCGAGACCAAGCCTGGATCAAGGAAGGTGGAATATTTCACCATCGAGTTGATCTCTATGGTTTAAGACTCAAAACCCTCAAAACTGCTTGTGCTCATGAGCTCCAATGCAAAATAAGATAATAATCCAAAATGCCTTAGAAGTGCGCCCTGCCATTTCTTTTATAGCTCCAGTCTATTCATTTTTTGAGTTAATTAACCCCTAGGGTTAACTCTTCACTTAACTCACCTTTTATTTTCTTTCGTTGAGTTACCTTTTTTCACACAAAATCAACTCAGTAATATAATGTTATGTTTAGGAAGTGTCTTCTGGTTGAATTTGTCCCCATGATACATGAGACTATAGTCTAGTGGGGATGGCTAGACTACTGAGTCTCTCCAAACCTCTTCATCAAGAGGTGGGGGAAATTAGAGTCTCCCCTACTAGAAATTGTTTGCCCACAAGCAATTTTGGACCTGTCTCCTGGATCAATTGTTCCCCTTCCCAAGTGGCATCCTCCATGGATAGGTTCTTCCACTTGACTAGATATTCTCTAATGCTCCTTTTCCTCAACTTCTTCTCCCTGACTTCAAGTATCTCCTCTGGTATCAGTTCCAACTGTCCTTCTTCATCCATAGGTGGAAATTCCTCAATAGGAGTGATATGCTTGCCAATGGCTCTCTTCAAACACGACACATGGAAGACATTGTGTATTTTTTTTCCCTGTGGTAGATCCAACTCATATTCCATGGTCCCTACCCTCATGGTGATTATTTATGGACCGAAGAAACGGGGTTGGATATTCCATGTGCCACTTCTCTTAATGGATGCATGTCTGTATGGTTGAAGCCTCAAATAAACCAAGTCACCAACCTCAAATATGCGCTCAACCCTGTGTTTGTCTGCCTGTACCTTCTGTTGATTTTGTGCCCTTTGTAGGTGGCCCTTTAGTTCCCTAACTATGTCCTAGCTTTTTTGAATCGATTCCTGAACCATGGGATCCCTTATATCTCCAAAGGAAATCTCAACAAATGAGAGGGGGTCATAGTTGTATAAGGTCGTAAATGGTGGCATATTAATGGACATATGATGGGTGGTGTTGTAGCAGTATTCCCCCAAGTGAATCCATTTAACCCATGCCTTTTATTTCCCTACCACATAGTTCCTAAGGTAGCCTTCAACCCATTTGTTGATTATCTCTGTCTGGCCATCCGTTTGAGGGTGATAATTGGTACCCGGTGTTAAGGTCTTACCCACCAACCTGAATAGCTCCTGCCAAAATGTGCTCATAAACATGTTGTCCCTATCACTCACTATGGTCTTGGGAAAACCATGCAATCTGAAAACCTTATGGAAGAACAGGTCTACAACCTGTGTTACACTGTATTTTATGGAAATGGAAAAAAAGTGTGCAAACTTAGTCAGCATGTCCACTACCACGAAAATGAAATATTTTCCCCGATCTTTGGGCAACCCTGTGATGAAATCAATGGATATGCTTTCCCATTTGTGCTCTAGAATGGGAAGTGGATGTAGCAATCCTGCTGGGTGAGTGTGTTCGTCCTTGTTGGCCTGAAAAGTGTTTTCACTCCTTGATGTGGCACATCACATCTTCTTCCAAACCCTTTCAAGCAAACCTGTCCCGAACTTGTCTGTATGTCTTGATGAACCCTTGATGCCCTGCTACTGGTGAATCGTGGCATGCTTGTAGTACCTTGGCCTTAAAGGTTGATTCAGGAACCAAGAAAATTCATCCCTTGTAGTATATGATATCATCCATGATTCTAAAGTTGTCATCTTGTACATGTCCATCCATCACTTTGCATGCAAATTTGTTTTTTGAATATTCCACCAAAAGGTGGGCCTTCCAATCCATTGAGATATCGGTCATGACATAAACTGATGGTCTTCTAGATAAGGCATCTGCTACCACATTATTCTTTCCTTTGAAAAACTCTATGAAAAAGTCATAAGCCTGGATTTTTCTCACCCACTTCTATTGCCTCTCATTCAGGTCCTTCTGATCAAGGAAGTACTTGAGGTTGTTGTGATCTGTCCTCACGACGAATTTTTTCCCAACCAAATACTACATGAACTTGGCCAATGCATGCATGATGGCAAGAATTTCTTTGTCATAGATGGTGTAGAGGATCTCAGTACCTCTCAATTTTCGACTTTCATAGACAATAAGATGCCTATTCTGCATAAGCACTGCCCCAATGCCTTCCCATGAGGCATCGCACTCAACTGTGAAAGGTTGTGCGAAATCTGGTAGGGCCAATACTGGGCATGTACCAATCACTTTCTTCATTTTTTCAAAGGTTGATTGTGCTTATGGGATCCACTTGAATGCCCCTTTCTTAGTCAAATCGGTCAGAGGTGCGCAAAGTTTAGAGAAACCTTTGACAAACCTCCTGTAATAGCAACAGATGCCCAAAAACCCCTTCAACTCTGTGAGTTTCCTAAGTGTGGGCCAGTCAATTATAGCTTGTATTTTTTTCTTGGTGTACATGTACCCCCTTCACTCCAATGATGTGTCCTAGATAAAGGGCCTCTGTCATTCCAAATTCACATTTGGATTCCTTAGCATATAAGGATTTCTCTTCTATGATAACCAAAATATGCTTCACATGTTGAAGGTACTCCTCCCAAGTTTTGCTATAGATCAATAAATCATCAAAGAAGATCAATAGGAACTTCCTTAGTTACTTGTTGAACAAATGATTCATGCAACATTGGAAGGTGTTTGGTGCATTAGTCAGCCCAAAAGGCATGAACAAAAACTCATAGTGTCCATAGTGACACCGAAAATCAATCTTGGAGATATCTTGCTCCCTCATTTTTATCTAATGATAGGTGGAGCGCAAGTCAATCTTTGTGAAATACACCGCCCAACGGAGCTCATTCAATAGCTCATCAATATTTGGGATGGGGTATCTATTTTTTATTGTCTTCTTATTTACATCCATGTAGTCAATACACATGTGCATTGTCCCATCTTTCTTTTTCACCAATACTACTGAAGATGCAAAGGAGCTGGAACTTGGCCTGATGTGGCCCATGTCTAACAATTATTTAATGGAATTTTCAATTTCATCTTTATATTTATTGGGGTGCTTGTAGGGAGTGGTCATGACAGATTTCACACCCTCCTCAAAATCTATGATGTGCTCAAACCTCCTACCCGGTGGTGCCCCTGGTGGTATAGGCTCAAAGACCTTGTTGTGCATGTCAATGATTTTCTGCATCTCTGGTGAGTAGTGATTCCCCCCCTTATTTTCTACCCTAACTGATATTCTACACTCTGCTTCATAAACAATGTCTTCCCTCCTGAAGATGGCTTTCATGCGTTTTTTTTTCACCACTCTCGGTGTGTTGTCTGTCATACCCCTGAGAACTACCTTTTTCCCACTTTCTTATGTGAAGGAAATTTCCATGGTTTTGTAATTTGTGGTGATTGGCCCCAATGTACTAGGCCATTGTACTCCAAGGATGATGTTGGTTTATGGAAGGTCCATAACATAGAAATATTATGCCAAATCATGTCTCCCTAATGTAAGTTTCATTCTTGAAATGTATCTATCACAAGGAATGGTGCGCCCCCCCTACTACCTCCACACGAAATCCCTCAAACTCAATTGTCAGCATGTGTCTTCTTTGCAATAGGGTTGTATCAATGAAGTTATGTGAGGCACCTCCATCGATAATTGAGACCTTCTCTTGTAGCACCCCTCTCATCCTAAAAGTGTTGAATTTAGGTACCTCGTTGATGGATGCAAGTGTCACCTTTTCATCTGTTGTAAGGTCGTGACTTGCATATTCCTCTTATGCTTGTCCTGTGGCTTCTGCCTCTATGTTCTGTAGATGGTTGAAATATTCCTCATCCTCATCATCTGAGATCACCTCAATTTAGTGGGATTTTCCCTTACCCATGCATTTGTGTGTTGGATCCCATGGTTCTTTACAGGTGAAGCACAATTTCTTCCTCCTCAATTCCCTCCTAGTGGGCTCATCCATCCTACCCTTTCCTCGATCAAACCCATTGGGTCTCTCCCTCCTTGGTTCATAGGAGGTCTTTGGTCTATACCCCCTTATTTTAGAGGATCTCTAGGGTTGAATCTTGACTTTGTTGTTGATCCTAAGTCTTTGGTCTTCCAAATTTCATCATGCAAGTTGGTAGGATTAAAATCCTTGACCCAACCCCTCAAGGGCTCCATCAACCCTTATGTGAAGAGCATCATAAGTCTCGATTGAGACACATCTTGTACCATAAATGCTATCCTCTGAAAATATTCTATGAACACTTCCGGTGACCTTGTCTGTCTAAGTTGTGTGATATCCCTAAAAGGTAGCTTTGGGTCCCCCTGGTCAAACTTGTCAATGAGCCTCTCTGTAAACTCTGTATAGGATGTGATATGAATGTGACCCAGTGTGGTCAAACCATGGTACCACCAATCATGAGCCTTGCCCTCCAAGTACATGGTGGAAATCTTGATGGCATTCATCTCCCGCATGGGGTTAATTTGTAGCTAGGTATCAAGCTTTTTCACCCATGCTTGTGCAGACACCTTAGAAGATCCATCAAAATAAGGGATCTCCATCTTCCCTGCCCTGCGTTCCAATTCATAGCTGGGCCTTTGATATTATTTAGGTTTACCCTGAAACTTGATTCCACAGTATTGATCTAGCATGAATTTCCTCTGGAATCTCACACTCAAGGAATGATACTCCCTGGCATACTGCTCAAAGTTTCCCTCAATATCATCCTCATAGTTACGTTGTGGTTGATTATCCAGGAATGTAGGTAGATAGGGTCTAGGGGTGGTCCTACTATGTGTTGGCCCTTGAGGTTATCCCCCTCTATAAATATGTCCCTCGGTGTGATAATGAGGGATATGCTCATGTTGACGTCTAGTCCCCCCATGAGATCTACTAGCTTCCCTATTTGCATAAACCTGTGGTCCCTTCCCTCCATGAGTCATCTATAATAGGAGTTGCGCAAGTTTCTCCTGGCTGGAATTCACTCTTTCTAGAGTATATGTTATTTCAATTTGTCCCCTGCACATAGTTTCTCGGTTCTCTTGTAGATGATGTACAAGGGTACTTTGTGTCATATTTATGGAGTGTTGTAACTCCTTGGCGAAACCTGCTAGAATTTGTGGCTCACTGTCATCACCAGAACCTTCCATATTTGCCTCTGTTTCACCTATCTACTTCCTACGTCTGCCCATGTAAATACCACTGAACTTCTGTATGCGCTAATCCCCACAAGTTGGGAGGATCAACGCTCTGATACCATTGTAATGTTCCCAAGCCAAATTTTTTGCTTGGAACACTAACTGCTTATTGTTGTTATGTTTGCTTATGTGTTTCCAGGTTCACTCATGGAGTTGTGCATTAGGGTTTACTTGATGTTGATTAAGAAATGGAACAATAGAGTTGAATCATATAACATAAACAAGACAAGATACAATAAAGAACACCAATATAGGACCAATAATGTCATATCTGACCTTTATTTAGATATTAGGAAGATCCTTTGAACAAGATATCTATAGATTTGGAAGAAAACCCCAATAATATCAAAGATGGGTTGCCAGTTGATACAATAATAAGAAATACAATGATAATAGCCTTCCAAAGGATGTCTAAGAAGAATATCCAATCCTCCAAAGGCCAACAACATGGAAGAGAAGACTGAAGATAAGAGATCATGGTCCAATATACTGTAGAACCCCTCCAACTGGTTGAGATGTGCACTGCCATGGCTACTGATGAACCCCCAAGTTTTGACCCTCCTATTTTTGTGCTCCAAATTCCACCAAAATTTCTCGGAATGTAGATCAGGCTAGTAGAATCCCCTAACCAAGTTTCAAGCTGAAAGGAGGAGTTATACCCCTTCAACTGAGAAAACTCTCAACTGGTTTATGCTCCCCTAGTTTGATCGAATCACCAAGATTTCGTTCTCCCCTCCAAGAGCCTCCAACTGCCACCAAAATCTCCAGAATGATAGATCGGGCCACTATGAAAAAGTTGATGAAATCTCAAGATGATCTATGAAGATCCAGGCCACTAAAAAAAGGAAACCACTTCTTGCAATGTGCCCCTCTCTCCTCCAAGTCGTGCCAAGCTCCAAGAAATAAACTGTTGGGATAACCTCCTCCAGAATAGACTAGAAATGATGTCAGGGACCATACAAAGAAAACCCATATGCTCCTTTGCCAAGAAGCCCCCTCCTTCCTTAGATAGAGATAAACTCCTCAAGGTGGTGTGCCCCCTTGCTGGAAACCCCCTAGGTTGCGTACTAGCTTGCCTATGCCACTAGATCAGACCCCTACAACACTGTAGAATAGTGTAGGAGGATTATTTCACCTCTGGGACCAAGCCTGGATCAAGGAAGGTGGAATCTTTCACCACCGAGTTGATCTCTAGGGTTTTAGACTCAAAACTCTCAAAAATATTTGTTCTTAAGAGCTCCAATGCAAAATAAGATAATAATCCAGAATGCCTTAGAATTGTGCCATGTCCTTTCTTTTATAGATCCAGTCTATTCATTTGTTGAGTTAATTAACCCCTAGGGTTAACTCTTCACTTATCTCACCTTTTCTTTTCTTTCTTTGAGTTACCCTTTTTCACACAAAGTCAACTCATTAATATAATGTTATGTTTAGGAAGTGTCTTCTGGTTGACTTTGTCCCCATGATGCATGAGACTATAGTCTAGAGGGGATGGATAGATTACTAAGTCCCTCTGGACCTCTTCATCAAGAGGTGGGGGACATTACAATCTACTACCCCAACGACTTCTTCAAAGTGCCAAAACATCCCCTAAAGGGGTGATGTCACCTTATTCTAGGGTTTCTTTTGTGTAAAAGTGAATTTTAAGTGAATTGTTTAATATTATTTTGTTGCAAGGGGTAAGATAACGGTTTTGGACCCCTTATCTTATGTTTTACCCTTGCTAATGTGGACAAACTATGTGATAGACATTTTTTTATAAATAGATATCATAAGATCTCATTTTGAAACATAGCTCTCCCATGTCGAGAAGGATATTTGTCTGAATTT
Organism: Picea glauca; assembly: GCA_000966675.3. Classification (NCBI taxonomy): domain Eukaryota; kingdom Viridiplantae; phylum Streptophyta; class Pinopsida; order Pinales; family Pinaceae; genus Picea; species Picea glauca. The sequence continues at coordinate 250,203 of JZKD02S2056408.1, read as the reverse complement.
TTCATCGTACTTGGGAAAATTCATTCTCTCTCTCTATTGTGATATGGTTTATCTCTTGTCTTATGGAAGGAAGTGGTGTGCTACACTTGGAGGATCCATCTCTTGCTTGTTGGTAGAATATCCTTGGTCACTTAGGGTTTGATATTACATCTATTGTGGAATTGGTAAGGGAAATCTGAATTTATTGTATTTTATTCTTGCTTTCTTCCATAATTTTTCTTAGTTAAACCCTTGGAGGAGTATAAGGGCATACACCCTCCCCAAGGTCCATTTACTTGCTTTGAGAAAGGTTATTTATCACAAGGTGACTTGGAGGACTACAAGGGAGTCTACCCTCTAGGTTCACTTTGGTTTGGTCTACAAACCATAGGAAGTAAAAGGGATTACACCCCTAGGTTCCTTGTGGATAAAATACATACATCCAAGGCTACTCTCAAAGTCATAATATTGCTCAAGGTTTTTCCAAGAGAAGTAAAAGGGATTACACCCTCTTGGCATTTCCTAGTTGACTTAACTATTCTTGGGAATTACAAGGGTGAAAAACCTCAAGGTATTAGCCTAGTCATCTTATTATTTGACCTCATAACCCAATAGTGAGGCACTAATCATTTCATATTTGCATTGGAGATAAAAAAAAATAGTTGCATTGGGAAACATGAAATTTTGTGATCTTGAAATTGTTCCTAGTGGAATCAAATCTATGTTGTAAATGTTTGCTTGAGACACGATGGAATATCATTTATCCAAGTATTTCTTGTTTCTATTACAAATTTAAACTACAGCCATTAGGGATGAAGAAAACCCTAACCAAACTCTTCAATAACTCCTAATTTGACTGTTGAAAATTGCCTAAAATCTGCCCACATAATCTACTAAGTACAACGCATCTTTCGACATGTTTTGAGCAAGTTTTAGTGGTTAAATATCTTGTTGTAATAATAAGTTTGTTACAGCCATAAGGCTGATAAATATCACTGCAGTAAAAATTTTGTAACAACCTCGCTTTTATGCTAAAGTATTTCTCTTTCATTAGACTTGAGTTGAACTAGTCTTTACTAGCTTGTCTCTTCCTTATTCAACTAGACATTTATCACTTATTTTTCAGCCTTTGTTATCTTTTATATGTTGATATATATCATTGATTTTTTCTGCAATTAGGGATAGAAATATTAACTTCCCTGTCTACCTAACATACTATATGCAAGTGTGGATTTTCTTGTGTCTTGGGAAGGTACAAACACTTTTGCAGGTATCCAAAGACTTGGAAACCTTAAACCACCCGAAGACAAGTCATAAAATCCATTTTTCTCTTCCATAATTGACCTTTAGGGGGATACTTCTCTTCCTTCCCTTCCATCTGTCTCAATCCCCCCAGGGTCACCGAGAACGCCTCCCTGGAGTGACCTAGTAACCCTTGAAGCGCAAGACCTATATTGAGGTGACATTGGGTATAGTGTTCGTTAGTTGTCACCACTTGGTGGTTGGGTCGGGATTTTCCCAACCTACAACTTGTGCAATAACATTTTGGCGTCATTTCCGAGGATGATTTTGAATCCTCTTTGTGCCCAAATGACACTTTGGCAAGATTCCCTCCCAAAGCCTTTATCCCTTAGCTTTCCTGGTGTCTCCATTAAAGAACATTCCTATTTCCACCCTTGATAAGTTTCCATTGAAGCTTGTCTGGCAACTCCACCTTCCACATACCCACCTTTCCCTTTTTCCCCCTTTTCTTCCTTTGGTGAGACTTGATCTCACCTAGCGACTCCATTGAGGTGTAATTTTAGTCAATATAATTATGGTACCATGGGATGAACCCTGATCCAAAACTTGTTATGACTCGAAGATGGAATTTTTAAAGATGGAAAAGGAAAATGATGTTAATAAAGATGCTAAGGAAATGATGAATCACATAAGAGAGTTATTTCCTACCCTTGACGATGAAGAAGTGCTTGAAGAACATACATATAAAGAAAGTTACCAAGAAGATCTCGATGAATTTTCTCATGTTCAAAATCCGGATGATACATTTGACGAAGACGAAGCACTCGCATATGCCCTTCCACTTGATGAAGACGTCAATGACTTTACTCCTCCTACACACGAAGACAAAGGGATGGTCACTTTTTTTCATGGTATTATGAGAGAAAATTTACATATGGTTGATGAGCATATAGACACTTTCATACAGACTAGCAGACGCAGGTGGGATTTTGTTCGTCTCTTTTTCGATAGAGACCCCATTTACGACATTGAGGGTAGCCCTCAAGAAAAGGGGTTTGAGTTTTCATCTTCAGAGGACTACTTTTCATGTGTATATGATTCATATGTTCAGGAGCCTGATGATGACATGATTATAGATTTATTCTAGGACTCTCAGCCACTTTCATCCTCAATTTTGGAGGAATACCAGGACATGTCCACCTAAGAGTGATAAAAGGCTCACTCTACAAAGAGGAAGTACTTTCATATTGAGGATTTCTACAGGCATTCAAACATAAAGAAGGTGTACTTTTCTCTTCCTAGACCTAAACCCGCCCCTTACCTCATTTCCTCCTCTCATGGAAATCATGAGGTATTCTTGGGACCTCTCATATCTTCTCGGTCTTCAAGAAGCAACGATCATGTTCGAGATGATGAAGACGAGCCTTCGTCTAGATATAGTGGCCCCCTTCAGTGATGGATTGATCGGGCTTGTGGATATCACTTCAGGTAGGATTCCTTGGACAATCAAAGTTGCATATTTTCTTTATAGAAGGATTTTCTCCCTCCCACCCATCTCCATGATTTTCATTTCACGATTGATTATGCATCTATTTATGCCCATGATCATTATGTGTTGGAACTATCTTTTTTGTTTCACATGATTAAGCATAGGGGGAGATACTTTGATGAGATGATCAATTAGTTGCACTGGTTGTATGACTTCATATGACATCACCTATCACTTGATCTTCAGGGCCCCAAGGCCCCAGGTAAGTAGGTAGGTCATCTTGATTTCCTTGCATTTTCATATTGGTTGCTCATCTTAGTTTAGAAGCATTTCATATCTCATTTTTCTCTACTCGCATATTAATTTCATGCTTATTTTAGAAATTTTTGAAAAAAATGATAAAATTTTCTTTTCTAGATTACTTTTCATTTGGATTTTGATGTACATGGATGAAGGGTGATAGAATATCCCTATATTTGATGGTTTTTGTTTCATTTTAGGCACAGGTCTACCAGGAGATGTTATGGTTCTCATGCACTCTGCGATGAGAACATGTCCCCAAGTAGGAGCCAGATGTTATCCCCATTTTGTGGGATAACTAAGGAGATCATACCCTCTAGGTTCACTTTGGTTTGGTTTGGTCTACAAACCCTAGGAAGTAAAAGGGCTTACAGTGATCCAGATTATTTTCGGCACGGAATGAGAGCGGAGATATAATAAAGAAACACACAAATATATTGCATATATTCAATAATATAACATAAATGTATCATATATGCAACCATAAACACATATATACAGTAATACATGATTTTTATTAATGAAATAAATGTTCAGAGACTGTAAAAATACAGAGTGAAAGACTTGCTAGAATGGCGGCAGCTCATCTCTGAGAAGAGATGTGACGGCTACTCGCATTCGCAAGAAGATGATTACAATGAGGCTCTGAAGGCCTTTTTACAATAATAAGGAATGCCAAAATCCCTAGGCATCCAAAAATCTAACCTTGGGAGATGAAGCGCCAAAAGTCATGTGGGCCCTGTTTGGGTAAGTTAGTACATCAACTTCCTGGGGTCGTAACTTTTGCATATGATCTTTGTTTTAGGCGTATGATAGCTTGTTGGAAAGGTATCATCGAGGAGATTCATTTTAGGTGAAATATCAAAGGAACTTGTTTATTGTAAACCTATTTTCCCAAAAAACATCGTTTAGGTCCTCAAAATGGCCCCGAAAGTTAAAAACTGCTAAAAATTGTAAATTACCAAAATTGCCAGAAAATTGTTTTGAGCCAGTTGGAAAAGGTGGGTGGCCACTGATATCCACCTAGATAATACACTCCTAGGTTCCTTTTGGATCAAACACATACATCCAAGGCTACTTTCAAAGTCATAATATTGCTCAAGATTTTTCCAAGAGAAGTAAAAGGGCTTACACCCTCTTGGAGTTTCCTAGTTGACTTAGCTATTCTTGGGAATTACAAGGGTGCACAACCTAACCAAACTCTTCAATAAATCCTAATTTAACCATTGAAAAATGCCTAAAATCTGCCCACATAATATACTAAGTACACCATCTTTTGGCATGTTTTGAGAAAGTTTTAGTGGTTAAATATATTGTTGTAATAACAAGTTTTTTACATCCATAAGGCTGATAAATATCATTGCAGTAAACTTTTTTTAACAACCTTGATTTTATCCTAAATTCTTGCTCCTTCATTCTTGAGTTGAACTAGTCTTTACTAGCTTGTCACTTGCTTATTCAACTAGACCTTTAGCACTTATTTTGCAACCCTTTTTATCTTTTATATGTTAATATATATCACTGATTGTTGCTGAAATTAGGGAAGGATATATTAACTTGCTTGTCCATCTAACATACTATATGAAAGTATGGCTTTTCTTGTGTCTCAGGAAAGTACAAACAATTTTGCGGGTATCCAAAGACTTGGAAACCTTAAACCACTCGGAGACGAGTCATCAAAGCCATTTTTCTCTTCCATCATTGACCTTTAGGGGGATACTTCTCTTCCTTCCCTTCCATTAGTATCAATACCCCAAGGGTCATCGGGATCACCTCCATAGAGTGGCATGGTCACCCTTGAAGTGAGTGATCTATATCAAGGTGACATTGGGTATAGTGTCCCTTAGTTGTCACCACTTGGTGGTTGGATCGAGTTTTCCCCGACCCAAAAATTGTGCGATAACAGTCTGGAAAAGGGTTAAACTTATACCAAAATAGACAATCTTTCAAATCCATTTAACGAGTGTGAAAGAGACAAGTTCACTCGACAATCTTTTCATTTTTTAAGGAGTCGGAAAAGAGATTAACCAAGACTCAACGGGAGTCCCATGGGTAGTGGTCAGAATGAGATTGAGTGAGAAAATGAGGTTCGAATGCAAAGTGATATTGGGACTATAAGGGACTCTCAGACCTATGGAGTAACTTTTGCATGGGCAAAAAATGACAAAAGTGTTCAAACTAGGGTACCCATGTTTGGCAGGTCTCTACCACTTAATAACGACACTTCTAGTATCAACAAGAAGGTTTTGTGTCACTAAAAAATGGGTTCGTACCTAGGGCATATGAATCATGGTCATAGGACAATGCAAAAATGCAAAGCGGGGTGAGAACCTATCCTATATGTCAATGATGGTATATACCTTATGGAGGCACAAACGAGTGGAAGAATGTTAGAAATCCATAGAAACCCTAGACAAAACCACTTCAAACCAGGTCTTATACTACACAATTAGTCCATATGGTCACAAAAATAGGAAAGATAGGGTAAAAACTATATAAAGTGGGTAAATTTTTTCTACAAATAGTAAAAATAAGAAATTTTACCATGTCATTTGATTTTTTCACCCGCATAGTGCTTTTGAGGCCATTTTACCCATGATCTTCCAGTGACGATTCCAGGAGCTACAGTCAACGAAATTGTAAGGTAGCTAGAGATGTAGTGGGAGGGGGGGGGAAGAGGGCCCATAGTGATAATAGTGGAGTCCATTCAATGTAAGGTGGACTAGGTCCACTATATTATTAAATAAGGCCCACTATGGTAGTTAGATATAATAAATGGGTAATTAGATA
>JZKD02S2056408.1:206853-222639 GCA_000966675.3 Picea glauca | reverse complement strand
GGGGAATGTGCAAACTTACTAACAAGGTACTAGCTTTCTCATTGTAAGTGCTTAAGTTTGGGAGAGTGACGGGAAATTTTTTCTCCAACCAAAGGATAGCTTAGTTGGTTTGATTTATTTTTCTAAGGCATAATACCCAAGAAGTTGACAAGATCCATTCCCATCGAGTCCTACAAGTTTACCACATATTATTGCAGCTAGAAGTTAATACCACCCTCCATATGAAAACTTGGGGAAGAGGCGGGGAATCTACATAATGTCGCCAATAAGATACCAGCATCCTCATTCTTTGCTTAAGTGCAGGAGGGTGGGGGGAATCATTTCTATCAGAATTTTTCTTCCAAGAAAAACCTCACAAGATCCCATGCTCTTCCCCAAAAGATCTAAATGGGGGGGAACTTAACCACTAGCCAAAATAGTATTTGATAACCTCAAGAGACTCAACCAAATTGAACTTATGACCTACAGCCTCCTCATCAACAACATTACTTGGACATATAGTTTAATCAATTAGCTAACCTTGGGGATATATATATATATATGTGTGTGTGTGTGTGTGTGTGTGTGTGTGTGTGTACAAGTTCATTCTACTAGCGGACCTATGGCCGGGTTACAGTGTTAATGGGGAAGGTTTTACACTATTTTTTCAAGCCAATATTTTGGTGACAATGGATGACGATGTCCAACTAGTGGACTATGACAAGGACTTAATATCTAAGGGTATAATATTTGTACAGTTACCTATGATCTCTACTCTTATCCATAAAGTTCAAGACAAGTTGGAGGATGAGGTGGAATCCACTAAGTGTTTTATTCTTGATCAACGAGAGGATTTATCAATTAAATTTGTTGGGAATACTATAGCCCCTTTTTTTCCAGATATTAATTGAGGTTCGAATGAGGTGGTGAGTAGCTCAAGGCAAGTTGAAGCTACTTGAGCTAGAGGTGACCATTTGGGTTTGAGTTTTCTGACTCGGGAACGAAGTTTTAGAGCAGAGGAAGGAGGATAGGTATGTGGATTGTATGGATGGGTTTCTTGGCATCATAGACCCTATAACTATGGTGGGAACTGAAGGTTTCATTGGTATCCAATTAGATCTAAGTTTATTACAAAAGGTTTTACCTTTGAGCCTTGGTTGAAAGCCACTAAGGAGAAAGCAAAGGGTTTTCAAAAGTTGAGGAGGGGGAACTTCTTTGGTTGTAGGAGAAGACATAAGGGTGGATCAAATCTTGGATTTGGAAGGGAAAACATTAGTAGGAAATTTTCTAGGCCAATGGATGGGGATGGATCAAATACGAAGGTGGGTGAATGAAGTGTGGTTCCCAGTGTTGGGATATGAACCGAATTTTCATTTGTTGTCGAGAGGATGGTTGGGTTTCATATTGAGTTCGGTGGAGGAAAAAAATTTAGTTATGAAAGGTATGTGGTTTCTGGACAGCTCTATGTTATCCTTGAATCCATGGTCACCTTTGTTTGATCCTAAAGATGAGTTTTCTGAGAGCAGTCCAGTGTGGGCTAAGTTACCTAATTTTTCAATGGAGTTTTGGTCTGATCTGATAGTAAGGGCCATAGAGGATTGTTAATGCTTAGAAAAATCCCTATCTTATGTATAAAACCCCTTATTAATCCATTAGATAGTGAATTAATACATATCTAGTGTTATATTAGTAGGTCGGATAGAACCCTTAATTGTACTTGTTATAGTGCAAGTTGTAGGTTGGGAAAAGCCTGACCCAACCACAAGGCAAGTGCTACAACTTGGGAATCCTACACCCAATGTCACCTCGATGTAGGTCTCTCACTTCAAGGGTGACTAGGTCACTCTAGGGAGGCAATCTCAGTGACCCTAGGGGGATTGAGATGGATATGGAGGGAAGTGGGATTAAAGCCCCTATAGGTAAATTCTAAGGGGAATGAAAGATAGGGAGAGATGCCTTGCAAGTCAAGTAATTGCTTCCCCATGGGTATAGTAATTTTTCGGATGATTGTGCCTACCTGAGACACAAGAAAACATACTTTGCAATGATATATGTTAGTTCAATCAACAAGTTAAGATTGTTGTTCCTAATTTTCAGCACTAGATATCAGCTTATATCGGCAAACAAACACCTAAAATCAGCATATAAATATCTATACTAGTTAGGTAAATCAACATCAAACTTAGCAATGAATATAGGCTGAAAAATTGGCACTTAAGAAGCTAGATAAGATGGTTGTTGTAAACATGTGTTTTCTTCAGAAAATTGCAGCCTTATGGATGTAGCATTCAGTGGCAAGCAGCAGCAAAATAAACCATGAAAATTTTCCAAGAACTATCTCAAAAGGTGCGCCCTAGTTAGTAGAGTAAATGAGCAAGGTTAGAGAGCTAGTATAGGGTTAGTTTAGGAGTTATGAGGGTGTTAATAGCTAGGGTTATGCAACCCTAATGGCTGTAAGTTAAATTTTGTAACAACAATTAGAGTGTTGGGAGAGAGGGGACGCCCTAGTGGGGAAAGACTCCTCTCAATGAGACAAATCAACTTCAAGCAAGAGAACTTTTAAAAGGTCAAAGATTATGTTTCCCAAGGCAATGATTTTATATCTCCAATGCAAAAATGAGTATGACTAGTGCCTTTCCTATTGGGTTAATGGAGTCACAGGGAGCTTAGAGAAGCTACCTCTTTGGGGGTGTAGGCCCTTTTATTTCCCAAGGGAAGTCTCTCCAAGCTATGATTTGAGCTAAGAGGGTGTATGCCCTTATACTTCTCTTAGCAAACCCTTGTAATTAATGAGATGAAGAAATAAAATGGTGAAGACTATGGTGTGGATGTATTCCCTTATACTTCCCACCTAGGTCCTAGCATAATGATACTTGAACTTGAATAAAGTGATAGCAAGAGAGTAAAAACCATACCCAGATCAAGAGAAATGCTAATACAATCCACCACAAGAGATAGAGAGCATCATCCAAAGCTAGCGCTAGGCCTTCCTCCATCAACCATTCATAACATAGCCATAAACAAGTGCACAAGAGATAAAAGAGCCAAGAGAGATGAAAATTTCAAACCAAGTCTCTCACAAGAGGGAGAGTTATATGTTAAAATGAGATCTTATGATCTCTATTTATACAAAATTTATCTAACATAGCTTGTCCACAAATTAAGGAGTAAAACACAATATTAGGGGTCAACAGCCCTAATATTTCTGCCTTAACAAAGTAATACTAAACAATTCACTTAAAATTTGACTTTTTTCATAAATTAAACCCTAATTTAGGAGGACGTCACCTGTTTAGGGGACGTTTTGCCACTTTGAAGCAGTCGTTGGTGTTGGAGAAGCATGGATGGGCCTCCAAAGGCCATGTGTCAAGCATATAGGAACTCATATCATGGTGAAGACCCTTCTCCTCATCAAACGTCCACATATCAAAGAGTGGCACCTCACCACCATTCCCTAGCCCCCAAGATCATGATGTCAAGCTCAAAAATAGAACGTTTTTCCCCTCCTCGGAAAATCGTTTGGCAAGTAATGGGTGGAATAGGTTGTCCAAATCATCATCAAGGTCGTCCAAGTCATATCTATCTCATCTGGCATGCGGGCCCTGGCATCCAACCTATGGGATTGTATCCCCATGGAATCCAAAGCTAGGCTTGTTCTCCCAAAACTATCCACCAGCTAGGTCCTGCAAAGACAAATGAACATGCCCTCTAAGGATCTCAAGTCATAACATCATGATAAGTGGATCCAATCAATAAATAATCCATCTAAGCATGTTCATCAAATATCACTATATCAAATAAATAACAACTCAAATACATTATACGACTTGTCAAGCTTAAGTATGGGAGGGTTGACGAGGTGTCCTATTGGGTAGGTCTTTCCCTAGGTCAAGGAGAACTTCCAAGATATCCCTATCTAAGCCATGTAAAGTGGATGAGGTGGTAGGGTTCAAGACTCAATGGGATCATGACATACAAGGGGTCGTGGTGTCTCATTCATGGGTTTCTTTGTAGAAGGTGTGTGGTACCTTCGTTCGCAATGAACTTTTTCCAAGCCCATCAATTGCCTTTTATCTTTATTTATTTATTTTCTTTCAATATAGGATAAGGAGAGATTGAAGGTCACTGCCCTGGCGTAGTGACCAGGTGGTGGCAATGTCACCCACAAATACCTAATGGAAATGAGAAGGTTGGCTCGTGATGAGACCTCCTTTCTCTCATCCATGCAACTGAGAGCCATTTCCCTGGTTTGGTGACCAGATGATGACAATGTCATACCACTAGATATCCATAGACGTGATATGTTAGCTCGTGATGAGACCTCCTATCCTTCAACTAACCCTTTAAGCATTTTATTTTATTGTGGGTCCTCTTTATTCAAAGATAATCTTTTCATTGATTTCTTGGGCGATCCTTCGATGAAGCATCTGGAAGGTTTATATAAGGATTTTATCTTTTACCCAGCACCAACCCCTATGGGACTTTAGCCCCTTCTTCCCATAGAATGAGGGACAACCCCAGCTTCTTGGGTCAATACTCCCTAAAATACCAAGAGATAAGGAAACATAGGGGAACAATGATGGAAAGTGTTAAGTATGGTCGAGAATGGTACGATGGATCATCAAGGGAGTTCCCAGTATTAAACCCATCCCAAAGGAAAACCACTTACTAGGGCACAATGTCAACCACCAAGGTGAAGCAGGGCAAAAGGCATAATGTCCAAGAATATATCATGAAATCTAGAGAAATCTAAGATACAACATAATCAAATGGCTTAAATATTGAAATGATGCTCACCATAATACTGAATTATATCTCATGGAGCAAGGCCCAATGCCTTCTGGAAGCCAGCTAGTGTGGTGGATGCCATCTATAAAACTGTGACCAAATGTGGTGGTGAGTGGGTTTTCTATCCGTGCAAAAGGGTATTGTTGGTCATTAAGTCTCTCGGCACTCCATATATGCAACCTGAGGGCCTCGAAACATGATCTCCTTAGTTATCCACAAAATGGGGATAACATATGGCTCTTACTTGGGGACATGTGCTCGTCGTAGAGTGCATGATAACCACAACATCTCCTGGTAGACATGTGCCTGCAAGGAAACATCAAACTGTCAAGTGTAGGATGGCCTACTCATCCTTGTTCTCATATGATCAAAATCTAAACCAACTAAGCTAGAAAAATAAAATTTTGACATTTTTTCAAAAAGTTCTAAGCTAAGCATGAAATCAATATGCAAGTAGAGAAAAGTGAAAATGAAATGCATCTAAACTAGTATGATCAATCAAGATGATTAATGCAAGGAATCAAAATGACTTACCTACTTACCTGGGGCATGGGCCTTGAAGAATTCATGTGACCTGGATGTGAGGTTGGAGAAGAGACCCATCTACTAGTAGTGGCATCTTTCTCCCGTCTAATGCTGTCAGATAGTACCTTTCTTTGTCAAACTTCTTCCTGATGATGTAAGGGCCAAACAATGAATTGTTATCTTTCTATTCATATATGGGTTTTCCATTTCTTTTTTCCCACGTGAGAAAAAGACTTCCTTCACTAAAATCAATGCAAGGTGTATTCTCATCGCATGGAGGCTCTATGTGGACTGTGTCTTTGATGAATTCTTCATTTTTCTCATCTTTCTTTTGTATAATATGAATAGATTTTGGCTTCTTCTTATGTTACTGTGCAACCTTCTTTTTATCTGTCCATGGGAGAAACATCTCTACTGCATGTTCCTGCATGAAGGGTAACTCTTATGGATCATACTCAAAAACATTTGGAGGTATATCATGGTAGTGTTCACTGACATAGTTGGGCCCCTTCAGATTCATCACATGTGTGTCTTTCTTTTCCTTGTTATGCAATATCTCATACATGCCATCACCCATGGGAATATATGCATGTGTAAGGTTCATACTAAGGAAACCTCCAATGGTTGAGGACCAGGTCCTTGACAAGAGCATCCCCTAGGCATCAGGGACATCAATCACTAATATAACCATGAGGATGTTGATATGTGGAAAATCTATCAAAAATACCTCAACGCCTTCACATACTCCCAAGACCTTAAATCTTCTTGAATCAATACCTCAAACATTTCCATAAGGTTGGGTTGTATTTAAACCAAGTTGTTTCATTACCTTCAAAGATATGACATTTGTTGAGGCCCCTGAATCAAGCATGAAATTGTTCAAGCGGAGGCCATTCATGCCTAATGAGAGATAGAATGGATGGTTCTTTTCTTTTGGACGATCGATATACATAATGCTTAAGATGATGGGAGGATCCTCCTTCTCATCTAGCACCTGTAATATCCTCAAAACTTCTCTTTTCAAAGAATGGATCGTACACATCTATGTCACTAGGACCGTCATATTCATTTTTCCTAAAATGTTTGCAACATCTATATTCAATTGAATGTCATCTCCAAGAGTTGTCTTAGGAAGCAACTCACATATTGGTGGTGGAGCCACCTTTTCTGCTGGTGGAAGAGGAGTGATAGGCTGTAATGGAGGGGCTGGGCTGAAGCATTTTTTCTTTTGTAGGTTAGAATTTCCCTCCTCCTTAATTCCTTCTTCTGATCATCTGTTAGTTTATTTAAGGCCAATATTCTCCCTTCTCTTTCTTCTATTCTTCTGGCTTCATTGATCTATTCTTGAGTAACCTGTTCATCATTGAGATTGCAAATCATGAATTTTGTATCATCAAGATAATCATCGTCTTTTGGGGGGCATTCATCTTCCCCACAAGGTTCTTGGAATGGGAGACACCAAGCTTTTAGATAAATTGTGCTAACAAGTTTCAAAGTATCTGGGGCCTTTTCCTCTTATTGAGGTCTTGGTTTCCAACTGGTGGCATCTCTCTGTTGTCTGGCAAACTGAGGTCTGGGAGTAGATTGATTTCTTTGCACTCTAGTCATATGGTTCATAAGATGATTCTTCACCCGATCAAACTAAGTATTCATTTGGTCTATCTTCTGAGTCAGGAGATAAATCGTATCAGGAACATTGTTGTTGTAAACCTTCGTCCATGATTACGTGTTTTTGCGAGGGTACTGAAAAGGTTCTACTTTTGAATCAAGAAGATTATATTCAATGTCGATACTGAATTCTTTAGCTTATGCCAATGATGTGGGATTTTTATCTTTAAGAATGTATCGTAACTTCCCTTCAAAGGCATTCATGTAAAGGAGAAGAACTAATGATGTTGTAGGTTGGTAATATGTTGGAATTTGATTGTACAACCTGTCAAATATTGAAATGAATCCCCTTACCGTTTCATTCTCATTTTTCTTTATTTGACTGAACTGAGTCCCAAGTGTCCCACCATATAATTTTTTCGACCATCTACTTTTAAATAAGGTGGAAAAGGCATCATAGGTCGTGATCTGATTACCAGGGAGTCCCTTGAACCAATCAAGGGCTTCCTCAGTCAATGATGAGGTGAATAGTCTCATGGCCACATCTTCATGATCAATACCTTCATTGTCCATATCTCGGCCCATGACATAAATGTGGTCTTCAACATTTATCACATTGTTTCCTGGGAACTTTGGCAACCACTTATTGACATATGTTGGCATCTGGTTTGGGTAACCTTGGATATTGGTCATGTTAAGGGGTTTATAGAGGTCTCTTTCCCAAGGGCAATCCATTGGAGCAAGGGGAAGGGATTTATGGAAAAGGGTTTTAGCAACGGGATACTTGAGAGGAGGCCTTCTTTGGTAAACCTTAGGAGGATTGAACCTCCCAGAGGGAAAAGATTTGGGGAAAGAAGGATTCTGGGAAGGTGGAGTCGCCAGATCAATTTCAAAATGAACTCATCAAGAAAGATGGAAAGGGAAATTCCCTTAGGTGGAGTCTCTAGGTAAGTTAAGGGAAAGGCTTTGGGATAGCTTACCAAAGTGTCATTAGGGTACAAATAAGATTCAAAATATTCCCCGAAAACGGTGCCAAAATGTTATAGCACAAGTTGTAGGTTGGTAGAATATCAGCCCAACCACAAGGCAAGTGTTACAACTTGGGAATCCTACACCCAATGTCACCTCGATGTAGGTCACGCACTTCAAGGGTGAGCAGGTCACTCGAGGGAAGCGATCTCGGTGACCCTAGGGGGATTGAGATGGAGATGGAGGGAAGTGTGATTAAATCCCATAGAGGTCAATTCTAAGTGTAATAAAAGGTAGGGAGAGATTCCTTTCAATTCAAGTAATTGTTTCCCCACGGGTATAGTACTTTTTTGGATGATTGTACCTACCTGAGACACAAGAAAACACACTTTGCAATGATGTATGTTAGTTGGATCAGCAATTTAAGATTGTTGTCCCTAATTTTCAGCAGTATATATCAGCTTATATTGGAAAAAAAACACCTAAAATAAGCATATAAAGATCTATACTAGTTAGGTAAATTAGCATCAAACTTAGAAATGAATATAGGCTGAAAAATTGGCACTTAAGAAGCTAGATAATATGGTTGTTGTAAACATGTGTTTTCTGCAGAAAATTGCAGCCTTGTGGCTGTAGCATTCAGTGGCAAGCATTAGCAAAATCAACCATGAAAAGTTTCCAAGAACTAGATCAAAATGTGTGCCCTAGTTAGTAGAGTAAATGAGCAAGGCTAGAGAACTAGTCTAGGGTTAGTTTAGGAGTTATGAGGGTGTTAATAGCTAGGGTTGTGCAGCCCTAATGGATATAGGTTAAATTTTGTAACATAAATTAGAGTGTTGGGAGAGAGGGGACTCCCTATTGAGGGAAGACTCCTCTCAATGAGACAAATCAACTTCAAGCAAGAGAACTTTTAAAAGGTCAAAGATTATGTTTCCCAAGACAATGATTTTATATCTCCAATGCAAAAAAGAGTATGAATAGTGCCTTTACTATTGGGTTAATGGAGTCACAAGGAGCTTAGAGAATCTACCTCCTTGGGGGTGTAAGCCCTTTTACTTCCCAAGTCAAGTCTCTCCAAGCTAAGGTTTGAGCTAAGAGGGTGTATGCCCTTATACTTCTCTTAGAAAACCCTTGTAAGTAATGAGATGAAGCAATAAAATGGTGAAGACTATGGTGGGGGTGTATGCTCTTATACTTCCCACCTAGGTCCTAGCATAAAAATACTTGAACTTGAATAAAATGATAGCAAGAGAGTAAAAAACATACCAAGATCAAGAGAAATGCTAAAAAAATCCACCACAAGAGCTAGAAAGCATCATCCAAAGCTAGCACTAGGCCTTCCTCCATCAACCATTCATAACATAGCCATAAACAAGTGCACAAGAGATAAAAGAGCCAATAGGGCCGAAAATTTCAAACCAAGTCTCTCACAAGAGGGAGAGTTATATGTTAAAATGAGATCTTGTGATCTCTATTTATACAAAATTTAGCTAACATAGCTTGTCCACAAAATAAGGATTAAAAGACAATATTAGGGGTCAACAACCCTAATCGTGCCCCCTTAACAAAGTAATATTAAACAATTCACTTAAAATTTCACTTTTTGCACAAATTAAACCCTAATTTAGGAGGACGTCACCCCTTTAGGGGACATTTTTCCACTTTGAGAAAGTTGTTGGTGTTGGAGAAGAATGGATGGGACTCCAAAGGCGATGTGTCAAGCATCTAGGCACTCATATCATGGTGAAGACTGTTCTCCTCATCAAATATACATCTGTTAAAGAGTGGCACCTCACCATCATGCCCTAGCCCCCAAGATCATGACGTCAAGCTCAAAAATGGAACGTTTTTCCCCTCCTTGGAAAATCATTTGGAAAGTAATGGGTGGGATAGGTTGTCCAAATAATCATCAAGACAGTCAAATTCATCTCTCTCTCATTTGGCATGCGGGCCCCTGGAATCCAACCTGTGGGCTTCTAGCCCCATGGAAGCCCAAGCTAGGCTTGTTCTCCCAAAACTGTCCACCAGCTAGGTCTTGCAAAGACAAATGAACACGCCCTCCAAGAATCTCAAGTCATAACATCATGATAAGTGGATCCAATCAATAAATAATCCATATAAGCATGTGCATCAAAGATCACTATATCATACAACTAACAGCTCAAAGACACTATGTGACTTGTCAAGCTTAAGTATGGGAGGGTTGACGAGGTGTCCTATTGGGTAGGTCTTGCCCTAGGTCAAGGAGAACTTCCAAGATATCCCTCTCTAAGCCATGTAAAGTGGA
Source organism: Picea glauca (assembly GCA_000966675.3). Lineage (NCBI taxonomy): Eukaryota > Viridiplantae > Streptophyta > Pinopsida > Pinales > Pinaceae > Picea > Picea glauca. Next base: position 212,483 of record JZKD02S2056408.1, on the reverse strand, counting down.
TTAGGTGGTAGGGGTCAAGACTCAATGGCATAGAGCTCATGACATACAAGGGGTTGTAGTGTCTCATTCATGGGTGCCTTTGTAGAGGGTGTGTGGTACCTTTGTCTGCAATGCACTTTTTCCAATCCCATCAATTGCCTTTTATCTTTATTTATTTGTTTTCTTTCAATATATCATAAGGATAAATTGAAGGTCACTACCTTGGCGTGGTGACCAGGTGGTGGCAATGTCACCCACAAATACCTAATGGAAATGAGAAGGTTGGATCGTGATGAGACCCCCTTTCTCTCAGACATGCAACTGAGAGCCATTTCCCTGGTTTGGTGACCAGATGATGACAATGTCATACCACTAGATATCCATGGACATGATAGGTCGGCTTGTGATGAGACCTCATATCCTTCAACTAATCCTTTAAGCATTTTATTTTATTGTGGGTCCCCTTTATTCAAAGATAATCTTTTCATTGCTTTCTTGGGTGATCCCTGGGAAAAGCATCTGGAAGGTCTATATAATGCTTTTATCTTTTACCCAACACCAACCCCTCTGGGCCTTTAGCCCCTTCTTCCCATAGAATGAGTAACAACCCCTTCTTGGGTCAATACACCCTAAAATCCCAAGAGATAATGAAAAAGAGGGGAACAATGATGAAAAGTGGTAAGTATGGTCGGGAACGGTACGATGGCTCATCAAGGGAGTTCCCAGTAGTAAACCCATCCCCATGGAAAACCACTTACTAGAGCACAATGTCAACCACCAAGGTGAAATAGGGCAAAAGGAATAATGTCCAAGCACATATCATGAAATCTAGAGAAATCTAAGATACAACATAATCAAATGGATTAAATATTGAAATGATGATCACCATAATACTGACTTATACCTCATGGAGCAAGGACCACTTCCTTCTGGAAGCCTGCTGGTGTGGTGGATTCCATCTATAAAATTGTGCCCATCTATGGTGGTGAGTGGGTTTTCCATCTGTGCAAAAGGGTACTATTGGTCATGAAGTTTCTCGGCACTTCATATCTGCAACCTGAGGGCCTTGAGACATTATCTCCTTAGTTATCCACAAAATGGGGATAACAGTACCCTTTCATTTAATTGTACCCTTTGTCTCCTATGTATATACCAAAGAGACCTAGTCTTAGGATCATCTTATCTCATATCATATTGTTTTCTGAATTGGATATATTGTAAAAGGAGGTTTTCCCCTCGAAGTGGACTATATTCATTGACTTTTTATCATTTTTGAGACATTGGATCATAATATTTGATATCAAAGCATCGATCCTAGGGATATACTTCTCCAAACGAGTCATCTTAGCATTTTCGTTATAACTTTGTTTTGGGCCGATTCAGACAATGAAATTTGGATGTTACTTATAAGACATATCACGGTACTTGCGGTAAAACAATTAGGTTTTGGGTGGTTATACTTTTGGAGATATAGCCTATGGAAGACAGGATTTTTTACTCATCCTAAATTCAGTTTTAAACAAGTTATCTTGGGATTTTCACTATAACTTTTTTTTCTGGGAGGTTTTAGACTGAGGATACATCGCCTAGTATAAGAGAAATTTTGTGGAGACTAAGGAGACAACGCCTAGTACAGGTGATCCAAATTTCAGATTATGGTTCACTATAATTTTGAATATATACTTCATGTAAGATAAGGCTTGTGACTAATCCTGAAATCTGTTTTAAAAGAGTCAGCTTGGCCTTTTTGTTGCAACCTTTTTTATATGAAGTTTTTGACTCGGAAATTTTCAAAATCCTAAGGAGACATAGTGAATTACATGTGACAAAATTTTCAGATTTTGAATCATTATAATTTGTGAGATATATCTCGTGGAAGTTGGGGTTGTTTACTAATCCTTAAATTAGTCTTAAACAAGACATTTTGGCATTTTGCTATAAATTTTTATCAGTGAAAGTTTAGGTTGTGCAATTTTCAGTAGTTTAAAAATTCATATAAGAGTACTACATGCTGAAATTTTAGACTTAGAAGGTTTTGATCAAAAAATTTGATCACCTAGGATTCCTACTCTTGGAATAATTAAAAAAAAAAAAAATTGATATCAGAAGAAGGAAATTTTGAATGATTGTAAGTTCATAGCATAGCCCTCAATCTCAACTTTGTCACTCATTTTACTGATTAAAAATTTGAGTCTGTATGTTCAAGATATTTAGGTTTTTGTTCAATCCCCCAAAGAGCACGTTTCCATGTGCAATACAACTAAGATCTTCTTGGAACCATGATTATATTCTTGATTGTATTCTTGGAACCACATTGATTTTCTTGGAACCTCGTTTATTATTATTGGTACTATTCTTAATATTCATTTTCTTGAGTCTCATTTTCTTGGTTCTTCATTCATTTTCTTTGTTCCACACTTCTATACTTAGCATGTTCTTAGTTATCCATCCCCACTTTCCCCACTTCCAATACTTAGAATTTTCTTGGTTCTCTTTAGGGGCTAGCCCCACATTCTCCTTACCCCGCATCCTCCCTACCTATGCATCCCTTTACTCCCTCCCCTCTCCCCTCTTCCCTCACTACTTCTCCCATACTTAGTATTTTTCCCATCCCCCTCACTCCTCTCTTTCGGACCTACACTCCTCCCTCACCCAACATTCCCTCACACCCAATCCGCTTCTCACTCCTCCCTCACGACATTCCTCCTCTCTCGTTCAATTTTCATTCCTTAACATTTATCTAATCCCCTCTCCATTTTTAACATGAACCAATCACATCATGCAACATGTTACCCAACCATTCCATGACACGGGGAAACCAATGAAATCATGCCAAGTGGAAAACCTGATATCCAATGACATGAGGACACGTGGAAACCAATGGGACTATGACATGTGATGACCAATCATGTGATGACATGTGGCATCTTATGGTATCCAATGGCACTATGACATGTGGTGATGACGTGGATGTTGACTCACTATTGACTAGACTATGACTCATTGTTGACTAGGCGTTGGCTGGGTTCTTGGTGAATGATGACTCAACAGTCAAAATTTTAATTAATTCATGAAATATCCTAAGGTTCAAGCCTCCAAGTCTCCATAGTCTCTTTATGCTTCACATATAATGCATGATTAAACTTCTTAATATATACTCCAAAATCTAAACTCCAAAATTTCATTTGGGATATATATTACAAAGGAAAAGTTGAATTTGTAAATGGAGAGGTGAATTTGAATGAAGGGCTTAGGTTAACCCATGAGATTTGATGAACGACTACTAAGCAACAATCCTTTCAAGGTCGTATCTTGAGATCCGGGAATTGATTTTGGACAAACTATACCTCGTTGGAAAGGAAATTCGATGAGGAAGATGATGGAATAGGCTTCAAGAGCTCAAATTGGCCATGATGCTATCATAAATTGAAATATCATTCATATTGGTTTTCATGGTTTGATGATAGATCTTCTTGGAACCTCAACTTTATGCTTATAACATGAGATCATGAACTCCAAATTGCGCTCAAGAGGACTCGTTGGAAATCTAAGATGACGAATATTGCATATAGAATGATTTCCTTGGTTGAAAGGGAAAATATCTTACTCATAAAATTAAAACACAATCCACTTTTGTTAAGGCACTCAACTTGAATATTTGAAAATAAACGTTATTAAAGGAATAAGTAGGCCCTATTTGGATGCACAAATTTCAATGACATAAAGTCATTAATGAGAATTCAATAAAGTAAAAATTAGAAGTGGTTTACTACAAAAATGAATCATTGAAATTTCTAGAAATGCAAACCCTAACTACTTCAAGATCGTTGAAATCAGATTTTAAGAGGGCAAGAGAAGGCACCAAGAAGAAGTTGGCAGTCAGAAGTTTCTATAGTGATGAAGAGTATGCAATAAGAAAAGTTGTATATTTCCAAGATTCAATGGACTGGCTTTCTAAAACTTGTCTCTCTACATCTTCTTCTTTTTTATTTCTTTCCATAAAATCTTCCATGAATGTATGGAAAATGTGAAGATTTAGGTCTGAGGAGTTATTTCTCTTGAAATATTCAAACATCTTGTAACATTTCAAGTCTAAAGGAGCACAGTCCCCGCCTAAAAATAGAAAATGCAATTCATTTTGGTTCATGTAATAGTCATTGAGACCTTGTTGAATTTGTTTGAGTTCTCTTGTTTTTGACATTATTGAACTTATCATATTGGGATATTTTTATAAATTTCTCTTGCAACGAACTATTCAAGGCACTACATTAGTGATTTCTCAAACTTGAGTTGAAAGCATTTGATTTCAAATGTAGTGCCTATCAAAATCGTTTTTGAGTTTTAATGAATTTATCATTTAAATTTCCTTGAAGATGTGTCCATTTCTTCATCTTGCAAAAGTCATAGCATATTCCAAGTTCATTTTATCTTACAAGAAAGAAAGAATGTTTGTTGAAGAGAGATTCCAAAACCTTGTAGGAACAAATCTTCGCCGACACACTTTATCAATTATTTTCTTTAAACGATTTGATGTATATTTGTATAACTATATATAAGGGTTGTACATTTGTACATATAAGATTTATTGGAATATATTTCGGGGTTTTGTCTTTAGCATTCACCCTTTACATTCATTGTAGAACCATACAAAGAATCTTCCAACATTTTAGAAAAAGAGGAGTACCACCTATATAAAAACGCAGGTGGATTCATATCCTTGTGAGGTTGTTGTTTGGATCCTGACCAATCTAAACATCAAAATAAGGGTTCAAAGTTTATAGATATATTAGGAAAAAGGTCAGCCATTCAGTCATACTCCAAATGAAGGGTTTGAAAGGTACGTAACTTATAATTGGCATAACTTTTTATTGGAAGTACTATTTTTGGTGATTCAAAATTTGTGATAAAGAGGAAAAAGAGAAGAATTATTATTTTTTCACGTGGTAAAGGGTTCTACAATAAATAATAATGGTACTCCTCTTAAAAACGCAAACATGAATTACGAAGAAAGTGAATATTTTGAAAACAGAAAAACCTAACTAAAGAACAAAGTTGATGAAATGAATGGTAGTATGTTGAAACTAGTGGATTTATCACGTTCTCAAGAATACCTAAAAAGGGAAATGGAATATGAAATGAAAAAAAAGATGGATGACATGGAAAATAAGATGGATGAAAATAGGAAAGAGATGGAAAAGAATATGAATGAAATAGTGCACATATGGAAAATAAGATGGATGAAAATATGTATCAAATGGAAAATAAAATGAATGAAATGAAAAAATTCATAGAAGCCATGTTCTTAAAGGGGATCCCTAAAAGGGATATGGAGATCCAAGGAAATATTGAAAATAAGGATAATAATGGTGTTGAGACTCAATCACATATGGGGAGTATTTTATCGCAATTGGAGAACACCAATATTGAATTTCAGAATTGTTCATCACTTCAAGATCCACACCATCAAGGCTTCAAGACAACACCAAGGAACTACTTCATTCCAAAGATCGATATAATGATTTTTTATGGTAAAATATCGTTTAACATGGATATTCAAAATGGAGCAGTACTTTGATCTACAACAAGTGCCAAGCTTACAAAAGGTACCTATTACATCCCTATATTTAGAAAATGATCAATCTGTTTGGTAT
>JZKD02S2056408.1:131132-152888 GCA_000966675.3 Picea glauca | reverse complement strand
CACTCGACTGGGGGGCAACAGCCTCAAGCTATCTCCTTCATACCCCCTAGTACAGGCCAACCATATCCAAGTACGTCCAATCCTATTTGGGGCTCAAACGCTCAACCCCATGCCCCTGTTCAAGGGAACAACTGCAACCAATACAACCCTATAAATTACTCACCTCCACACCAACAACCGAATCTACCCGAATCTTCGCATTATATGCAAACTGCTTATGGTCCCACTGGTATACCTACAGGGCTTCCTCCCCAAAGTCACCAATACCCACATGTGAATAGATAGTTACCCTTCTTAGCCACCCTAGACCTCCCTGATCTATCAAGAATTTTAAATGATCTGATCCGTCACTCTCCTCAATGGCCCGCAATACCGGCCAAACAACCATCCGACATCCCTAAATTCGATGGTAAACCAGGAGAGGACCCGAACAATCATGTAATGACTTTTCACCTTTGGTGTTCATCCAACTCTTTAACGGATGACTCTATTCGTTTACACCTTTTTCAGTGAACTCTCACAGGTTTCGCTGCTAAGTGGTATATAGAATTACCACGAGGCTTCTTCACCGACTTCAACACCCTTGCTATGGCTTTCCTCACCCACTACCAGTTACCGATCCGCTACGAAATGGGAACCGAAATTTTGAGTTCTTTCAAACAAACCAAAGCCACTCATATCTCTGATCACATTCATGAGTGGCAACGGAGATGAGGTCTCATCAAACTCAAACTTCCTGATCAGTTGCTGGTAGAGTGGTTCACGAAATCACTCGTGAATGACATCGCTCGTGACATCGCCATGGGTGGAGTTTTCATAGAAGAATAGGTGATCAGGCGTGCTCAATACATCGACCTCGTTTATTCACAAATGGGTACTCTTTATGACTTACTCCCTGACGCACCTCATCCTTCTACTTCTGCTACTTCATCTACTCCTACTGCTTCTCATGCAACTGACGGTGTGATTGGCACTTTCCATGCCCAACCCCATTCCATCCAAGCCTCTAGAAACAACCCCAAATCCATTTCTTCTAATGTTCAAAATGCTCTGTCTTCTACCCCTCCCACTGGAAAGACTTCTGAAGTGAACTCTGTTCAATCTACCCCCGCCGGGAAAAAAAATCCAAAAAATGGGAGGGTAAGAACAAGGAGGATAAAAATAATCCGCAATCTGAGAAGACCAAAACACAACCTGTTGATGACAAGGATAAGCACAAACCCCGATACCCTTGTCTTATCTGTGGTGATGACCACTACACTAAGGATTGTCCAAGACGAGCCGAGGTTACTAAGTTCCTTCAAGGGACCCCGAAACCACCTACTCCGGCTGTATTTTCACAACCCTTCCCTTCTCAACAACAGGCCCAATTGGTCATTCATGACCAACCTTCCTCCTCCACTACATCCTATGTCTTAATGTGCATAGGTGATTCAAAGAAGAATGACATCACACTTACCACTCGAGCCAAAGATTATTCTTCCTCCAAAGAGAAGGTTGATGAAATACCTCCTTCATTGGTCCAACCATATCCCACGACTCCACCTACCAATGGTCCTCTTCATCTCGAACGACCGAGCTTAGATACAGTTCTTCTCTCTCCCCCAAAGGGTGTTGTCTGAAAATCTACTTTCAATCCTCATCCACGTGCTACCCAGAACTACAGTATTTTCAAAGATATGGCCCAAGCACCATCTGCGATGTCAGCCCTCGAAGTCCTTCAGAGTTGTCCTATACAATGGAAGGCACTGTTGAAATATATTGGTGGAATCGACGCTACCAATACAAATTTAATAATTTTTGACTTGGAAGATCACATTCCAAGGTTACCCCCTCAACTTGCATTCCAAATACAAGTTATTGTCTTTGACAAGAACATTTGTAGAACAGTTATTGATGAGGGTGCCTCGATGTGTGTCATGTCTATTACCTGTTGGAAAGCCATCGGCTCTCCTCCTTTAACTGGATCCCACAACACGCTCAAAGCCTTCAATGGATCTGGTTTTAAGCCTTACGGTATCCTCCCTTCATTGCCTATTATGTTAGAAGGAAAAACGGTCAACGTTGAAGTGGAGGTCTTTGACGCTCCTCTCGATTACAACCTTCTACTTGGCCGTAGCTGGATCGATTCCATGCGTGCAGTTGTGTCCACTCTTTTTAGTGTCGTACGTTTCCCACATCAAGGAAAATTAATTACGGTGGACCAATTGACCTTCTTTCACTCCGATGCACATATCGGCAACATACCTTCCATTGCAAAAACACCCCCTGGATATGAGAATGTCGGTGTCAGTCTTCTTAAAGATTCCTCTTTGATGGGTACTTTTCCCATTCCACCAACAGATGTTCCACATCCATTTGTCGCCTCGATCAACATGATATCCACCTCTATTCACGAAACCCTTGTGTCTTATGACCTGTGGATAGTACCCAGCCCCGGTGATCATCTTCATTATGGTGACAAAATGCCTTTGAGCCCAATCGAGTCCGCTTATCAAGCCATTCAATCATCCACCCCTTCTGCCTCCTCTCTTTGTGAGTTATCTCTGGATCCATTCCACGTCATTTTTCCTATGGATGAGATGATTATGTCTGTTATGTCCATGGAAGATACCCCTTGGGACGATGAACATCATCGTTCCATCCTCTTCCTAGAAAAACACACCATTGAGAGTTACCAACGGATCTCGACCCCGTCAACCGTTGTCGTCATTTCTACCGTTCCTGATTCTACACACGATATGTTCTACGAAGGGAACTTAAGTAATATCTCACCCACCATCCCCCTTGACATATCCATAAAACCTGGAGTTGTCGAAAATGTGCATATCAGAGCTTCGTGTTCCCATGACGAAGTTGTCACCTACAAATCTCTTTTCCAAGAATTGTGTGACGTCTTTGCATGGAGCTATGAAGAAATGTCAGGTATTGACCCCGACATTGTTGTACATGAGATTAAGACATACCCGGGTGTTAAACTCATCCGGCAATGAATTTGTCTGGTCCACCCACATAAACAACCTCCATCAAGCTTGAAATTGAGAAACTTCTCAAAGTTGGCTTTGTTTACCCTGTGGCTCTAACTGACTGGGTTTCCAATCTTATTCCGATTAACAAGAAATAAGGTACAATCCGTGTGTGAGTTGATTATAGAGACATTAATAAAGCTTGTCCTAAAGACAACTTTCCTACCCCCTTTGTTGACCAGATCGTCAACGATTGTACCGAAAGTGAAATCTTCTCTCTAATGGATGGTTTCTCCGGATATAATCAAATCAATATCGTACCCGCAGACCAACACAAGACCGCTTTTATTTGTCCTTGGGGCACTTTCGCCTACCGAAAACTTCCATTCAGTTTAAAGAATGCCGGCACAACTTTTCAATGTGATATATATTATGCCTTTCATGATATAAAGAACATTGTTAGCCATATCTCGATGACTTACCAGCTCATTCCATGCACCATGTAGATCATCCAACACACCTCCGCGCCATTTTCCTTCGCTGTCGGTTTTACCATATACACTTGAATCCCCACAAATGTGTTTTTTGTGTAAAATCCGGCTGACTTCTGGGCTTTATTGTTTCACATCAAGGGATCAGGGTAGATCCTTTGAAGGTCGAAGTGATTCTCAATCTTCCTCATCCTTCCTCACTTCACCAGCTACAAAGTTTGCAAGGGAAGGCAAACTTTCTCTGTCGTTTCATCCCGAACTATGCTGAGCTAAATCTTGGATTTACCCGACTGCTCAAGAAAGGTTCTGAGTTTGTATGGGATACAACTGCTAACAAATCTTTCAAAGCTTCGAAATTGTCTTTCACTCGTACCCCACTACTCTTCCCACCTGATTACAGTCAAGATTATTTCCTTTATCTTGCAGCCTCGAACTATACCATTGCTATGGTTCTCGTTCAGGAGGATGATTATCATGACAAACATGTCATTTATTATTTAAGTCGAAGTCTCACGACTACCGAAACCAAGTATTTACATGTTGAAAAATTGGCCTTGCCTGTCGTCCAAGTTGTTCAATGTTTCCGACACTATATTCGTTTACGCAAGACTACTGTGATTTCCAACTGCAACCCTATGAAGCACATTCTTACACACCAATTGCTAGGGGGAAAATACTCCAAATGGATCGTAATACTCCAGGAGTTTGACTTAGAATTTGAACGTGCTAAGTCCAAGAAATCCTTGTTGTTTTCCAAATTGATATGCGATCTTCCCTGTTCTGAGACGAAAAATGTAGCAGAGGATTCATTACCCGATGAATCCCTTTTTCTGATCAGTTTCGATGACCTTTGGTATGGGGATATCATCACATATCTCCAGACTCATAAATTCTGGCCCGATTTGTCTAGCACTGACCACCGTTGCATACACTACCAAGCCCGTCAGTATATTATCCTCGGTGATATTGTTTATCGTCGTGGGATTGAATCCATTTTTTTACGCTGCCTCACGTTTGACGAAGCCGAGAAAGCCTTGAATGACTGCCATTCTGGAGCATGTGGTGGTCACATGTATGGGTATGCTACTACTCAGAAGATCTTACGAACTGGGTATTTTTGGCCTTCTTTATTCAATGATTGTATAATCGTTGTCCAAAAATGCCACTCTTGCCAAACCTACAACAACAAAATACAATCACACCCGGATCCTCTACACCCTGTGGTCTCTGTTGGTCCTTTTGCAAAATGGGGTATCGATTTCATGACACGTCACCCTCACTCGGCCAGGGGGCATGGATACATTATTGTAGCCATAGATTATTTTACAAAATGGGCTGAGGCGATGTCGACATTCGACAATACCGGAAAGACTGCAGCATTATTCATATTCAATCACATCATTGCTCGATTTGGTGTTCCTTAAGTTATCGTTACTGATCACGGTAGCCACTTTAGAAACTTCATGATGTCTGAACTCACCGAAAAGTTGGGTCTTCGCCATGAAAACTCAACACCCTATTACCCGCAAGGCAACGGCCAAGTTGAAGCAATAAATAAAGTTCTCATTACCATGCTTCGACGAATGATAGGGATTCACAAAACGAGTTGGCACACGATGTTGTTTTCAGCATTGTGAGCTTACTGAACATCTGTTAAGTCTGCTACCGGGTTTACACCTTTCCAGTTAGTTTATGGTCTAGAAGCCATCTTGTCGATTAAATGTGAGATACCTTCTCTAAAAATAGTCGTCGAACTTCTCCCAAACACTTCTGCCATAGAAGAGCATCTGTTGTATCTCATGCAACTAGACGAAACCCGTCGTGATGCCACCCTAGTTATAGAAGCCCATAAGAAATGCGTCAAATCCCAATACGACAAACATGTCAAGCCACGCGTTTTCTCCGAAGGTGATCTGGTTCTCCTTTATGAACAAGATCGGGATATGCTAGGAGCTGGAAAATTTGAAGCTATGTGGTGAGGTCCTTATATCGTCAGATGATTGTTGGAGAAAGGAGCTTACGAGTTGGTGGACTACGATGGTACCCCTTTGAGTGAACCCAGAAATGGGTTGTACTTAAAGAAGTACTATGCTTAAGATCACTTGTGCATGAGTGCTTGTATTTTATTGTATCATACTTTTTGTGGCTTACTTTAGTATGCTTTTTCGTTATTTGGTCTCTTCCCTCGACCGCTTATCTTGCATTGTGCTTGGTTTCCAGATGTTGGAGTCTTCGCTACCCCACATTGGCTTCGCTAATGGTGCTAGTCGTATGATCCAGGTGGATCATCTCAAAATCAATAGAGTTAAAGTATTCAAAATGCAAAGTAAAGCTTACAAAGGGGAAGAGCTAGTCAGCAGCTTTCTAGTGACGTTCGTTTCAGGAAAAACAGCCTCCAGATGACAAATATATCAGCAGTGGAAGTTTCATCAAAGATGGTTAAAAATGGTTAGAAATGGTTAAGAAATGTAATTTGGGGCTATGGGAATTGAACCCAAGACCTTGTGAAAAGGCCACCATGACCCCATGGTTTGGAAAAAAAAGGGGTGGTCAAGGGCCTAGCCCTTGACCTTGCCAACACCGAGGCACCCCCTTGGTATTTAAATGTTATATCAAATCACACCATATAATATATACCATGTATTAAAACCAAATCGCGCTAACCATATAATGCGCCCAAATATCATATGTTAAAACCAAATGCCATACCATATCAAATCGCACCATATAATATATACCATGTATTAAAACCAAATCGCTCCAACCATATAATGTGCCCAAATATCATATGTTAAACCATATATATCAAAAGCATATGCGGTGGAAGGAGAAGCCTGCGGGTTTGACCACGGGACTTCCTCCCCCCGAACCACCATAGCTACCAACGCCCCACCGCCATGGGACGTGGCAAGAAGTGGCGAAGTAATATTAAGAGTTGTCGAGATTTGGGGGATTTCAGAGGGCACGTGGCCCATAGCTCGCGCCTCCCCAAAACCATTGTTTTTTTCATTATTTAAATGAGGCATGGGCACGAATCCTGAGGTGTGGGAGTTTGGATGCAGACAGAGATAGGCATGCAAATCGAGGCAGTTTTGCACAGTGACTGAAGTGAATTTGCACACAGATTGAGGTGGTTTTTCACGTATATCAAGGTGGTTCTGAGTTTGCACGCATCTCGAGGCCGTACAGACTATACAAATCAAAGACAGATTTTGGGAATTGTGCCAAGAAGGGCATTTTGAGTCCAGTTTCTGAAATATATCGAGTTTATACTCAAAAGTCTCAGTTTTTTGCAAGGATTCCAGATCCAACTTCAGTTTTTGCATTCAGGCATCCAGACAAAAAAGTGCTCACGGAATCTTTTAGATACACAGAAAGGTATCCATGTTTATACTTAAAAGTCTCAGAATTTCATATTGCAGTTGTTGTTGAAGTCTGTTACTGTATATGACAGACAAAAATCAGAAGTCACTTTGTAAGCATTTGAATACTTAATCTATCAGCCTTCCCATTTGGAAAGTGGCCCAAAGACGTAGCCAGGGGGTCTGGTGAACTCCGTTACCAATTCTTGTTCATAGATGGTTTGCTTACATGTTTATGTGCTCATGTGCTTGATGGATGTTCTTTAATTTTGCATTACAAAGATGGTTAACAGTTAAAAATTCACATGCAAATAATGGTTAAAAGATCTTGAATTTTAGATCAAGTTAAATTTCAGATCATCGTAGTACTCAGAACCTTGATTCTGTTACATGGGCAATTTACGCACCTAAAAACGAACTTACCAGTCCACGAGGTGTGTGCCTCAGTCGTGCGACCAATAATATAGAAAAATATAGCGTCGTCATTGAATTATTGATTGATGCTATTTCGCTTGATATCTGCCACCTGGTTATACAACTCGATTCGCAGCTAGTAGTACTACTGTTAAGTAATGTCTATGATATCTGAAGTCCTACTTTATTACGGGTATATTTACGAATTCGCCTCTTGGAGCGTTATTTTGATTATATCGAATATCAGCACATTCCTAGATGTCTAAATACATTGATTGATGCTTTAGCTAATTATGTGTTAGACAGACATTTGGGACATTTATGAACCAATCGCACATCACATGTATTATACAACACAAAAGAAGTCGGTAGAAGCTATATGTATGTATATAACGATCAAAAGTTTTTACAAAAAGTTTCTTTCCAAAGACCAAAATATAAAAATATGAAGCCCATAGCTTCCACAAAATGGCATCACGGATGACGCTCACAATAACATACAACTGCTCAGGCTACCCTACGGAGCAGTCGACTGAGATACTCGGACACACCCACAATATGGCGTTGATTATGTCTCGGGATCTCCCCAATAGCGATGTCTGGGACATCCGCAGTCAACCCCTCTAAGTTATGTTCCACTGCCTCATAGTCCTCGGCATCCCATCTTGCCAGTGAAGCTGCTTCTCCTCACCTCTAAATGGGAGACGTTCCTGTAGGTCGATACAGCCCCACATCTTGTCATCAAAAGAAATTTTTTTATTAGTCCTTGGATAAACATAAAAACATTTTATATAATAAAATTTTCAAAAACATTAAAAAAGAACAAAACGTGTACTTCTCACCCAAGTCACCCCACTGGGCATCCTCAGGCAGGACCAAATCCAGATCTCGTCAAAAATCTAAACCGGCATATGTGTATTCATCGATCATCAGCATCTGGGGCCTCAACCAATCAAAAAATGAATCATTATACTTGATTATAGGCCCTGCTACGTGCCGAGCCATGAGGTTACACCACCTCAGCATCCCCGGATCCTGTGGGGCTGAAAAACCCCAATCTACCTGTAGTCGCAGCAGTGGGACCCTCTCAAGGAATAATGACAGCAAAAGTGACCCGTACCCGAACTGCTTCAGGTCACCCCTTCTGCACTTTGTCAGTTTCCTTTTCATGCTACAGAGAACCACATTTGACCAGTTAAAAACCCGAGGCTCTGTGCACTCTATTGCATATTTGAAATAGCTCTAGAGAGCCATGTGCGGAGCCGCGCTCCCATCCATGTGTGCAATGGTAAAAAAGATAGTGTATAGGGTCAAATATTAGACCCCCCAAATGGCAACCTTACCCTTGCTTCTCTCTACCTCAGGAACACAATATCGGCAAACATACTTGCTCATAGGAAGTCTGTCACCTCTACCTCCAGTCAGAGTAGCATGGTATCCACGTCATGACAACCCCGTCAGAAAATAGATATCCTCGATATCTAGTGTCAGCGCATGGACCCCTACATGAAATAACTGTTGATCCACATCCCACATGTGGACCAGGTACTCTAACAATCTGAGTTGGGCTCTCATGCCCGAGATCCTAAAAAATTTTAAGAGCCCACATTCCCGGAGGGCAGCGACTGTACCAGGATCATTCTCGACAACGGCATCATCCTCCTTGTGTTCTCTTTCCCTCCATTCCAACATCGTGATGGTCAACACCTACAATGGAGCCATGAGAAGGAAGTCAGCAACTTGTTTTAACCTCTTGCATAATTTTTTATTGAGCAAAACCACACGCAAAAATCTATTTTCGGCCCTCACAGGTGAAGCTTTTGCACAGTGTGAGATTCTCGCAGGTGCACTGAAGCCCACCTGTGAAAATATTAGATTCTCGCAAGTCCCGAATGGCCCACCTGCGAGAATGCTTGAGTGCATCTACCGACCCTAAAATGGACTCAAAACTCTAAAATTGCCAATAAAAATCAAAAGTAAACCATGGAAAAGTTGGAAAATCAGGAGATTACCTCGTTGGCTGAAACCATTTACCGAATGATCGCTTGTACCTCCCGCAATCGAGCAAAGAAATTTGGGGGAAAATGAGGTATGTTGGACAATTTTTTGTCAAAGTAACAATGAAATGGTAAAAAAGGCTTTTTCACCCATATTTATTCACTTTTTACTATTTCTTGTTGATTTTTTATATTATTTTTGTCGCTTGGCTTAAAAAACCTAATACCCTAATAGCCTTGTGAGTATGGTTTTTAATAGATAGAGTGACTTCGAAGTCTGAACGAAGGTGTACGAGTATTTTTTCTCTTTTTTGTCACATGTATGACTACTTTTTTAGGGTTTTTGTAGAAAAAACCTCGAGCTCAGTCTTCGTTCGTTCTCGCGCTCGAAAATACATGAGAACGCAATCGAGTATACTTTTTCTTGTCTTTTCGTACTCGTTATGGTAACACAAAAATGATGAACGTAAGGTAGTATCCTTTAAGCTCTTTTCACGCTCCATAAAAATGAAAAGATTGCCAAGCGATCTTGTTCTTTTCACGCTCGTTAAAGTATTTGAAGAAAATGTTCGATGGGCTATAATTTATCACTTTTTCGGTCTTTTCAAACTCATTTACGAAAAAGGAACTGGGAGAGTTATCTTTAAGTGTTTTCCAAACTCTCAAAACATGAAAAACCCTTGAGTTTTCTATCTTTGGACTCGTTAAACAAACATCGAAAGGCCCTTACAGGACCGAACCACTCCTTCTTAGGGTTTGTTAAATTGACTTCGAGGGACTCATCCGAAGGATGAGCTTACATCGACAAGCATATGTTATCCTCCTCAAGCTTGTGTAAAAATAAAGAGGTACTCACCGGAAATGGTGGGGGGAATTTTCGGAAAGGGATGTGTTTTCATATTCATATTAATGGCAGGAAGCGTCGCTCTTGAACATGACACCCCCTATTCGTCATTTGAATCCAGGTTGGGAAATCCATTTGTCTCTCGTTCGACTTGCTACAAGGTCATATCTTGGGTCATCTTTGAGTCAATGCTACCAATTTCTTTGTCGTGTCATTCATATGTTCAAGAGAAGTTCAAATGAGCCCCCCATTGAGTCGGCCATCTATAGTTGTCCATTCTTACTATGTCGGCCTTCCTTGTGTCCATTTCAACTCATATTCATACTTTGATTCACCCTCAAAATCTGTTACTTATTTCATGTCATTGTTGGGGGATACATCAAGGCCCTCCTCTGACGAGTCTTTTTCCATCGACTCCAACTCATTATCTGGGAATAAGACTTAGAAATCATTCAGTACCTTGGAACCTGCATGCCTTAATGGCAGGTCTCTTCACTTTCGATAGGGGTTTCACATCATTGGTCCCTGATTGAGAGATTTCGCCGAGTGTTCGACTTCAGTTTATTCATTCACATTCATTCGGATTGTACTTCGGTACCTTGGGAGTCATTGACATCAATGGTGATTTCCCTCGCACTTGTTAACACTTTTCATCAATGACTAGTAATCAAGTGGTTTCTACCATGTTCGACTTCAACACATGTAATCACATGGCTAGATTTGTACTTTCAGGTGACGGGATTGAAGACCCTAGGTCTCATCTTTTTTATTCAGGTTGTGATGGGGTATGTATGATTTGTATCGACACATAGATCCACTTTGTATGTCGCGTGGCTATGTCTTAATTTGAGTCTTCTAACATAGATCCATAGTGTATTCTTGGTGGCTATGTAGCATTTTGATGACATGGATCCATGGTGTATGATTGGTGGCCATGGCCTACGTTTACAATTTCATTCATTTGTGATCTAAGCATGGGAATTCCTACCTCATAACTGGTATTATATTCTACAGATGCTTGGTTGTTTATAGGTTTCCGATTAGGTGTGCTCCTTGTTTCTGACACACACACACACACATTTTACAAAGTATTTCGGTTGTCACGAGTTCCAGCCTCATACTTTGGGAGGCATTTTGTTACACATTATTTTGGTCACTCTAGTGATGTCTCTACAAGTTATGTGTCCAGACTCTCATGAAGACCTTTTTCCTGAGAAAAGTGACTGTTGTCTTCTTCTAAAAAGCATATTTTTAAGACGAGTTCGCAGGCTGCCTGTGTTACAAGGTGTGAAAATCCTTCATTCTCGCAGGCAACCCTATACTTGGAGTGCTAATTGTTCGCAGTATTCTCTATAGGTAGGGTGCGAACATGTTTCAAAGCTTGGAAAAGAGAAGAGGTTATGAAGGTTCTAGAAGAGAATCTTCTAGAAAATGAGGTGGCATTCACATGGTTGGCATCCTATTGACTTCTCGGATTTAGTGGGATCATCCTCGTCCCTTTAACCATATCTCCTTCTCCTATATAATGAAAGGTTTCTCAAGGAAGAGGCTAAGCAAGATTGAATGAAGAATTGATGAGAGAATTGTGTGAAGAACTCTGTTTGGATAGAATCTTGAAGACTCTATTTGTCTATCAAGTTGTACTAGATCTTCTTCATGCAAGTGTAGAGAAAGTGTGTGTGTTGGAACCAAGGATCACTGAAAGGAAGCTTGCGACATCAAGGCGATCTGGTTGTATCTTCTACTTTCATTTAATATAATACAGTGGCATGTCCCTTTCCCATAAAATCACTCTTATTTTATTGCATAACTCCTTGATCATATGCATAGGTTGACATTGAATATATTTTGTTATCTTCACTTTGGTTGGTTTGTGTTGTCTTGGACCCGATTTCACAAGAGCACCAGAGCGAAGTAGGAACAACAGAGACCTAAGGAAGCAATATAAAGGTATGTCACTAATTCCTTCTCAGTAGTAGATTCAATGACTGCAACTTAGAGAAAGAGTCATGCCCTACCTGTTTTGTTCTAGATCCAGGTGGATCTAGGGAGATCAGTTAGTGTCTGCACCTACCGATTTATAACAATCAGTCAACAACTACAAGAGGACCCTAGTGCATTAGATACATTTGTATGGAAGAATGATTTGCTATGGTATCATGATCACCTATATTTATGTAATAATTCCCAATTCAAACACAAGTTCCTTCTGGAATTGCACACTTCTCCTATAGGAGGACATTCATGGTTCTTGAAAACTTACCATAGGATCAAGAAGGATTTTTTATGGGAAGATCTTAAAATTGATGCTCAAAATTTTGTGTCTGAGTGTGTGGTTTGCCAATAGAATCAGGGAGAGACAATCAAGACTCCGGGCCTCCTACAACCATTAGTTATACCAAGTCAACTCTAGGAAGAAGTTTCAATGGATTTTACTACAGGTTTGCCCAAATCTAAAGGAAATATTGTCATCATGGTAGTAGTGTATCGACTGACTAAGTATGCCCATTTTTTTTTCTCTCTCTCATCCTTTTAAAGCAAGTATAGTGCCCGCGACATTCATGGAAACAGTGAAAAAGATACATGGAGTCCCCAAGATTATTGTAAGTGATAGAGATCCAATTTTCACTGGAAATTCTTGGACTGGTTATTTTCTTGTTTGGGTACTCAATTGGCTCATAGCTCATCTTACCATCCTCAATTCAATGGGAAAATTGAGATTGTGAAAAAATGTATAGCATGATATCTTCGTTGTTTTGAATACGATAAACAAACAAAATGGGTCAAGTGGTTTCCCTTAGAAATATGGTGGTACAACACATCCTTCCATACTTCATAAAAAGTGTCAACATTTGTGGCACTTTATGGATACCATCATCGATCCATCACATCTCCATTGAAAGGGACTGCAAAGGTTCAGGCAGTGGAGGACCACATAGGGCACCAACAAAAGGTTCTCAAACTATGTAATAACAACTTGGTTATGGCACAAAATAGGACGAAACAACAAGCAGATCAACATCCCAATGAAAGGAAATTTGAACTAGGGGATTGGGTATTTTTTAGGCTACAACCATATAAACAAATGTCCCTCAAGCAACAACATAAGGAAAATAAATTTGCACCCAAATATTATGGCCCCTACAAGGTCTTGCAAAGGATTGGAAGTATGGCTTACAGATTGGAGTTGCCTCCATATTCACGTGCACATCCAATCTTCCATGTTTCTTGCTTAAAGAAGGTAATCGGTGACAACATCCCAATCGAGACTATTTTTTTGTAGATTAATGAAGAAGGGAAATCACACTAGAACCAAAAAAAATCCTTGAAACAAGGATTAAGCGGCTGTGAAATCAAGCAATTATTGATTACCTCATCAAATGGAAAAACCTACTAGTGGAAGAGGCGACATGGGAAGATGAGTTCTTCATGTAGGAACACTGCAATTGGTCAAGTGTTGAGGACAATACTTTTTTGAAGGGGAGGGGCATGTTACTCCCTATACAAAGCCTTGTGTTATGTATAAAACCCCTTATTAAGCCCCTAGATAGCGAATTATTACATTTCTGGTGTTATATTAGTAGGCTGGATAGAACCCTTAATTCTACCCTTTCATTATAATTGCACCCTTTTGCACCAAGGAGACCTAGCCTTATGATCATATTATCTTATCTCATATTGTATCATGAATTAGATATATTGTAAAAAAAAGGTTTCCCCCTCAAAGTGGATTGTATTCATTGACTTTTTATCATTTTAAGGTGTTGGATCATAACAGGATGTTCTGAGAAAGACTATCCTAGTCAATTATAGTATTTTGACTAGCGATACCCACACAATGGTTAGGGTTCTTATGGAAATATACATCGAAAAAGGTCTATTTGAATCCATGGATTTAGTCTGGAATGGGAAGAGACATACTCAAACGTTGGATTATCTGAACATACCTTTCCAGTGTGCTCGGTGCCATCAATAAGGTAGTTCTTCAAAGATTGTGATAAATAGATGGATAGAGGGGTCTAAATGAGGAAGGGTACAATTTCTAGTGAGTTGGGAGGTACATTAAACCCTAATTTAGCTCCCACTTCATCGCTAGGGAAGTAAATTATTAATGACATCTCATGTAATGAGTAGTTTGTGAATTTGGGTCGAGCGAAGGATTCTCCTTCTATTCATGGGAGTATTTTGATAGCGGATCTCTCCATTCCTCTCATAGAAGGATCGAGGATCTTTGTGAACTTGATAATGAGTAAGGAGGAATCGATGTCTACCGCTGGTGATTAAACACCATTGACTTATAATAAGAGGACGTGTGTTTGCAGGATGGAGTCGAAGCCTTTCTTGGGTAAGTTCATTAATACTTGCTCTTTTTTTCCCTTTTCTGCCTCTTAGGATGATAAAAAGGTTTAACATACTATCTTTTATATGATATTAAGAATAGTAAATATCCTTCAAGTAATTTTTTTCCTTCGGATCCACAAGCAATCTTACCCTTCCTTGGGGACTTTGTAGACCTTTCGAAGGATTTGATTCCTTCTTTTAGGGATTTTCATGTCATGAAGGGAGAGACTGTCACAGATTCCTCTTCCTCCTTATTCAGGTGATCTGTAAATTACCATGGATATTCCACTAGAACAATTTGTCACAACATATCTGATAAATAAACTGAAATCTACACTATGAAGGTTAAATTCCTTTAGATTCCATAATATTTAGTTACTGATTTTCTGCTTATGCATGAAATAATTAAAATATGGAAAATAAAGAATATTAAAGTATAATCACACGCCATCCACAAGATAACACAAATTTTCTCTGGGAAACCATTCCGAGAGAAAACCCAGCTACAAGGTGAAGTTGCTCTACTCTCCTTTCTTTGGTATGGAAATAATGCAAGTACAAAGGAGAAGGCACTCTCTATGGAGTTACCTGAGACTTGTGTCATGTTTGGATGCTACAGAACATTAACCCCCTCTGTTCTGATCTCTAATTTTCCACTCCCAATTGTTCTGCTCTGTTATGGAACAAAATAAAATAACATAGAATGAAACCCCTTCTCCCCCTAGTGGCTTGGTATTTAACATAGCCCAGTAGCCATCTAGGGGTAGGTTTTTGACTTCCTCAACCCTCAATTATGGTAGGGTTTTGAACCTTCTAGAATATTATTTAAATTACTCACATGGATATCCCAATATGCATGAGTAATCGTGGTTGACATGGCATCCTCTCATACCATGGTGGTCAACACAATAGGTCAAATTGTGGGAGGCGTAACTTTTTCATACGAACTCTGATTGATGCATGGTCTACACCATTGGAAAGGTCTTGGAGTGTAGAAAACCGTCAAGTGGGTGCGCAAAATTTTAAAACACCAAATCCCAAAAAAATATTCATTTAATGCCTCAAAATAGCTTCATAAGGTTCCAAACCCGGATTTTCCAAATTGGGGCATGCCACTAAAATGACCCTGCAAGATGATTCCTACAATTTTTTATGCTCTGAAAGCATCGAGATAGATGAAAAAATAACATAATGATCCAATCTGGATCACCAGAGGGGGAAGTAGTTATGAATTAATGCCTTGAAAGGGAATTGGAATCCTTGATCTTTTCCAGTCTAGAAGGTTGGGACAAGACTCTTTGTTGGAGTTGGGGCCTTCTCATGTGGGGAGAAAATCTCCCCTAAAAAGGGCTTAGCAGAAGGAAATTAGGGAGATAAACCAAGGTTGAAAAAATCTCATTATCAAGTTCCTTAGGATATACCATGCCTCATGCTTGGTTCCTCCGTGAAGTTACTATCATTTAACATCAAAGGGTTGGGGAAGCAAGCCAAGAAGTTGGCCCTAAAGCGGTTGGTGGAGCTTTATCGGCCAGATGTTTTATTTTTACAAGAGACTATGGAGAAAGGGGATGTACTAATAGGTGAACTGAAGAAGTATTTACAAAATTGGGAATTCCTAACAGTGGATTTGGATGGTCATTTTGGGGGTATTATTATGGGATGTTGTATTGCATACGATTGTTTAGGTTTGCAGGTGACATCCATCAGCGCATAAGGCAGGATAATGCATTTACAATGGAAATTTTCCCCTACACAGGTTCGATGTGGTGCTATCTCTAAGCGCAGTTGGAGGGACTCCAGGTTTGGTAGGAGCGCTAAAGTAGCCAAGGCACCCAAATCGACGGTCGTTGATATTTTCGGGGCTGAAACATGCGCGGAAGTTAGAATTTGAAGGGCGGGCCGAAATCCCAACCATGGTTTTGCGAGGAGACAATGTGGCTAAAGAGGGTGTGTTTCGGGCCCGAAAGCGGTGTGGATCCAAACCACTTCCCACAGCCCCAAAATGTGCATGCGCATATGACACTCTATCCAGTGTAGACAAGTGGTTGCCCAACAGTTATCCCACTGTGCTCCAATCCCAAGTGGGGGTCATCCAATGAACAAGAATTGACTTCCATGACCTCAGTGCCCAATCCAGCAATGATAGGTGGTCCTCCGGCAGTCTTCCCATCATGCTTTAATCCCGATGAAGATCCATTTAATGAGGCAGGGATTGGTAGTTGAAACCTCACCTCAACCCATAAATGGAAGGCTTGGAAGTTATGGTTAAGGAGATTGGACTGTCAGCAATTTGCAGCGATGGTTGGTTTTTCTGTAGGTCTTCACTGAATATGGTTTGCATCTGACAAAAGGAAACACGCCCAGTCTGACAAAGGACTGCTCAGACACAAAGCTTTGAATGGCATTTCCAGATCACACTCCTGGCAGTTGTGGACTGATCTGAGTATAAATACATCAGTTTGATTTTTTGTTAGGGTCGTCGAATGGTTGAGCAGAGCTCCCTACTATGTAATATTTTGATGCCAGAACTGTTCTCTGGTTATGTATCAAATTTGAGACTTTTTCATTAATAGAAGTCAGCTTATTTCATCTCTTTGTTTAAACTGTGTTGAAACACTTGAGCATGGAGGATCCACCAAGTTTACAGGAAGAAAACTCACAATGAACAATACCTTCATGCCAATTCCCATCATCACCCCTCCCAAAAACTAGGTGTTCTAAACACCTTAGCCACTAGAGCCTTCAGAATTTTTGATGATGAACACCTTGAGGAAGAGAAAAATCACCTCCTAAATGTTTTTAAAGATAATGGCTATAAAAAACATCAGGTGATGAAAGATTTTCAAAATGCCACTAAAACACCTAGGAATAAAGAACAAACAAATAATGATGTATCCAAGGTTTTCTTGCCCTACATACAAGGGACAACAGACAAGCTTGCTAGGATTTTAAAGAAGAAAAGCATTGGGGCAACTTTCAAACCCTTAAGGTCAGTCAAAGACTATGTTGATCCCATCGAGCAAAAAGGTGTCTATATGATCTTGCGCTCATGTGGTAAACAATACATAGGAGAAACAGGTCATTCCTTTAGAATTAGGATTCAAGAACATGCTGCTGACATCAAACACAATCGCACTCGTCCCTCAGCTCTCGCAGAACATTCAAACAAAACTAAACATCACATTTGCATTGAAGACGCCAAAATTCTTGCCAAGATAGATCACTATCACAATAGGAAATTCAGAGAAGCAATCGAAATTGAAAAATAACCTAACAATCTAAATAGAGATGAAGGATGGAAAATTACTCAAAATTGGATCCCAACACTAACCAATATGAATAATTTATAATTTTTCTAGGTTTTATATTTTTTACTTTAATAAGTCGGATCTTAATAAATAATTAATAAACAAACAAATAATTTTCTTAAGTTTTATAATTCCTGTTTTCATAAGTCGGCTCTTCATAACAACTTTTCAAGTATTTATTTACACTTGTTATATTTTTTTTCCTTCATATATCATAATATTTTTCTTGATGATGGACCACACTGGTTTGGTCCGAAACATCGAATATCAAAAACCTATGCGATGAATCCGAAAGAACTTTCTGATCAAAACAATGGTCGCAAAAGTCTTAGAACAGAAATGCATGGAGGATCCAGTCGAGGGTTGTAATTCTATTGTAATGTAGGTTTGATTACAGTAGTGTTGTGACCAGTTTTAGTCATCTTCCTTGTTATCTTATTTCCCCTTAAACTGAAAGGCTCGGGCATGGAGGATCCAATCGAGTTGTTGTAGTTTCATTATGATGTAGGTTTGATCATTATGTTGTTGTGACATATTTCAGCGTCTGAAACTTGAGTTCAAGAGTGCTCTTGAGCATGAGTTTTTCTTCACCCAACTGCTTGAAAGTTGGATGCCCATGGCATACCCTTCCACCTTTCTCACTAAGTCTTCCTTCTGCCCACCCTTAAACTCAAATCACTGATGGAAGTTAATGAGGACCTCACTTCCATGTGCATTGCTTGTCCATTTCCTATGATTAAAATCATTCTTGTACTGAGTTTTGTCCATTTGACCTCCACTCATAAAACCAACATCCACCAAACATTTTGATGGGTACTGGGCTTATCCTCTTGCAATATGAGGGTGACTCTTAGTGATAACATTTGTGGCATCATTGTTGGGGAACGAATTGAAGACATGTCCCTAGGATAGAACAACAAAGAGATTTTGATTTTGAAGGTGCATCAGAAATCAGTAACTTGAAGATTGCAACTTGCACCTAGAGACTCCACTCTTTCAGTTGTGCCTCCCAAAGGCAGAAACACAAGGTCTACTCCATAGCTGCCTTTGGAAACACCTGAATTTAACCCAGAAAATATTATCAGAAAAGGAAAGACCTCTCAAGAAGGGATTTCAGTTGTTGTATCAGGTGATTCTAATAATTTGCATGATTCTTCTTTAAAAACTCCAGTAGTTGCATCTAATTCTCATGTTATACCATCTGTTGGAGTTCCCAGAATTTAAATTTTGGGAGTTTCCCTGTTGAATTCTCCCTTTCTAGGCCTCATTTAGAAGAAATTTTTGACACCACTTTTTCCCCTAAGATTGTAAAGTGGTTCAGACCCAAAATCTTAGAAGGTTGTCCCACTTTGGGTTTTCCTACTCCTCTTCCTGTCAATGTTTTAGTATATAAGGAGGGGGGAACTTATTTTCCTTTAAACTGCATATTATCCTCCTCCAACACTCATTCATTTCCCCTTTCCCTTGGAAACACAGTTCCACTCTCACATGTCCAAACTCCATCTCCCCCTAGTTCTCCTACAGTTCACATTCTAATGGCGGGTGCTAATCTTCCTAGAAACAGAATGGATACCATAGTGGTTGTTAGGTATGCCCCTCTTGTTTTACCTCAGCCTATGAATCCACTCCCAATTGGATATTACCTCAAGTACATGCCCAATTTTACGAGAGAGGAAGACATAATTGTTGAAGAACATCTTTCAGCTTTTTACAGTTATGCAAATAATATTAATATTGAAAATGAAGATGTTTGGTTGAGAGTTTTGTATAGAGACTTGATGGTGAGGCTAGAAAATGGTTCATGGGTTTGACTCATAGATCTATTGACGGGATTGAAGCTCTGGATGATTCGTTTTTGAGACATTGGGGGGATAAAAAATATTTCCTTTATTATATTACAGAGTTCAAATCACTTAAGAGAGAAGAAGGGGAGTCTGTTTCAGATTTCTCAAAGATATTTAATAAGATGTACAATAAGATCCCCATTGAAATTAAACCTATTGAAACCTCTTCCAAGATCACTTATGCGAGTGCTTTTGACACTAAGTTTTCCTCCTGCTGAGAGAAAGAAGAGCTGGCTCCTTGGCTCATATGCAAGATGAAGCCCTTGAAGTAGAATCCAATATATTGGCAGTTGACAAACTTAGGAGTAAGGCTGATAGAGACAGAAGAAAAGGTAGGTTTGAAGCCTCAACCTCTAGTTCCTCTACTTCCCACCCTCAAGTGGATGAGTTGACTAAGCTGGTAAAATCACTTTCTGCAGAAATGGAGAAATTGAAGTGTGAGGGGAAACAAGGCTATAGGAATTCCCAAAATATCGACAACGGGAGTAACTTCAGAAGACCAAATAATTCCCCTCAGATCATCCAGAGAGATCAAGGAAACAAGGATAGGGATGATCAAAAAATCCAAGCCCCTCTCTAAAATAACCTACTTACTGATGAAGATGGAGAGGAAGAAGAAGTTGATCCTGAAATACATTGTCTTGGTGACACCTCTTCATCCCCTCATTTAACTCAATCTGCATATGAGGAGTCTCTCATGGACAGTCAGCTTAATGAGATGAGAAAAGGAGAAAGGGCCAGTGGCAGTCCGAATAGATACAACCTCGGGTCCAAGAAGAAATAAGGAAAACCCAATATTCTTGATCATCCTACTAGAGCAGAGGATACTGCTAAGGGGCTGGCAACTAACAGCAAAGAAAAAAAGACACAAAAACCCCGGGCAGTGGTTAAGATCCCTATCCCAGAAGTAAAGCAGATTTTGAAGCCTCCCTCTTCTTTTGACTTTGAGAATGAGATTCAAAAGATTTAAATTTATGTACCTTTCTTGGATCTGGTTAAAATTGAGGATTTCAAAAGATACCTCTCCAAAGTACTGCAGCCTGAGCCTTCATCTTATTCCATGAATTTGATCAACCTCCAAGATTAAAAGCTTGTTTTCATATTGGGACCTTTTGTGGAGGATAGAGATGACTCCTCCCCTCCTTTCTATACCTCTTTAAACATCCATGATAAGGTGTTGCACAACTTCTTGATGGATTGAGGGGCATCTCACAATCTCATGCCTAAGATCGTCATGGAGGAACTTGGGTTGGAGGTTACAAAAACTTACCATGACTTGTACTCGTTTGATTCTAGGAAGGTGAAGTGCCTTGGGATTAGCAAAGACTTGGTTGTTTCCTTGTTCCAATTGCCAATGAAAGGTGTGGTCATGGATATTGTAGTGGTTGATGCCCCCCCTAAGTTTGGGATGCTTATGTCTAGATATTGGATAAAAAGACTGGGGGGAAACTTGCAGATGGATCTTTCATATGCCACTATTCATGTGTTTGGAGGTGAACAAATAAGGCTTTATAGGGAAGCACGGCTTGCTTACATCATCAGTGATGAAGAAAATCCGACCAACCACCCCATTTTCATAGTAGATACTGATCTAGGGACTAGTATGTTATAACTCACTGATGGCCCTCAACCACTTATTGAAACCAGGAAGCATCCCATCACCCCTTGTGAAGACCCTCCTCTTGATACCTCTATTTGGAAAATGTTTTTTGATGGGGCCTCTTCTAGGGAAGGTGTTGGTGTTGGGGTAGTTTTCGTTTCCCCTACCCAAGAGACCATATATTTATCTTATAAGCTTGAATTTGAAGCAACAAACAATGTGGCAAAGTATGAAGCTCTTGTTTTGGGTTTGAGAGCTGCCAAAGACATGAAGATTAAGGAGTTAGCAGTTTTTGGAGTTACTGAGTTGATTGTCCAGAAGGTCAGAAGTATGTATAAAGCTAACCACCCTCGGTTAAGGGCCTACAGAAACGAAGTCTGGGATCTTGTTGATAGTTTCTTCTTGGCTTTTAATATCTCATTTTTTCCAAGAGAGAAGAACTCTATGGAAGATTCATTGGTTGTATCAGCAAGCAATTTCAGGGTCCCTTTGCCCCCAAAGCTCAAGTATGAGGTGGAAGTAAAATGCAGACCCTCTATTCCTAACAATGTCAAACATTGGAAGGTTTTTGAGGATGATATTGAGATAA
>JZKD02S2056408.1:98259-112154 GCA_000966675.3 Picea glauca | reverse complement strand
GGGGGGTCCATAATGGAATTTTACTCTGGCGGGCCCCCTATCTATATGTGGCATGAATCCATTGGTCCCGAATCCCACCGCCTATTACTGTCTGACATACCTCATCACCTCATGACGTCATTATCCACCTTTTCCGTAAGAGACACCTCCCATAACTCTGTCAGTCTTCCTCCCTCGTTCACTCATGGCAAGTCCCTTCACCATGGTCTTTTCTCCCAATCAATAACCGCCATGTCACTCAACTGTATGCTTCAGTCATTGTCACCTGCCATCTCACGCTCTAAATGACCCGTTGGCCATTTATTACTGGCTAATTTATCCATTAACCAGCTGACCTGTCTCCCGCGCCCAACGGATACCTGTTTACTCAAAACTACCCTCACCCTTCACTTCCTCACCATTTACCCAGTCATTGCACCAGATAATGTTTCCCATTTTCCTCTCCGTTACAGTCAGTCGCCCACATCTACAGTCGCCCCCGCTAACCTTTATTTTATTTGCAGGTATTGTTACAGTGATGGCGCTAAAGTCAAAGAGAACAAAAGGTGAAGAGAATCTTTTTCTCCTGCCTTTTATTGACCTCGAAAGGATTCCTCTGGCCGACAAAGACTACTTAATCACAGACACAAGATGCAATTTCGATTTTGCAGACCTACAGTCATGGCTTAAAGAAGTTTTCCTAGACCAGAGTGACGAAATTGGGCTCTGGGAGTCCAACCTACCTTTGTATCTTTTCCCCCAGATTCACCACTTCTCAAAATTCACCCTCAAGTGCCAAGCCCATTATATCCTCGAACAAAGAGCCATTGTGTCCTTGTCCAGGGAAATTCTTTTCCTCATCACACCAGAAACCATCGACCAAATGATGCAGATATCCCGAGCCGACTCTGCCTCACCTTTTAACCTCGAAATTATCACAGAGCTCTACCAGAAGCTGTCATTTCCTCAAAGAGATCAGATTTTTGAGTTTTTTCTTTCACAATCAGCTCAGCTCCCCACTACAAACCCCCCTTATCTTTCCTCCATGTTCTCATTAAAAGGAAACCAGGTCATCGCGTCACTATGCGCCTTGCTTAGTTATTTTTCAGATCAATGGGTAGATGAACCCATTTTGGGATTTCTGTCTATTTTCTCCACCGATGAGAAACCCACAACACAGTTCGACTACAACACATTCCTGACAGACAACATTCACGAACAATTCGTAAATTTCTCCACAGAAGGTATGTTTAGGTATTCTGCAATACTGGCATACCTATTCATTTTCTTCCAAGCGGACAAATTTTCTTTTTCTATGCGGAAGATGGACGAGGATGGTAGACCACAGGCGGTAACAGCATGGACGTCTCTGCTCAGACATAACTCCACAGAATTCAGTTTCAAGCAGTTCATCGAGTAGTTCTACCACCCAGTGGTGAGTATGCTCAGCGGCAGACCTGAACCCATAATTAATGAGAAAATTCAGAGGATTCTACATCTCTCAAACCTTACGAACACTGGTGATTGGTACTTGTACCAAAATCATATTGAGATCAGAGTCTATGGGTGCGATTTGGCCCCATATAAACTACCCAAGTACTTACCTGTTAGAATTTTTTCCCTGGAATACATAAGGCAGATGATAAACTCAGACAACATACATTTTGTGTCTTTGAAGAAGAAGCAGCAGCTCAAAATCAAAAGGCATATTGGGTCTTTCATCTGCAACAGTCGAGGTGTCGGGGAGGAAGTAGATAGACTGCTAAAAGAAATGAAGTTTTTTTGTCAATTCCACGTGGCACTATGATCTGTGTGGGATAATTTCCGAGATGAGAATCAAAAATAAGAATATCCCGTATGTTCACATATCTAGACCTGAGGTAGAGAAGTTTGCAAACTAGACAGAATGGGAGCCTAACACACTGGTTGAGGTAGAACAACAGGACCCTTCGGTCACTGTTTCACAGATGACTATGCCATAGGCTCCAAAGGAGAAAAGGCCCAGGAAGGACACTTCACCTTCTGTCACTGAAGTATCATCTGAGGAATTATGATTGCACACAAAGAGGCCGAAAACTACTCAAGCTCCTGACACGGCTAGAGAAAAGACAATTCCATCCACTATAATGATGGAGGTGGATCGGTCACTCCTTAGTACAAGCAGCAAGCAGATCATAACCTCAGTATTGCCAAAGAAGCCTACAGATACTCCACCAGTCAACCAACCAGGCAAAACAGGACCGAAGCTGAGTATCTTCGAGAAATACGATTTGATCAAGAAAAGGAATCAGACGCTGACCAGCAACACATATGCTCAGTTCTGGAAGCAAACATCCACTGCACAACACAGACTACTATCGGCATTTGACACTAAGAAGGGAAGAATACACATGTCATTTCTCCAAGCACAGGTGCCAGACCCAAAGGTAATCACCGACTACAAAAGGGCCACTTTCAAATTCCAGACTAAGGATGTGCATCCAGCTGATCAAATGGATCTGCACAAGCAAACTGGAGAAATGGTTTTCTCCACGTTGGCACATGCTTCCACTGTTGCCTCCAAGTTACAAGTGTCTCTGAATAATGTCCAGACCCAGTTGAAGTTGGAAAAAATATCATCCTTTGCCAAGGATAATAGGATTAATACGTTGGAGGAACTGGTCCTCAAGATCGGATATGATCCCTCAAATGTGAAAGTAGTTGAGGAGATGATCAAGAAGAAAAATG
Organism: Picea glauca; assembly: GCA_000966675.3. Lineage (NCBI taxonomy): Eukaryota > Viridiplantae > Streptophyta > Pinopsida > Pinales > Pinaceae > Picea > Picea glauca. The sequence goes on along the minus strand of JZKD02S2056408.1, from coordinate 109,448 downwards.
CCGACATAGCGTCTCTGAGGAAACAATTGAAGCTGCCACCAACAGTAGACTCTCAAGCAAAGGAAATGGCGGAGACAGAAGGAGAAAAAGATGAGATGCTTAAATTGATCATGGAGAAGAATGCACAATTGAAGGAAATGGAAGTCGAAATGGAGAAACTAGTGAAAGAGAAAGAGCAGTCAAAACCCATGGAAGACATTCCATTGAGTGCAGTTCCACTCTCAGGAGTGAGCACAGCATCACTAGCAGAAATTCCATCGACAAATCCACTGACGTCTCTGGAAAAGACTGTTGAACTAGCTAAATCTATGAAAGAGATGAATCTACAAGAAACAGAGATTAGCAAGCTCAAAAAGGAGATTGAGAACCTCTAGGAACTCAAATATTCTTACCAAACCAGCTACTCCAAGGAAAAACAAGTATCATACCAGCTCAAACAAGAGTTACAACAGCTTCGGAAGCAAACAATGGCGGGCAAAACACTGGCCGAAGTCAAAGAAAGTGTCTGGACAGACATCACCAAGTCTATGAATGAAATATGGCCAATGATACAAATTATGTTTGAGAAAAATGAATTGGTACAAAGAAGTAAACAAGCCATAGAGAAGATTAGATCAAAACTGGGAGAGATGCCCACAGAGGCTAATGAAATCATCAAATTCCTGAATTCTAAAACCAGAGAGGAGCTGGAAGATCTGAGAATTGAGGATAGAACAGAGACCATCCTTGAGGTCAAGAGAGTCCTGACCAAGAGAGGACTGATGTTACAGTTAGAAGAAAAGGTTCGGGCTATGGACCTAGGGGTGCAAAGGTTTTTCAACAAGATCGAGGCTTTACAGAAGAAGGGTCTTCCTGGTTTGAAGGTGATAAATGACAAATTAATGAATTCCACGACTACAAAAAGAGACTAGTTGTTGTGGCTAAGGATAGTTTGAAATTTTTAGGAATACAAGGCAGTATCACTGGAAAAGCATTCCTAGATGCTCTACAGTTGGACATCAGCATACAACATGAGATTTAGTACATCTTCATCATCAAGCCAACTTTTTCTAAGTACACAGAGATGGACGAAGTCTACCGAAGGTTACTCAAAGTCATCGTTCCCAGTCATCTTCGATGGGAAGAGCTTTGCAATATGATCGAGTAGTCAATGAGTTGCCCCAGCCTAGTCAGTTATCCAGTCAGACGAGGTCGTGCAGAGGCCTCACCAACGGTTCACCCAGAAAATAGCATGAAACTTCGACACATCATCAAACAGTTTCCTAAATTTTTGTAGTTAGTTAAGCTAAAAATAGATTTACCACGTCCTGATCTTTAATGACAGGATCGTTTGTAATTTTGGTTATAAATACTTCACTTTTCAAAGTATTGAGGGTTGATCTTTACGCCCTGAAAGCTTCCAGACTGTAATATTTTTGAAGATATCTTCCATTAATACAAAGAGGCATTTCCACAGGATTCTTGCGTGTGCTCATTGGTGATGTTTTCCTTTCTAAGTTAAATGTTACTCTCGCTTAGTTATCGCACTGTTTTCTAAATCCAATCTTTGAAAGTAACGAAAGTTGCAGGATTTATCTTTGTATACCCTGTTTCTGACTTTAAATAATTTTAGTGTTGCATCTTCTGATTTTACGATAAAGAAATTCTTAACTGCTTCTTTGTTGTAATTGAAATTCTCGTCTTTTTCTGTTGTTCCTCATTTTTTCTACTAAAAGAATCCAACGATTACATTATCTCGCCCTGTGAAAGGTTTCTTCGTTTTCTGGTTTAGATTTTATTTCATAATACAGACCCCATATCCCAATGGAAGTGTAAAGCTCTCTCAGCCAACCCAATGAAAACGACAACAAACGAAACAACATATTCTATTTACCTAGCCTAATATTTAAAATTTGAAACATATCTAAATCATACAGAGAGATCCCTCTTTGAAGCTAGTAGGGCTAGATCCCAGCTTCGAAGTGGTTGGATAAAGTTACCTCCATAGATTTCATCTTTTCTGACAACCTCTAGGAAATATACAGAGCGTTAACAACTTCCACCACATTTTTGGTCCTTATTAATGGGGTGACTTCTCCCTTTTTTCATGAGGAAAGAGGCCTTTGGCAAGGATTTCCCCTGTCACCTCTTCTTTTTCTTATGTTCATAGAAGGTCTTAGTCAAGCATTGGCTGATATAAAATCCTATGGGATGTTTTATGGTATTCTTATCTCTCATACGTTATCCTTGTCCCGCCTTATCTTTGTGGATGATGTACTACTCTTCTGCAATGGTCAAAGGGATGATGAAAAAACTCTATCCAATGTATTATCTCTCTTTAGCAAAGCAACAGGAATGATAATAAATGAAATAAAGTCCACTCTCTTGGTAAGTAATATGGTAGAAGAGGAGATTCTCTTATATCAAGTCCTCTTTCCTTTTGAAGTTAAGGACATTGATTTGGGACTAAAATATTTGGGGTTTCAGCTGAAGCCAAACTACTATCTAAAATTGGATTGTTCCTAGCTAATAGAAAAATTGGAAAAGAGACCGAAGTCATGGATTTTTAGATGGATTTCCAGAGCATGAATATTGGTCCTAGTCAAACCAATTTTGGAAGCCACACCTATGTACTAGATGTTTTTATCCTTGATTCCAAAAGGGGTGTTGGAAAAACTTCTAAGGATTTGTTTCAAGCTTCTTTGGGCTAGCTCGTAGGACAAATTTGTATTTCCCTGAATTAAATGGGAATCTTTGGAGATCCCAAAAGCTTTAGGGGGTTGGGGACTTAAAAACATATTTTGATTCTCTAAAGCTCTTGTAACAAAGTCATGTTGGAAAATAATTTCTACAGAAATTATGTGGACTAATGTAGCAATGCTAAAAATACATCCACCCGGAATCTACTCTAGATTGGATCAGGAACCCCAAGAAAAAGTCCTCATCCTACTCAATTATTTGGAAGGTCGGAACCATTGCTTTTGCAGTAGTGGGTGTTACACATTATTTTGGTCATCTTAGTGATCCATTGACAAGTGTTCATGTTCCCAAAAAGAGCCTTTCTTCAGGAGGAAATTGATTGACTTTCTCTTATCAAAAACCTTGTGAAGGAGGTTCGTCACAGGCTACACCATAAGCAGGGTGCGATGATGCCTGGTCGTCGCCCTCTTTCCTAAATCTAGATTGCGACGTCTCCACAAGCTGCCCTAAATATAGGTGAGGTGGCGTCTGTATGGTTGGGATCTTACTTGTTTCTATGATTTGGTGGGATCATCCTAATCTCTTTTACCATCTCTCTCTCCCTTATATAAAGAGGGATCTCTCATGGAAAAGGTTAAGCACATAAGGTTGAATAAGCTAAGATTGCATGGAGATTTTTCCATTGGATCATCCTTGAGAATCCCATTTCAATTCATTAAGTCATTGTGGATATTCTTCATTCAAGATTGGAGCAAGTGTGTGTTGGAGCAAAGGGTCATTGGAAGGGGACCTTGCAACATCAAGGCTTTGGTTGTAATCTCCACTTTCATTATTATATAATACAGTGATATGTTTCTTTCCCATAAAACTTATCTTGTTTTATTGTATGATTCCTTGATCACATACATAGGTTCTCATTGAGTATATTATTGCTTTCACTTTGGTTGGCTTGTGTTCCCTTGCAGATCCAATATCACATGAGCACTAGAGTGGAGCTAGGACGACAACAGAAAGAGGAAGCGATATTTAAACAGTATGTTTCCCATCTCTTGCTAGATAGTAAACTCAATGATTAGAGCTTAGGGAAATCGTCATGTTATGTTCTATTTTGTTCTAGATCTAGGTGGATCTAGGGAGATTTTTTTATGTCCGCATTTACCGATAAGTCCCATAAACAAATTGGCAACCACACTTGGGATACGACCTCCTTTTCATTTTTTTCTTCCCATTTTTCTTTAGCTTGCCTTATTCTGGTAAATTTCATTCTCTAAGTTTGTGAGTGATTCATTTAGACTGCCTGGGTTTAGAAGTTCCTTTGGATTTTTTGCCTTTCTTCCAAATTTTTCAAATTTGCAGAGATTGTCGCATTGTACCTCATTGTCAGCCTGCGAAGACCCTGAGACATCGCTCTCTGCCTAGCCAATCCAATGCAGTGACGTCGCACTCTGCTTTGCCAGTGGCCTGTGACGACCTTAGCTCGTCGCTTTATGTCTTATACCCAGCCTGTGACGAATCCTATAGGTTTTGATGCAGTGAGTCATTTTTCCTTTTACCACCCAATTTTCCTTAGTATCCTGGGGTGAACTTTCTATGCCCATGATTGATTGATTCCTAAGTTTGAAGCTTGCTTGTGATTGGTTTTCAGTGATTGAAAGTCTTTCTTTGAATTTTGAAAGTTTTTTGCTTTTTCTCATTGTCACAAGGATATAATCTCATATCCTTATCTAATTGCTTGTTTGACGAAGAGTCTTTGGTTTGTTCTGAGTTTTGGATTCATTTTGTTTTTCAGATTGGTTGTTGATTAAGAAACACTTTTTGCTTTCTTATGTCAAGAGTGTTTCTTGTGTTTCTCACTTTTGTCTACATTATGAATTTGATTTGGGAATTGTGTTGAGAATGTCTTGATTTTCTTGGATTATGTTTTCCTTCCGTTATCACATATTTGATTTTGTCTTGGAAAGGAAGAATTGAATTCATTTAATCTTTTTAGGTAATCCCTTATACAAAAAAATTTACATTCGAAATATTTGTAAAGAGAATAAATTGGAAAAAATTTAGTTCATGATTGTTTGGAATTGTGTTCATTCGGAATTAAGGAATTGAAATTGGTAGCTTGTTGTACTTCAAAAGAAATACCTTCTCCCTACTATAACTAGAGTTCATTGAATTTAAAATTGCACATTCATCTCTTTTTGCATTTTATTGGGTCAAGGTCACAACATCAACAGTTTCACTTCCATCTCCCCTTTTGAGTAAGCAACACCCTCTAAAACACAGCGTAAATTTAAAATTTATTAGTAACTTTTATTTTCTAGGGATATTTTTCACCAACATTAGCTAGGATAGCGCTTTGGAATAGGTTGTAAGGCACACTCTCCAAAGAATCAAAACACACAATAGTATCTTGTGATAGGGAGAGTTATAATCCAATTGCTACATTTTTTCCTGGGTAGACCTTCTCACACAAGGGTCAAACCTAAGGTCGCATTAAGACTAGCAGAGTTACTCACCCTACTTTGTTGGTCTTGGTGTAGAGATTGCGTGTATTATGGGGGTCGCTTGAAGGTATACCCACAACTATGAGTGGAAGCCTTTCGAGTTGATTTCAGGCTAGATACCCTACCTTTGTGCCTGGATCGGACTGTCAATTGTTTCCACACGCATTACTATTGTATTTGGTAACCTTAGTAGCCTATCTCTCTAGATATTTACGCGAGGTGACTGTGGAGGGGAAAATCTTCATGGTACTTGGGATCGATGTTGGCCAAACTCACTCGGGCTCCTTGGAGGGTATACCCACGATTATGTGTGGGAGCTTGCACCAGGGTGTAAGTCTGTTAACTAGGTCGTCAACATAAATTTTCCACCCTCTTATCCCAGCCCCTTCTTGTCTTGATTTCATGATGTAGGATTTCATCACCAAATAGTGACTTCGGAATAAGAAGGTTTGTTTGCTTGGTTTGATTCCTAGATTTTATTAGTGAGTGTTATTTGTTTCCTCTAGTCGGACATAGATTTTCTTCATTCTCTACTTGGCTCAAGCAACATCGGCCTTTTTCATTCACGTAGGATGCAAGGGATACCCCCAGAAGATTCGAAAGGTTACCAATATTTTCCTCCTAACTCACCAGAAGGCTCTGCAGAGGGAGTAGTCAACAATGAAGTAGCTTCTGAGGTTGGGAGCACACACTCTTTAGAAGGGTTTTGAATTGTTTTAGACTCTTTAGAGGCATTCAGACTTCCCCCTCTTATACCAAACGTGTGTATACTTAGGATGAACTCATCCGGGGAAATTGTTGTTGTTGACAACACTGAAGTACCTACCGGACCTAACGCAGGATCTAGAGTAGAGAATCCACTTTTTCAAAGTGAACCATTTAGGACCCCAGCTCACACTATTGGAACTTCTAATTTTGGTTCTATTCCTTTGACAGTATGTGATCTGTACAGTAACCTATGAGCAAACCCTGATCGACCTATGGCATCACAAGTGCCCGAGACGTATGTTACCTATATGGTACCTTTAGACCATTTTATTGGTACTACCAGTAACGTCACCACCGTTCCAGACTAGTTGTTGATTGGTTCTGACTCGATTCCTACTCTCCAGATGGCCCATTCTACTATGGTCCCACAAGCTACCATGATTCCTATTGGAAATGTGGTTATCTCCCAAGCTCCAATTGGGACACCACATCCACCTAGATCGAATCTGTCACTTCCCCCTGGATATAGAGATATGAATACTTATGTTGCTACCTCTACCCAGGCTCCATTTGGAGTTTCTAGACTTTTTTTGCCTCCTGGGTATAATGTTGTTGTCGGTTTTGTCCCTACACCTGCCCAGGTTCTCTCTGGAGGGTCTTATGTTCCTCCTGCACCTCCGCTTGGAGGATCTGGCCCTAGTGGCTCTAATCCGCTTGGAGGCATCAATATTTCTATCACTTCTGGCTTCTAGATTCCTGTTGGAGGTCAACCTCAATTTGGGGGAAAAACTCAGATTGGGGCACAACCTCATATTGGAGCACAACCTCAACTTGGGGGGAAACCTTGGGTTGGAGTCCATAACCCACTTTATGGACAGAACGCACCTGTGGTACAATCTCTACCTTGGCATCTTCCTTTCCAAGGAAACCTACAATCGTCTGGGGGGAAACATCCTCAAGTTAATTCTTTTGTACCCCCTAATCTCGGTCAACCGTATCTAGGTTCTTTGAATCTCGCTTGGGGTCTGAACGTTCAATCTAGTGTTCCTTTACAAGGGAACATCTCTAATCAACCCAAACCTATGGGTTATGTGTCTCAAAATCCTCCACAACCAAATCTATCAGGACTGCCTCCTTATTTGCAGACTACTTATGGTCCTATTCGTATACCTACAGGGCTTCCCCCTCAAAACTACCAGTTTCCACAAGTGAACCGACAGTTTCCTTTCCTGGCCACTTTGGACTTACCTGATCTATCTAGGATTTTGAATGATACTATCTTACATTCTCCTTACTGGCCCGTCATACCGGCCAAGTTACTGTCCGACATTCCTAAATTTGACAGTTGAGCACGAGAATATCTGAATAATCATGTTATGACTTTTCATATGTGGTGTTCATCCAATTCCTTGATGGATGACTCCGTCAATTACGACTTTTCCAACGAACTCTCAACGGGTTCGGTAGCAAAATGGTACATTGAGATACAATGAGGTTTCTTCAATGAATTTAACACCCTAGCCCTAACCTTTTTGACACATTACCAATTACCAATTTGATACGAGACGGGAACGGAAATTTTGAGTTCTTTCAAGCAATCCTCCTCCACTCATATTTCCGATCACATTCATGAGTGGTGAAGAAGAAGACGTTTAATCAAAGTTCCTCTTCTTGATCAACTGTTGGTCGAGTGGTTTACCAAATCACTCATTGGACCTATCTCTCGTGATGTTTCCATGGGTGGTGTTGTCACTAAAGAGCAGGCGATTAGTCGTGCTCAATATCTCGATCTCGTTTATTCGCAAATGAGAACACTTTACGATCTGATCCCTGACACTCCTCGTCCATCTACAAAACCTACTCCAAAACCTCCAACAACTTCTCATGTTGTTGATGGTGTGATTGGCACCTTCCACACTAAGACCCAGTCGACGCAAGCCAGTCACACCAATCCCAAACCTAATAATTCTAATGCACAAAATACTCCTGCTCCTACTCCTTCAACTGGTAAGACTGCCTAAGTTCATTATGTTCAATCCGCACCTACCGGAAAGAACCAAAATAAAAAGAAATGGAAGGGTGAGAACAAGGAGGACAAGAATATTAATCCACAATCTGATAAATCCAAAATTCAAACCGTTGATGAGAAGGATAAACGTAAGCCTCGTTACCCCTGCTTGATTTGTGGTGACGATCATTACACGAAAGATTGTCCGAGACACGCCAAGGTTACTAAGTTCCTCCAAGGGAGAGGAAAACCTCCTACACCTGCAGTTTTTCCACAACCTTTCCCTTCTCAGCAGCAATCCCAATTGGTCATTCATGACCAAGCTTCTCCTTCTACCTCTTCTTATGTCCTTATGTGTACTGGTGATTCTAAAAAGAATGAATTTGCAGTCGTAACTCAAGCCAAGGATTACTCTTCGTTCAAAGAGAAAGTTGATGATATACCACATTCGTTAGTTCAACCTTCTCCTTCAACTTCACCTCCAAACGGTCCTCTTCATCTCAAAAGACTAGGCCTCAATACAGTCCTTCACCCTCCTTCCAAGGGCGTTGTCTGAAAGTCTACATTCCACCCCCATGCACGTGCTGCCCAAAACTACAGCATTGTAGAAGATCTTGTGCAAGCACCCTCTGCGATGTCAGCTCTCGAAGTCCTTCAAAGTTGCCTAGCTCAACGAAAGGCACTGTTAAAGGCCATTGTTGGAATTGATCCCACGGATACTAATCTCATAATATTTGACTTGGAAGATCACGTTCCAAGGCTTCCTCCTTAGTTAGCATTTTAGATCCAAGTTGTTGAAAACAAGAATATCTGTAGAACAGTGATTGACGAAGGAGCCTCAACTTGCGTTATGTCCGTTACTTGTTGGAAAGCCATCGACTCTCCTACCCTCACCAAATCACACAATACACTTAAGGCTTTCAAAGGTACAGTCTTTAAATCCTACGGTGTTCTTTCGTGGTTGTCTATTATGTTGGAAGGCAAATCAGTCAATGTCGAGGTTGAGATCTTCAATGCACCTCTTGATTATAACCTTTAACTTGGCCATAGTTGGATTGACTCCATGCATGCAGTTGTGTCTACTCTTTTCCATGTGGTACATTTCCCACATGAAGGAAAGGTCACTATTGTTGACCAACTGGCCTTCTCTAATTTTGATTCTCATACTAGCAATGTTCCCTTTATATCGAAGACACCCTCTGGGTATGAGACTGTCGGAGTGGGTCTTTTGAAAGATTTAACTTTGATGGGTACTTTTCCAATCCCACCACCCGATATTCCCCCTCCTTTTGTTGCATCTATTAACATGATATCCACCACCATTCATGAAACCCCTGCGTCATATGACCCATGGGTAGTACCTAGCCCTGGTTATCACCCTAGTTACGGTGACAAGATGCCTTTAAGTCTGGTCGAATCTGCTTACCAAGCTATTCAATTGGCAACCCCCTCCTCTCCTTCTCTCTGTGATTCATCTCTTGATATGTTTCACGTGATATTTCCTACTGATGAGATGATCATGTCAGTCGTGTCTATGGAAGACACTCCCTGGGATGATGGGAATCATTGCTCCATTCTCTTTCTAGAACGTGACACCATAGTGAGTTATCAATGGATTTCAACTCCGTCGACCATTGTTGTTGTTTCTTCCATTCCTGAGTCAACGCACGATGTTTTGTACGAATGGAACTTGAGAAACATTTCACCTACCATCCCTCTCGACACTTACATTAAACCCGGAGTCATGGAGAATGTTCATATCAGGGCCTCATGTTCTACTGATGAGGTCCACACATATACAACATTTTTCCAAGAGTTTCGCGACGTTTTTACTTGGAGTTATGAAGAGATGCCAAGTATTGATCCTAATATCGTTGTGCATGAGATTAAGACATACCTGGATACTAAACCCGTTCAGCAATGACTTTTCCCAGTACATCCACGCAAAGTTGTTGCTATCAAGCTTGAAGTTGAGAAACTTCTTAAAGTTGGCTTTGTTTATCCCGTGGCTTTCACTGATTGGGTAACCAATCTAGTTCCGGTGAATAAGAAACAAGGTACCATCCGTGTTTGTGTAGATTATAGGGACATAAACAAGGCGTGTCCTAAAGACAATTACTCGACCCCTTTCGTTGACCAGATCGTTGATGATTGTGTCGATAGCGAAATCTTCTCTTTAATGGATGGTTTCTCCAGCTATAATCAAATTAATATTTTACAAGCGGACCAACACAAGACTGCTTTTATTTGCCCTTGGGGAACCTTTGCTTATCGGAAATTACCCTTCGGTCTCAAGAATGTTGGCATGACTTTTCAGCGTGCTATGTCTTATGCCTTCCATGATATTAAACACATTGTGCAACCCTATCTTGAGGATCTACCGGCGCATTCCATGCGTCGCCAAGATCACCTGACACATTTAAGATCCATTTTCATACGTTGTCATTATTATCGTATCTGCTTGAACCCGTACAAATTCATTTTTTGTGTGGAGTCCGGCCTACTGCTTGGTTTTATTGTGTTAATACACAGGATTTGAGTAGACCACTTGAAGTTTGAGGCAATCCTTAATCTACCTCCTCCTTCCACTTTACTCCAACTCCAAAGTTTGCAAGGGAAGGAAAACTTTTTGCGACGATTCATCCCCAATTATGCTGAATTGACGAAAGGATTCACTCAACTACTCAAGAAAGGTTACAAGTTTAAATGGGACGATACTGCAAACAAAGCCTTTGAAGCTTTGAAACTTGCCTTAACTCATACGCCATTATTGTTTTCCCCCTGACTATAGTGGGGATTACTTCCTCTTCTTAGTTGCTTCAGACTCTACCATTGCCATGGTCTTAGTCCAAGAGGATGATTCGCATGATGAACATGTGATATACTATTTGAGTCGGAGTCTCACAATTGCCAAGACCAAATACCTACATGTCGAGAAACTGGCCTTGGCAGTGTTGGGTATGTGTTATATTCTTTGCATGTGTGTGTGTGGGTGCGTCAGATACGACAACTGCGTCTGACGATCCGTATGCCCCCCCCTGGTTACGCGCAGCGTTCGGCACCGGGCGATAGCCCGGGGCCAACGGGGTTCGGGGCAGCGCCCTGAGTACGCGCATTGTTCGGCACCGGGCGGTAGCCCGGGGCCGATGGGGTCGAGGCAACGCCCCGAAATTTTTTTTTCGGTGGTTTTTGCTATTTTTAGCGGATTTTGCTATTTTTAGCTGATTTGTAAATTAATCCCGGATTAAGGGATTAGGGTTTTGGTATCTACGGAATACCTAAAAACATTGTATATA